>SZWC01000499.1:332026-343927 GCA_023375785.1 Penium margaritaceum
CCCACCCACACGCCACTCCCCCCGTCCCCCCTGAGAAAGCACTTTTTTTCTTTTTGCGTTCTCAATGGTTTGTGAACACAGGTGGTACACGGAGGAAAATTTTCTGTCGTTTGACGCGGGCATGCCAGACGACGTGCTGCAGCGAATACGAGACCCTGTGGACAAACATTCTGCCGCCATCGCCTTCTACTACGTGCGTGCGTTTGCATTTGCATTCGCGTGCGTGCGCGCGCGCGCGTGTGTGTGTGTGTGTGTGTGTGTGTGTGTGTTCAGAGGTTCAGTTCTTGAGATGCTTTTGTGAGGTGTCCAGCGTCAACTCGCAGGCGGAAGCACTGGCCTTATGGCACCACGTGCACAAGCCCGCACACACTCGCACGGGCAATGGACTGGCTGCAGCATCCTGCTTGCGTGAGAGTGCTGGCGCGTTGCTGCGTCCCGTCATGTGTTTTTTAATGGGTGGAACATGATGTGTCGGTGCAATTGTATGAGCCGGCTGAATGGCATGGGTGCCAAACTAGGACATACCCTGTAATGCACATCACGTACAAGTACTGCTAGTATGTGATGTTGAGGTGAAGTCGTCACTCTACCTGTTTGCCGGATCCACTTCGTTGATGGACGTATGAAGAAGGAAAGAGAGTAGGAGGAGTCCAATGGGTGCCTTGTGTAACCTGCGGACTGGTTTTCGCATTTGGAGTGGAATGGAATGGATTGGAGCACTTTTTGCATCTGCTCAGGTGAAGAGCCAAAAATCATGTTTCCTGCATCAAGGCTGCAGCACTTTGATGCCCTTTTTTTTCTGTTCCTGTGTGCATATCAAGTTTTTGTGAGGGCATGGTCACCTTTCTGGAATAATGCCACAATTTGTTCTCCCATGCATTGGCTGACTCTGATTGCCTGTCATTCCCCTCCCCACCCTTCCCTTCTTCTTTCTTTCTCTCTTTTATTTTAAGAATATAAACTGAATTAATGAACTTCTTCTTTCTTTCTCTTTGCAGGTGTCCATTCGAAACGCTCTCGCCATCGCAACCGTTCTCAACCGCACACTAATTTTGCCAGCTGTCACGTGCTATTGCGACAAGTGAGTGAGTTATTGTGCTACTGTGTTACTGTGGTGTGCTGTTGCGTTACTGTGGTGTGCTGCTGTGTTGCCGTGGTGTGCTGGTGTGTTACTGAAGTGTGCTGCTGTGTTACTGTGGTGTGCTGCTATGTTACTATGGTGTGCTGCTATGTTACTGTGATGTGCTGGTGTGTTACTGTAGTGTGCTGCTGTGTTACTATGGTGTGCTGCTGTTTTACTGTGGTGTGCTGCTGCGTTACTATGGTGTGCTGCTGTGTTGCCGTGGTATGCTGGTGTATTACTGAAGTGTGCTGCTGTGTTACTGTGGTGTGCTGCTGTGTTACTGTGGTGTGCTGCTGTATTATTGTGGTATGCTGGTGTGTTACTATAGTGTGCTGCTGTGTTACTCTGGTGTGCTGCTTTGTTATTGTGGTGTGCTATTGCGTTACTGTGGTGTTCTGTTGTGTTGCCGTGGTGTGGTGGTGTGTTACTGAAGTGTGCTGCTGTGTTACTGTGGTGTGCTGCTATGTTATTGTGGTGTGTTGCTGTGTTACTGTGGTGTGTTGGTGTGTTACTGTAGTGTGCTGCTGTGTTACTGTGGTGTGCTGCTGTGTTACTGTGGTGTGCTGCTGTGTTACTGTGGTGTGCTGCTGTGTTGCTGTGGTATGCTGCTGTTGAGAAGCAGTGGACCACATGTTTTGCCAAATTCAGCAGTGAGTGATTTGTGTCAGTGTGATCACATGTATGCTTGATAAGTAGAATGTTCAAAAGAAATAATCTGGTGATGAGCTCACCACATTCTTGTGATTGTGATTGCTTGTGATTGATGTAGAGAAACTCTCCGGTGCGAACCGCGTTGACGATGGCCAACGTGCACAAAGCTGCTGGTGGAGCCACTTCCATGGCATGCATTGCCCGGAGACGGAGAAGACCCTCTTCACTGTCGAGTGCAGACACAGGTGCTGGTGCAGCCTCTTCGTATCTGCACCGCTTTTGAGAATGTAACAACAAACAATTGGCAGGATAGCATAGACATTTTCTTACCATGTTTCGCACACAGGAAGTGGCGAAGTGTCACATAGGGTGTCCAAACACAGTGCATCATTGTCTGTCCATGCACAGTGCATCATAGGGTCTCCAAGCACCATGCATCGTAGGCACCAGCAAAGTGCTGCAATGGGTCTCCGAGCATAGTACAGCACACAGTAGTCCATGAAAATCAAGGATTGTCCACCCTCTGATGTGAGACCGTGAAGATCATGAACTTGCGGAACTCAAAACATCTAACTTGCTTGTTTCCATATATGGCACAGGTACTGGTGGAGTCTCCAAGTACCGTGTCGCATGCCAGGCGCCGACAAAGAACCCCCATATCATCCGTGCCCCATGGACATGTACCTCAACGTCACTGCGTGGGTTGTCAGTGGGCTTGCGTTCCGCCCTCACTCGTTCCTCAGCCACCCCCGCATCCCACGTGCCGTCATCGCGTCCAAGTGAGTGAGAGATTGTGAACTGTATCTGGTGGATGCACATGCGCAGGTGTAGGCTTGGCAAATAAAGACGCAAGCGAAGACGCGAGCATAGGCACAGGCATAGGCATGGCAGGCATGGCAGGCGCAGGCGCAGGCGCAGGCAGGGCTGCCACAGAAGCAGGTGCCGGTGCAAGTACTACAGGCACAGGCCCAAGCGCAGGCACGGCAGGAGCAGGCGCAAGCGCAGGCATGGAAAAAGCATGCGCAGGTCAGGCACAGGCATGACGGTGCAGGTGCAAGCACCGCAGGCACAGGACGTAGGCGCACGCCTGGCAGGTGCCGGCGGAAGTACTGCAGGCACAGGCCCAAGCGCAGGCAAGGCAGGAGCAAGCGCAAGCGCAGGCATGGAAAAAGCAGGTGCAGGTCAGGCACAGGCACGACGGTGCAGGTCCAAGCACCGCAGGCGCAGGACGTAGGCGCAGGCCTGGCAGGTGCAGGCACAAGCGCAGGCGAAGACAAGTCAGGCACATGTGCATGCATGTCCAGCGCATGTGACGATGCACGCATGGCAAGTTCACGTGCAAGGTAGGCACGGCAGGCACAGGAACGGCAGGCAAAGGTGCAAGCGTAGGAATGGCGGACACATGAACGAGCAAAGGCACGACAGGCACAGGCATGTTTAGACATAGGCATAGGGGCAGGCGCACGCACGGCAAGCGCAGGTGTAGGTAAAGGCGAAATCTCTGCTAGCGCAGGCGCAGGCGCAGGCAGTGTAGGTGCAGGCGCAGGTGCAAGCAAAATACGTGCAGGTGCAGGTGTAGGCAGTGCAAGCGCAGGGGAAGTCAGTGCAGGCGCAGGCACAGGCAGTGCAGGAACAGGTATCACAGGCGCAGGTAGCACAGGCGCATGCACATACAAGTAAGGTACAAGCAGGTAAGGCGCAAGCGCACGAAGCACAGGCGCAGGCGTGGGTAGCACAGGCTCAGGCACAGCTCAGGCGCAGCCCAGGCAGTGTAGGCATAGGCACAATCGCAGGTGCAGGTGCAGGCGCAGGTGCAGGCGTCACAGGGGTAAGCGCAGGCGCAGGCGCACGTAGCGCAGGCGCAAGCGAAGGCAACGCAGGGGCATGAACAGGCAGCGCAGGCGCAGGCGCAGTGGCAAGCAGCGCAAGCGCAGGTGCAGGCAGCGTAGGCGTGGATGCAAGCGCAGGCAGCGCAGGCATTGACATAGGCCGAGGCAGTGCAACCCAGGCACTGGCAGCATAGGCGCACGCCCATGCGCAGGTGGCGCAAGCGCATGCGCAGGAAGCGCCCGAGCAGGCCCAAGCAGTGCAGGCGCAGGCGTAGGCGCAGGTGCAGGCATAGGCAGCGCAGACGCAGGTGCATGCCGCATAGGCGCAAGCGCAGACGCAGGTGCCACAGGCGCAAGCGGAGGCATTGTAGGTGTAGGCCCAGGCACCGTAGGCGCAGGCACTCTAGGCGCAGGCACTCTAGGCGTAGGTGCAGGGCCTGCAGGCGCAGGGGGAGGCATAGCAGGCGTAGGTGCAGACACCGTAGGCACATGCGCAGGCACTGTAGGCGTAGGAGCAGGCACCACAGGCGTTGGCGAAGGGACTGCAGGCGTAGGCGCAGGCAGCGCAGGTGCAGGCGTAGGTAGCGTAGGTGCAAGTGCAAGTACAGGCACTGCAGGCGTAGGCGCAGACACCACAAGGTCAGGCACAAGCACCACAGGCACAGGCGCATGCACACCGGAAGGCGCAAGCATAGGCACCGCAAGTGCAGGCGCAGGTACCGCAGGCGGAGGCCCAGGCACATGCGCAGGTGCAGGCACCGCAGGCGCAAGCACCGCAGGCCCAGGCACAGGCGCAGACACCA
This sequence comes from Penium margaritaceum, assembly GCA_023375785.1. Lineage (NCBI taxonomy): Eukaryota > Viridiplantae > Streptophyta > Zygnematophyceae > Desmidiales > Peniaceae > Penium > Penium margaritaceum. Next base: position 336,433 of record SZWC01000499.1, read on the forward strand.
CAGGCACAGGCGGAGGCGCAGGCACAGCAGGCATAGGCGCAGTCAAAGGCACCACAGAAGGACACAGGCACCGTAGGTGCAGGCGCAGGTGCAGGCAGAGCAGGCACAGACAGTGCAGGCTCAGGCGCAGGTGCAGGCACCGGGGGCGCTGTCGTAGGCTTTGTAGGCGTAGACGTAGGAGCAGATGCAGGCACTACAGGTGCAGGCGCAGGCACTGTAGGTGCAGGCGCAGGCACAGGCACTGTAGGAGCAGGCGTAGACACAGGCACCACAGGCGCAGGTTTAGGCATGGGCACCGAAGGCGCAGGCACAAGCGCAGGCACTGCAGGCACAGGTGCAGGCAATGGCACCGCAAGCATAGGGTAAGGCATAGCAGGCCTAGGCGTAGGCGAAGGCGCAGGCAATAGAGGCATAGGCACAGGCATAGGTACCGCAAACACAAGGGAAGGTGCAGGCTCCGCAACCGCTGGCGCAGGCAAAGGCATAGGCACAGGCGCAGGCGCAGGTGTAGGCGCAGGCGTAGGTGCAAGCGCAGGCGAAGGCACATGCACCGTAGTCGCAGGCATAGGCGCAGGCACCGTAGGCTAAGGTGCAGGCTCAGGCACCGCAGGCGCAGGCGCAGGCGTAGGCGTAGGTGTAGGCGCAGGCAGCGCAGACGCAAGTACATTTGCTGGCACCACAGGATAGGCACAGGCGCAGGCACCACAGGTGCAGGGCGCAGGTGCAGGCACAGACACTACAGGCGTAGTCGCAGGCGTAGGTACTGCAGGTGGGCACAGGCACCGCAAGCGCAGGCGTAGGAGCACGCAATTCAGGCGCACACACCGCAGGCCCAAGCCCAGGCGCAAGCACTGCAGCCTCAGGCGTAGGCGCAGGCACCGAAGGCGCAGGGACCACAGGCGCAGGCACGAGTGTAGGCACTGTAGGCACAGTCCCAGGCGCAGGCTCCGCAGGCGCAGGCACACACGCAGGCACTGCAGGTACATGCACCGCAGAAGCAGGCACACACGCAGGCGTAGGCACTGTAGTCACAGGCAGAGGTGCAGGCAGCGTAGGCACATGCACCAGAAGCTCTGGCGCAGGTGCAGGCACCGCAGGCGCAGGCACAGGTACTACAGTCGCAGACGCAGGCACAAGCTCAGGTACCTCAGGCGCAGGCACCGCAGGTGCACGCGCAAGGCAGGCACATCAGACGTAGATGGAGGCTCAGGCACATTTGGCGTAGGTGCAGGCACAAGCACCGCGTGGGCGCAGGTGCAAGTGCAGGACCCGCATGTGCAGGCGCAAGCACTCCATGCGCAGGCACCGCAGGCGCATGAGCAACCACAGGTGCAGGCACTGTGTTCGCAGGCGTAGGGGCAGGTACAGACACTAGGCTCTCGTGCAAGCGCATGCACCCTAGGCGCATGCACAGGCGCAGGGACCGCGGGCGCAGGCACAAGCGCAGGCACCCCAGGCGCAAGCGCAGGTGCAGGCATAGGCATCGCAGGTGTAGGCACCGCAAGCGCAGGCGTAGGCACCGCAGGCGTAGGAACAGGCGCAGGGCAGGCACCGCAGGCACAAAGGCACGCACCGCAGGACAAGCGCATGTGCAAGTACCACAGGCGTAGGCATAGGTGCAGGCATTGTAGGCGTAGGCGCAAGTGCAGACACCGCAGGCATAGGTATAGGCGCAGTCACCCGAGGTGCGTGCAGGCATCGCAGGAGCAGGCGCAGGCACAGGCACTGCAGGCGCACGCACCGTACCGCAGGCGCAGGCACAGGCGCAGTTACCAGAGGCTAAGGCACAGGCATAGGCACTACAAGCGCAAGCGCAGGCATGGCAGGCACAAGCACAAGCATATGCTCCATAGGCGTAAGCGCAGGTGCGGGCAGTGCAGGCGCGGGCGGTGGCGTAGGCGCAGGCGCAGGCAGTGCAGCTGCAAGCGTAGGCAGCGCAGGCGCAGGCGTAGGCAGGGCAGGTGCACGCGTGGACACCGCAGGCGCAGGCGTAGTGACCACAGGCGTAGGCGCAGGCACTACAGGTGTAGGCGCAGGCACCGCAAGCGATGGCATAGGCATCGCAGGTGCAAGCGCAGGCACTGTAGGTGCAGATACTGCAGGTGCAGGGGCAGGTGTAGGCACCACGAGTGCAGGCGCAGGCATTGCACGCACATGCGCAGGCATAAGTACCGCACGCGTAGGCGCTGGCGCAGGTTCAGGCACCACAGGCGCAGGCGCAGGTGTAGGCACTGTAGGTGCAGGCGCAGACGTAAGCGCAAGCACCGCAGGTGCAGGCACCACAGGCGCAGGCGCAGGCACTGCTGGCGCAAGCGCACACACAAGTACCGCAAGTGGGCGCAGGCACTACAAGCGCAGGCGTAGCGAACGCATGAGCAGGCACCGCAGGCGCAGGCGCATGCGCATGCTCCGCAGGCACATGGCACAGGTGCAGGGGCAGGGGTAGGCACTACAGGCGCCGGCACCACAAACGCATGCGCAGGTGCAGGAAAAGCAGGCGCTAGAGCAGGTGCAGGCACCGCAGGCGCGGGCCTAGGCGTAGGCACCGCAAGCGCAGGTGCAGGCGCATGCACAGGCACCGCAGGCGCAGGCGTAGGCACAGGCACCGCAGAGGCAGAAGCAGGCGCAGGCACAAGCGTAGGCACTCCAGTCGTAGGTGCAGGTGCAAGCACCTCAAGCACAGAAGCAGGAATAGGCACCGCAGGCTCTGGTGTAGTTGCAGGCACCGCAGGCGAAGGCACAGGCGCTGCTGGTGCAAGCACTGCAGGCGCAGGCGTAGGCGTAGAGACCGCAGGCACAGGCGCAGGTACCACAGACATAGGCATAGGCGCAGGTGCACGGCAGGCATAGCAGGCGCAGGTACAGGCACAGGCACCGCAAGATAGGCGCAGACATAGGAGCACAGGTGCAGGCATTGTAGGCGTAGGCGTAGGAACACAGGTGCAAGCATTACAGGCGCAGGCACAGCCGCAGGCACCGCAAGTTGAGGTGTAGGCGCAGGCACCCCACGTGGGCCCAGGCAGCGCAGGTGCAGGTGCAGGCGCATGCACTACAGGCACACGCACTGCCGGCGTAGGCGCAGGCACCATAGGCTCAACCGTAGGCGCAGGCACAGCAGGCGCAGGCACATCACATGCATAGGTGCAGGGACAGAAGGCACAGACGCAGGCATAGGGGCATGTGCATGTACCGTAGGTACAGGTGTAGGCGCAATCACTACAGGCACAGACGTAGGCACAGACACCGCTGGCACAGGCATAGGTGTAGGCACCACAGGTGCAGGTGCAGGTGCAGGCACCGCAGGCGCAGGCTCAGGCGCAGGTGCAGGCACGGCAAGCGTAGGCGCAGGCACAGGCACTACAGGCGCAGGCACAGTGGTAGGCGCAGGCGTAGGCCTCGTAGGCACAGGCACAGGCACCACAGGTGCAGACGCAGGAGGAGGCGCAGGCACCGCAGGCGCAGGCCCAAGCACCGCAGGCGCAAGTGCAGGCGTAGTTGGAGGCACTGCAGGCGCGGGCGCAGGCGCAATCACAGGCACAGGCTATGAATAACATTTTGGCTCAATAAACTCACTCTCCATAAATCTGGCTTTTAACTTTCTCCCTCGACTTAAAGGCAGCGCAGACTCAGGTGCAGCCGAGGCAGCGCAGGCTCAGGCCCAGGCGGCACACGTGCAAGTGAAGGCAGCACAGGCGCAGGAATAGGCAGCTCAGGTGCAGACACTGGCTTAGGCAGCGCAGGTGCAGGCGTAAGCACAGGTAGCTCAGGTGCAGGCGCAAGCAGCGTAGGTGCAGGCGCAAGCAATGCTGGCCCAGGCGCAGGCAGCACAAGCGCAGCGCAGGCAGGGCAGGCGCAGGTGAAGGGGCACGAAGCGCATGCGCAAGCGTAGGCGCAGGTAGCGCAGGCGCGCTCACAAGCGCAGGTGAAGGTCCAGGCACAGGCAAAGCAGGTGCAGGCGCAGGCAGCACAGGCGCAGGTGCATGCAGCGCAGGCAGCGTAGGCGGAGGCCCAGACAAAAATGCACTGGTTGAGGGAGAGCAGGCATAGGCGCAGATAGTGCATCTGGAGGCGCAGGCACCACAGGCGCAGGCGAGGACAGCGCAAGCACAAGTGCAGCCCAGGCAATGTGGGCGCAGGCGCAGGTGGGGGAGGGCAGGCGCAGGTGCAGCCCAGGCAGCGCAGGCACAGGCCTAGGAGGCACAGGTGCAGGCGAAGGCAGCACAAGCGTAGGCATTGGCAGCGCAGCCGCAGGCACATGCTTAGGCAATGCAGGTGCAGGTGTGGGCAGGTCAGGCGCAGGCGCAGGCAGAGTAGGCGCAAGCGCAGGTGTAGGAAGTGCTGGCGCAAGCGTAGGAAGTGCTTGCACAGGCACAGGCAGTGCAAGCGCAAGCGTAGGAGCAGGCAGCGCAGGCGCAGGTGTGGGCACAAGCAGTGCAGGCGCAGGCGCAGGCAGCGCAGGCTCAGGTGTAAGCAACGCAAGCGCACACGCAAGTGCAGGTGCAAGAGCAGGAAGTGCAGGCGCAGGAGGTTCGGGCGCAATAACAGGTAGCGCAGGCTTTGGGCCAGGCAGATAGGCACAGCCACAGCCACAGGCAGTGCAGGCGTAGGCGCAGCCAGCGCAGGTGCAGAAGCAGTAGGGCAGGCGTAGGCGCAGGTAGCGCAAGCGCGGTCGCAGGCACCGTAGGCGCAAGCACAGGCACCGCACACATAGGTGCAGCCAATACAGGCGCAGGCGCAGGCACCGCATGCGCAGGCGTAGGCACGGCAGGCGCAGGCCAAGGAACCGCAGGTGCAGGGGCAGGCACAGTAGGCACAGGCACATGCACAGGCAGCACAGGCGCAAGCAGATATACTACAGGTGTAGGTGCAGGCAGGGCACACGCAAGCATAGGCAGCGCAGCCACAGGTTCATGTAGTGCAGGCGTAGGCGCAGGCAGCGCAGTCCAAGGCACCGCAGGTGCAGGCGCAAGCACATGCATAGGCAGCCCAGGCGCAGGTAAAGGTACAGACGCAGGCACAGTTGCAGGCACCGCAGGCGCAGGTGCAGGCGTAAGTGCAGGCGCAAGGAGCGCAGGTGTAGGCAGCGCAGGCGCAGGTAAAGGTACAGACGCAGGCACAGTTGCAGGCACCGCAGGCGCAGGTGCAGGCGTAAGTGCAGGCGCAAGGAGCGCAGGTGTAGGCAGCGCAGGCGCAGGCGCAGGCACAAGTAGCGCAAGCCCACGCGCATGCAGCGTAGGTGTAGGCACAGGCGTAGGCAGTACAGGCGCAGGCATAGGCATCGCAGGCGTGGGCACTGCATGAGCAGGCGCATGCACAGCACGCATAGGCACAGGCAGTGCAGGCACAGGCGCAGGCGCATGTAGCGCAGGCACAGGCGTAGACGCAGGCGCAAGCGCAGGGTCGGCAGGCAGGCGCAGTCGCAAGCAGCGCAGGCGCAGGTGCTGGTACGGCAGGCAGGCACAGGCTCATTCAGTGCAGGCACAGGCACAGGCACCACAGGCTCCAGCACAGGCACTACAGGCACAGGCGCAGGCAACGCAACCGCAACCACAACCGCAGGCGTAGGCGTAGGTGCACACACTGCAGGTGCAGGCGCAGCCATCGTAGGAGCAAGCATTGGCACCTCAGGAGCAGGCACACATACAAGCATCGCAGGCACAGGCGCAGGCAGCGCAAGTGTAGGCGCAGGTACCGCAGGCGCATGCACAGGCACCGTAGGTGCAGGCGGAGGCACCAAAGGTGTAAACACTGCAAGTGCAGTCGCTGGCACCGCAGGCGCAATTGCAGGCACAGGTGCAGGCACCGCAAGTGCAGGTACAGGCACTAAAGGCGTAGGCTTCGCAGGCGCAGGCACAGGCACCGCAGGCGCAGGCGTAGGCATCGTAGGCACAGGCCCAGGCACCGCAGGCGCAGGGAGCGCAGCCTTAGGAGCAGGCGTAGGCAGCGTAGGCGCCGGTGCAAGTGCAATCATGGCAAGCGCAGCCGCAGGCACTGACACCCCAAGCTTAGGCCCAGGCATTAGATGCTCCGGCGCAGGCACCGCAGGCGCAAGTGCAGGCACCAAAGCCGCAGGCGCAGGTGCAGAAGCAGGCACCTCAGCCGCAGGTGCTAGCACTGAGGAGCAGTCGTACACACAAGCACTGCAGGCACAAGCACATGCGTAAGTAGTGCAGGTGCACGCACAGGCGCAGGCAAAGGCGCATGCACCGTAGCACAAGCGCAGGTAGCGCAGGTGCAGGCACATGCGCAGGCACAGCAAGTGCAGACTCAATCACCGCAGGTACAGGCGTAGGCATCGCAGGCTCAGGTGCAAGCACTGCAGGTGCAGTCGCAGGCGCAGGCACCGCAGGCGCAGGCGTAGGCACTGCAAGCTTAGGCGTAGGTCCTGCAGGCGCATGCACAGGCACCGCAGGCGGAGGCGGAGGCGCAGGCACCGCAGGCGCAGGCGCATGTGCAGGCACAGGCACTGTAGGCGCAGGCGTAGAAGAAGGCACTGCCAACGCAGGCACAAACACAAGCACTACAGGAGCAGGCACAGGCCTAGGCAGCAAAGGCAAAGATGCAGGTGAAGGCACAGCAGGTACAGGCGCAGGCGAAGGCATCGTAGGCGCAGTCGCAGGAGCAGGCCCAGGGACCGCAGGCGCAAGCGCAGGCACCGCAGGCACATGCGCAGGGGCAGGCTCCGTAGGCGTAGGCACTGTAGGCACAGGCACCTCAGGTGCAGGCACCAGAAGCGCAGGCACAGGCGCAGGCATACGAGCAGGCACCCCAAGCACAGGCGCATGCGTATGCATCGAAGGCGCGGACACAGGTACAGGCACTTGAAGTGCAGACACATGCGCAAGCAATGCAGGCGCAGGCGAAGTGCAAGGGGTAAACCTCCCTTGAGTTCCACAAGCCCACGAGGACCCAAATCTGAAGTTGAGGTCTAAACAATGCTAGTTCAAACTACCACCATTTCACAAACAGGACAAAACTATGTCACAAATCCACCGGAGTTCAAACATGCATTAGAACCAAAGTCGACTGTGTTTGACCAAGGTACGTGCGCTCCAGGAGAGAAGCCAACACGCGTGATGGCGGCTGGAGTGCATCGTGTGGCTGCTCGGCGGACTCGAGTCTGCTCCCCCAGGCTTCTGGAACCTCCACCTCATCAATATTCTAGATGGCAAAGGACGTGAGCCGAGAGGTCACACTAAGTACATAACATCACTCCCCCATGAGCACACGGCGAACAGGTCCACACACGTAGCAGCACTGACGCGAATGACAGCACAAGAGCAACGATGGAAAAACGATCACGAATGCAGCTCAAAGGCAGAGTTCAGTCCACATGGCAAGCAGGGTGCAATCCCACAGAACGAGTAGCCACTAGAAACTTTGTACGGCTAATGGCCTTTGTTAGAAAATCAGCACGCTTTCGAGTCATTGCCAACCCACACGACCTAAATCTCATCTCGATCCACCAGGTTCCGGACATAGTGGTACTACACAT
>SZWC01000500.1:0-30591 GCA_023375785.1 Penium margaritaceum
GGGGGGGGGGGGGGGGGGGGGGGGGAGAGGGATGTGTTCTTATGTCATCTGAGGCGATACACTAGTGTCAGAAGGAAGTTAATTGCATGTGCTTAGTAACTGAGTGGGTGAGTACTTTTGCAGAAGGTGTGGTTGTGTCAATGAAATGTTATAGAAGGTTCGTATCCGTTGATATTAACATGTTCACTGTCCTGGTTATGAACTGGTTTGGACATGCCATGGTACGGAAATTGCTTTGAAGGTGTGTCTATTCTAGGCTTTTTCGTGGTTGTTTCTTGTGACACTTGGCTGTTTATAAAACTGTTATACCCTGTTTCCTAGAAGGTTCGTATCCGTTGATCTTTACATGTTCACTGTCCTGGTTATGAGCTGGTTTGGACATGCCATAATACGGAAATTGCTTGGAAGGTGTGTCCATTTTAGGCTTTTCCGTGGTTGTTTCTTGTGTCACTTGGCGGTTTATGAAACTGCTATACCCTGTTTCCTAGAAGGTTCGTCTGTGGCCATGTGTGACTGTTCACTGTTGTGACTGTGTATAAAAGTAGGGTGATTACCCATAAAGGGCAAGATCATGCATGGTACATCTTCACTATGATTGGACACTCTGACCGTGGCTGTCTCGTGTTATGATCAATATAAGTAAAAGTCACTTGGATACATTTGTGCCCATGGTCAGTGGCACATGCCAACTTTGGTCAAGGCATTGCGCTCAATAGCCACACCGAGCCATCCGTATTCTACCTATTTCATACCTGCAAGATCATGCCTAGTACATCTGCACTGTGATTGGACACTCTGACCGTGGCTGACTCGTGTTATGATCAATAGAAGTAAAAGTCAATTGGATACATTTGTGGTCATGGTCAGTGGCACATGACAACTTTGTCAAGGCATTGCGCACAATAGCCGCACCGAGCCACCCGTATTCTCCTTTGTTTGTACCTGCAACATCATGCCCAGTTCATCTGCACTGTGATTGGACACTCTGACCGTGGCTGACTTGTGTTATGATTCATAGCCGTGTGAGGTACTTGGTATACTTTGTGGTCATGGTCAGTGGCACATGCCAACATTGTCAAGGCATTTCGCACAATAGCCGTGCCAAGCCACCGGTGTTTTACCTTGTTTATACCTACAAGGTCATGCATATTAGATGTGCACTGTGACTGGGCACTTTAACCGTGGCTGACGCATGTTACGATTCGTAGAAGTTAAAGTCACTTGGGAAACGTTGTGGTCATGGTCAGTGGCACATGCCAACATTGTCAAGGCATTGCGCAAAATAGCCACACTGGGCCACCAGTATTCTACCTTGTTTGCACCTGCAAGATCATGCCTAGTACATTTGCACTGTGATTGGACACTCTGACCGTGGCTGACTCGTGTTGTGATCAATAGAAGTAAAAGTCACTTGGATACATATGTGGTCATGGTCAGTGGCACATGCCATCTTAGTCAAGACATTGCGCACAATAGCCACACCAAGCCACCTGTATTCTATCTTGTTTATACATGCAAGGTCATGCCCATTATATTTGGACTGTGAATGGACAATCTGACCGTGGTTGACTCGTGTTGTGATTTATTTGGTACATTTTGTGGTCATGGTCAGTGGCACATGCCAACTTTGTCAAGGCATTGCGCAGAAAAGTCGTGCCAAGCCACCAGTTTTTTACGTTGTTTATGCCTGCAAGGTCATGCATATTAGATGCGCACTGTGATTCGGCACTCTGACTCTGGCTGACTCGTGGTACGAGTCTTAGAAGTTAATGTCACTTGGTAAGCTTTGTGGTCATGGTCAATGGCACATGCCAACTTTGTCAAGGCATTGCGCACAATAGCCACACCAGGCCACCATTATTCTACCTTGTTTGCACCTGAAAGATTGTGCATAGTACATCTGCACTATGATTGGGTACTCTGACTGTTGCTGACTCGTGTTACGATTCGTAGAAGTTAAAGTCACTTGGTAAACTTTGTGGTCATGGTCAGTGGCACATGCCAACTTTGTCAAGGCATTGCGTACAATAGCCACACCGAGCCACCAGTATTATACCTTTTTTGCACCTGCAAGATCATGCCTAGTACATGTGCACTGTGATTGGACACTCTGACCGTGGCTGACTCGTGTTATGATTCATAGCTGTTTAATGTACTTGGTAAACTTTGTGGGCATGGTCAGTGGCACATGCCAACTTTGTCAAGGCATTGCGCACAATAGCCGTGCCAAGCCGCCGGTTGTTTACCCTTTCTATACCTGCAAGGTCATGCACATTAGATGTGCACTGTGATTGGGTACTTTGACCGTGGCTGACTCCTGTTATGATTCGTAGAAGTTAAAGTCACTTGGTAAACGTTGTGGTCATGGTCAGAGGCACATGCAAACATTATCAAGGCATTGCGCACAATAGCCAGACCGAGCCACCAGTATTCTACCTTTTTTGTACGTACAAGATCATGCCTAGTACATGTGCACTGTGATTGGACAATCTGACCATGGCTGCCTCGTGTTATGATCACTATAAGTAAAAGTCACTTGGATACATTTGTGGTCATGGACAGTGGCACATGCCAACATTGTCAAGGCATTGCGCACAGTAGACACAGCGAGCCACCAGTATTCTACCTTGTTTGTATATGCAAGATCATGCCTAATACATTGCACAGTGATTGGACACTCTGACCGTGGCTGACTCGTGTTATGATCAATAGAAATAAAAGTCACTTGGATATATTTGTGGTCATGGTCAGTGGCACATGCCAACTTTTTCAAGGCATTGCACACAATAGCCACACCGAACTACCAGAATTCGACCTTGTTTGAACCTGCATGATCATGCCTAGTTCATCTGCACTGTAATTGGACACTCTGACCGTGGCTGACTCGTGTTATGATCAATAGAAGTAAAAGTCAGTTGGATACATTTGTGGTCATGGTCAGTGGCACATGCCGACTTTGTCGAGGCATTGCACACAATAGCCACACCGAGCCACCAGTATTCTACCTTGTTTGTACCTGCAAGGTCATACCCAGTATATCTGCACTGTGATTGGATACTCTGACCGTGGCTGACACGTGTTATGATCAATAGAAGTTAAAGTCACTTGGGTACATTTGTGGTCATGGTCAGTGGCACACGCCAACTTTGTCAAGGCATTGCGCACAATAGCCACACCGAGCCACCAGTATTCTACCTTGTTTGCACTTGCAAGATCATGCCTAATACATCTGCACTGTGATTGGACACTCTGACTGTGGCTGACTTGTGTTATGATCAATATAAGTAAATTTCACTTTGATACACTTGTGGTCATAGTCAGTGGCACATGCCAACTTTGTCGAGACAGTGTGCACAATAGCCACACCAAGCCACCAGTATTCTACCTTGTTTGTACCTGCAAGATCATGCCTAGTACATTTGCAATATGATTGGATACTCTGACCGTGGCTGACACGTGTTATGATCAATAGAAGTTAAAGTCACTTGGGTACATTTGTGGTCATGGTCAGTGGCACACGCCAACTTTGTCAAGGCATTGCGCACAATAGCCACACCGAGCCACCAGTATTATACCTTGTTTGTACCTGCAAGATCATGCCTAGTACATCTGCACTGTGATTGGACACTCTGACCGTGGCTGACTTGTGTTGTGATCAAAAGAAGTAAAAGTCAGTTGGGTGTATTTGTGGTCATGGTCAGTGGCACATGCCAACGTTTTCGAGGCATTGCGCACAAAAGCCACACCGAGCCACCAGTATTCAACCTTGTTTGTACCTGCAAGGTCATACCCAGTATATCTGCACTGTGATTGGAAACTCTGACCGTGGCTGACGCGTGTTATGATTCATAGCCGTTTAAGGTACTTGGTAAACTTTGAGAACATCGTCAGTGGCACATGCCAACTTTTTCAAGGCATGGCGCACAGTAGACGTGCCAAGCCACCAGTGTTTTACCTTGTTTATACGTACAAGGCCATGCCTAGTACATATGAACTGTGATTGGGCACTCTGACTGTGGCTGAATCGTGTTACGATTCGTAGAAGTTAATGTCACTTGGTAAACTTTGTGGTCGTGGTCAGTGGCACATGCCAACTTTGTTAGGGTATTGCACACAATAGCCACACGGAGCCACAAGTATTCTACCTTGTTTGCACCTGCAAGATCATGCCTAATTCATCTGCACTGTGATTGGACACTCTGACCGTGGCTGACTTGTGTTATGATCAATAGAAGTAAAAGTCATTTGGATACATTTGTGGTCATAGTCAGTGGCACATGCCAACTTTGTCAAGGCATAGCACACAATAGCCAAACCGAGCCACCAGTATTCTACCTTGTTTGTACATGCAACATCATGCCCAGTACATCTGCAGTGCGATTGGACACTATGACCGTGGCTGACTCGTGTTATGATCAATAGAAGTATAAGTCACTTGGATACATTTGTGGTCATGGTCAGTGGCACATGCCAACTTTGTCAAGGCATTGCGCACAATAGCCGTACCAAGCCACCGGGTTCTTACCTTGTTTATATCTGCAAGGTCATGCATATAAGATGTGCACTATGATTGGGCACTCTGACTTAGGCTGACTCATCTTACAATTCGTAGACGTTAAAGTCACTTGGCAATCTTTGTGGTCATGGTCAGTGACACATGCCAAATTTGTCAAGGCATTGCGCATAATAGCCGTACCAAGCCACCGGTTTTTTACCTTGTTTATACCTAAAAGGTCATTCATATTAGATGTGCACTGTCATTTGGGCACTCTGACTGTGGCTGACTCGTGTTACGATCAATAGAAGTAAAAGTCACTTGGATACATTTGTGGTCATGGTCAGTGGCACATGCCAACGTTTATAAGGTATTGCTCAGAATAGCCACACCAGGCCACCAGTATTCTACCTTGTTTATACCTGCAAGGTCATGCCCAGTATACCTACACTGTGATTTGACACTCTGAACGTGGCTGACTCGTGTTATGATTCATAGCCATTTAAGGTAATTGGTAACCTTTGTGGTCATGGTCAGTGGCACATGCCAACTTTGTCAAGGCATGGCGTACAATAGCAGTGCCAAGCCACCGGTTTTTTACCTTGTTTATACCTGCAAGGTCATGCATGTTAGATGTGCACTGTGATTGGGCACTCTGACTGTGGCTGACGCATGTTACGATTCGTAGAAGTTAAAGTCACTTGGTAAACTCTGTGGTCATGGTCAGTGGCACATGCCAACTTTGTCAAGGCATTGCGCACAATAGCCACACCGAGCCACCAGTATTCTACCTTGTTTGCACCTGAAAGATAATGCCTAGTACATCTGCACAGTTATTGGACACTCTGACCGTGGCTGACTCGTGTTATGATGAATAGAAGTAAAAGTCACTTGGATATATTTGTGGTCATGGTCAGTGGCACATGCCAACTTTGTAAAGGCATTGCACACAATAGCCACACCGAGCCACCAGAATTCTACCTTGTTTGAACCTGCAAGATCATGCCTAGTACATCTGAAGTGTGATTGGGCACTCTGACTGTGGCTGAATCGTGTTACAATTCGTAGAAGTTAAAGTCACTTGGTAAACTTTGTGGTCATGTTCAGTGGCACATGCCATCTTTGTCAAGGTATTGCACACAAAAGCCGTGCCAAGCCACCCGTATTCTACCTTGTTTGCACCTGCAAGGTCATGCCTAGAACATCTTCAATATGATTGGACACTCTGACCGTAGCTGACTCGTGTTATGATCAATAGAAGTAAAAGTCACTTGGATACATTTGTGGTCATGGTCAGTGGCACATGCCAACTTTGTCAAGGCATTGCGCACAATAGGCAGACCTAGCCACCAGTATTCTACATTTTTTATACCTGCAAGATCATGCCTAGTACATCTGCACTGTGATTGGACACCTTGACCGTGGCTGACTCATGTTATGATCAATAGAAGTAAAAATCACTTGGATACATTTGTGGTCATGGTCAGTGGCACCTGACAACTCTGTCAAGGCATTGCGCACAATAGCCACACCGAGCCACCCGTATTATACCTTGTTTGTACCTGCAAGGTCATGCCCATTTCATCTGCACTGTGATTGGACACTCTGACCGTGGCTGACTCGTGTTATGATTCATAGCCATTTAAGGTAATTGGTAAATATTGTGGTCATGGTCAGTGGCACATGCCAACTTTGTCAAGGCATTGCGCACAATAGCCATGCCAAGCCACCATTTTTTTACCTTGCTTATGCCTGCAAGGTCATGCGTATTAGATGTGCACTGTGATTGGGCACTCTAACTGTGGCTGACTCGTGTTACGATTATTATAAGTTAAAGTCACTTGGTAGGCTTTGTGGTCATGGTCAGTGGAAAATGCCAACTTTGTCAAGGCATTGCGCACAATAGCCACACCAAGCCACCAGTATTCTACCTTGTTTGCACCTGAAATATTGTGCCTAGTACATCTGCACTGTGATTGGGCACTCTGACTGTTGCTAACTCGTATTACGATTCATAGAAGTTAGTCACTTGGTAAACTTTGTGGTCATGGTCTGTGGCACATGCCAACTTTGTCAAGGCATTGCGTACAATAGCCAAACCGATCCACTAGTATTCTACCTTGTTTGCACCTGCAATATCATTCTTAGTACATCTGCACTCTGATTGGAAACTCTGACAGTGGCTGACTCGTGTTATGATTCAAAGCCGTTTAATGTACTTGGTAAACGTTGTGGTCATGGTCAGTGGCACATGCCAACTTTGTCAAGGCATTGTGCACAATAGCCGTGCCAAGCCACCGGTTTTTTACCCTGTTTACACCTGCAAGATCATGCCTAGTACATTTGCACTGTGATTGGACAATCTCACCATGGCTGACTCGTGTTTTGATCAATAGAAGTAAATGTCACTTGGAAACATTTGTGGTCATGGTCAGTGGCACATGTTAACTTTGTCAAGGCATTGTGCACAATAGCCACACCGAGCCACCAGTATTCTACCTTTTTTGCACCTACAAAATCATGCCTAGTACATCATACAGTGATTGGATACTCTGACTGTGGCTGACTCGTGTTATGATCAATAGAAATAGAAGTCACTTGGATATATTTGTGGTCATGGTCAGTGGCACATGCCAAATTAGTCAAGGCATTGCATACAATAGCCACACAAGCCACCAGCATTCTACCTTGTTTGAACCGGCAAGATCATGCCTAGTACATCTGCACTGTAATTGGACACTCTGATCGTGGCTGACTCGTGTTATGATCAATAGAAGTAAAAGTCAGTTGGATACATTTGTGGTCATGGTCAGTGGCACATGCCAACTTTGTCGAGGCATTGCGCACAATAGCCACACTGAGCCACCAGTATTATACCCTGTTTGTACCTGCAAGGTCATGTCCAGTATATCTGCACTGTGATTGGACACTCTGACCGTGGCTGACGCGTGTTATGATCCATAGCCGTTTAAGGTACTTGGTGAATTTTGTGGTCATGGTCAGTGGCACATGCCGACTTTGTCAAGGCATTGCGCACAATCACCGTGCCAAGCCACCAGTGTTTTACCTTGTTTATACCTACAATTCCATGCCTAGTACATATGAACTGTGATTGGGCACTCTGACTGTGGCGGAATCGTGTTACGATTCGTAGAAGTTAAAGTCACTTGGTAAACCTTGTGGTCATGGTCAGTGGCACATGCCAATTTTGTCAAGGCATTGCACATAATAGCCATGCCAAGCCACCAATATTCTACCTTTTTTGCACTTGCAAGATCATGCCTAGTACATCTGCACTGTGATTGGACACTCTGACAGTGGCTGACTCGTTTTGATCAATAGAAGTAAACGTCACTTGGATACATTTGTGGTTATGGTCAGTGGTACATGCCAACTTTGTCAAGGCATTGCGCACAATAGCCACTCCGAGCCACCCGTTTTATACCTTGTTTGTACTTGCATGGTCATGCCTAGTTCATCTGCACTGTGATCGGACACTCTGACCGTGGCTGACTCGTGTTATGATTCATAGCCGTGTGAGGTACTTGGTATACTTTGTGGTCATGGTCAGTGGCACGTGCCAACATTGTCAAGGCATTGCGCGTTAACATGCAAGGTCATGCATATTAGATGTGCACTGTGACTAGGCACTCTAACCGTGGCTGACTCATGTTATGATTCGTAGAAGTTAAAGTCACCTGGAAAACTTTGTGGTCTTGGTCAGTGGCACATGCCGACATTGTCAAGGCATTGTGCAAAATAGCCACACCGAGCCACCAGTATTGTACCTTGTTTGCACCTGCAAGATCATGCCTAGGAAATCTGCACTGTGATTGGACACTCGAACCGTGGGTGACTCGTGTTTTTATCAATAGAAGTAAATGTCACTTGGATACGTTTGTGGTCATGGTCAGTGGCACATGCCAACTTTGGCAAGACATTGCGCACAATAGCCACACCACGCAACCTGTATTGTACCTTGTTTACACCTCAAAGGTCATGCCCAGTATATGTGCACTGTAATTGGACAATCTGACCGTGGCTGACTCGTGTTATGATTCATAGCCGTTAAAGGTACTTGGTAAATTTTGTGGTCATGGTCAGTGGCACATGCCAACTTTGTCAAGGCATTGTGCACAATAGCCACACCGAGCCACCAATATTCTACCTTGTTTATACCTGCAAGGTCATGCCCAATACATCTGCACTGTGATTGGGCACTCTAACTGTGGCTGACTCGTGTTAGGATTTGTAGAAGTTAAACTCACTTGGTAAACTTTGTGGTCAGTGGCACATGCCGACTTTGTCAAGGCATTGCGCACAATAGCCACACTGAGCCACCAATATTCTACCTTGTTTGAACCTGCAAGACCATGCTTAGTACATCTGCACTGTGATTGGACACTCTGACCGTGGCTGACTTGTGTTATGATCAATAGAAGTAAAAGTCACTTGAATACATTTGTGGTCATGGGTAGTGACACGTGCCAACTTCATCAAGGCATTGCGCTCAATAGCCACACCGAGCCACCAATATTCTACCTTGTTTATACCTGTAAGGTCCTGCCCAGTATACCTGCACCGTGATTGGACAAGGAGAGGGGAAAATTCTTGACGACGGATCCGACGAATCGATGATGGATCAAATACTAAAATGGAGGAATGTCCCTGAAAGTGGACAACTCACTGAATACTGTGGAAGTTGTTTCACCGGAATCGGACAAGTAACGAGGGAGATATGGGCTTCCAAAGTTGGGGTGTGCACAGCGGCTCTGGGAGCCGGCAGCGGTTCGACCAGAGATGGATAATCCACCTGAACGAGTAACAAAATGTCGTCAGGGGATTCTGCTCCGGAAGGACTGCCGAGGCGTCCGGTGGATGATCCGCCGGATTTAGGAGTGCAGTTTTGTTACTGAGGGACTTAGCCAAAATCCTGGCTCGGAGTCCGAAACTCAGAAGTACAGTTTGTTACTCGGGGACTTGGTCAAAATTCCGACTGGAGGTCCGCGAACGGGTTTCAACCCACATCAGTCCCCATCACAAAACTCGATGATTGCCTCATCAAAACAGGCCCCAAAGGCGCAAGGGATACCGCCACTACATATAGGGACATCTGCACCTCCAGAATGGTGTTTTGATGGGTCATTTATGTGTGAAGGCGCCTCGGCGGACGACGTGGTGCGCGCCGCCATGTGATCGGCTAGTTTGGGGTGCTGCGCTTCGACTAACGTAGCGGTAGCTACAGTTATCCGAATTGCACATGGTTTGGTGTGTTGGAGAGCCCATAAAAAGTCATCTAACTGTTCAGATCATAACCATGTCCAAAAACGAATGCGCAACTGCGTTATTCCCTTCACAGGAGTGACTGTCTCACAATTGTCTTCCACTTCCAGAAACATGGCGTGACGCGACCAGAAAGCTCACGCTTAGACTCAGAACCTGCACAAAATAAGTCTTGAACATAGAAGACCCGGCAGGCCTTGTTGGAACTGTCACCACACGGTTTCCCAACAGCTATTGTGCGCAATGCCTTGACAAAGTTGGCATGTGCCACTGACCATGACCACAAATGTATCCGAGTGACTTTTACTTCCATTGATCATAACACGAGTCAGCCACGGTCAGAGTGTCCAATCACAGTGCACATGTACTAGGCATGATCTTGCATGTGCAAACAAGGTAGAATACTGGTGGCTCGGTGTGGCTATTGTACGCAATGCCTTGACGAAGGTGGTATGTGCCACTGACCATGACCACAAAGTTTACCAAGTGACTTTAACTTCTACGAATCGTAACACAAGTCAGCCACGGTCAGAGTGCCCAATCAAAGCGCCCATCTAATATGCATGACCTTGCATGTCCAAACAAGGTAACAAACCGGTGCCTTGGCACCACTATTGTGCGCAAGACATTGACAAAGTTGGCATGTGCCACTGACCATGACCACAAAGTTTACCAAGTACCTTAAACGTCTACGAATCATAACATGAGTCAGCAAAGGTCAGAGTGCCCAATCACAGCGCACATCTCATATGCATGATCTTGCAGATATAAGCTGGGTAAAAAACCGGTGTCTTGGTACGGCTATTGTGCGCAATGCCTTGACAAAGTTGGCACGTGCCACTGAACATGACCACAAAGTTTACCAAGTACCTTAAACTGCTATGAATCATAACATAAGTCAGCCACGGTCAGAGTGTCCAGTCACAGTGTAGATAAACTGGGCAGGACCTTGCAGGTATAAACAAGGTAGAATACTAGTGGCTCGGTGTGGCTATTGTGCGCAATGCCTTGACAAAGTTGGCACGTGCCACTGAACATGACCACAAAGTTTACCAAGTACCTTAAACTGCTATGAATCATAACATAAGTCAGCCACGGTCAGAGTGTCCAGTCACAGTGTAGATAAACTGGGCATGACCTTGCAGGTATAAACAAGGTAGAATACTAGTGGCTCGGTGTGGCTATTGTGCGCAATGCCTTGACAAAGGTGGCATGTGCCACTGACGATGACCACAACGTTTACCAAGTGACTTTAACTTCTACGAACCGTAACACGAGTCAGCCACGGTTAGAGTGCCCAATCACAGCGCACATCTAATATACATGTCCTTGCAGGTATAAACAAGATAGAATACTGGTGGCTCGGTGTGGCTATTGTGCGCAATGCCTTGAAAACCTTTGTATGTGCCACTGACCATGACCACAGAGTTTACCAAGTGACTTTAAACGGCTACGAATCATAACACGAGTCAGACACGGTCAGAGTGTCCAATAACAGTGCAGATTTAGTAAGCATGATCTTGCAGGTGCAAACAAGGTACAATACTGGTGCCTCAGCGTGGCTATTGTGCGCAATGCCTTGAAAACGTTAGCATGTGTCACTGACCATGTCCACAAAGTTAGCCAAGTACCTTAAACGGCTATGACTCATAACACAAGTCAGCCACGGTCAGAGTGTCAAATCACAGTGCAGATGTATTGGGCATGCCCTTGCAGGTCTAAACAAGGTAGACTACTGGTGGCTTGGTGTGGCTATTGTGCGCAATGCCTTGACAAAGTTGGCATGTGCTACTGAACACAACCACAAATGTATCCAAGTGACTTTTAGTTCTATTGCTCATAACACGAGTCAGCCACAGTCAGAGTGTCCAATCACAGTGCAGATGTACTAGGCATGATCTTGCATGTGCAAACAAGGTAGAATACCTGTGGCTCGGTATGGCTATTGTGCGCAATGCCTTGACGAAGGTGGCATATGCCAATGACCATGACCACAAAGTTTGCCAAGTGACTTAAACTTATACGAATCGTAACACGAGTCAGCCACGGTCAGAGTGCCCAATCACAGGGCCCATGTCATATGCATAACATTGCATGTACAAACAAGGTAAAAAACCGGTGGCTTGGCACCACTTTTGTATGCAATGCCTTGACAAAGTTGGCATGTGCCACAGACCATGACCACAAAGTTTACCAAGTACCTTAAACATCTACGAATCATAACATGAGTCAGCCACGGTAAGTGTGCCCAATCACAGCGCACATCTAATATGCATGGCCTTGCAGGTATAAACAGGGTAAAAAACCCGTGTCTTGGCACAGCTATTGTGCGCAATGCCTTGACAAAGTTGGCATGTGCCACTGACCATGACCACAAAGTTTACCAAGTACCTTAAATGGCTATGTATCATAACATGAGTCAGCCACGGTCAGAGTGTGCAGTCACAGTGCAGATAAACTGGGCATGACATTACGTGTATAAATAAGGTAGAATACTAGTGGCTCGGTGTGGCTATTGTGCGCAATGCCTTGACAGACTTTGCATGTGCCACTGACCATAACCACCAATGTATCCAAGTCACATTTACTTCTATTGATCATAACACGAGTCAGCCACGGTCAGAGTGTCCAATCACAGTACAGATGTGTTAGGCATGACCTTGCAGATATAAACAAGGTAGAATACTGGTGGCGCGGTGTGGCTATTGTGCGCAAGGCCTTGACAAAGGTGGCATGTGCCACTGACCATGACCACAAGGTTTTCCAAGTGACTTTAACTTCTACGAATCGTAACACGAGTCAGCCACGGTCAGAGTGCCCAATCACAGCGTACATCTAATATACATGACCTCGCAGGTATAAACAAGGTAGAATACTGGTGGCTCGGTGTGGCTATTGTGCGCAATGCCTTGAAAACGTTTGCATGTGCCACTGATCACGATCACAAAGTTTACCAAGTGACTTTAAACGGCTATGAATCATAACACGAGTCAGCCGCGATTTGAGTGTCCAATCACAGTGCAGATGTACTAGGCATGATCTTGGATGTGCAAAAAAAAGGTTGAATATTGTTGGCTCGGTGTGGCTATTGAGCGCAATGCCTTGAAAAGTTAGCATGTGTCACTGACCATGACCACACAGGTTACCAAGTACCTTAAACGGCTATGAGTCATAACACGAGCCATTCACGGTCAGAGTGTCCAATCACAGTGCTGATGTACTGGGCATGATCTTGCAGGTATAAACAAGGTAGAATACTGGTGGCTCGGTGTGGCTATTGTGCCCAATGCCTTTACAAAGTTGGCATGTGCCACTGACCACGACCAAAAATATATCCAAGTGACTTTTACTTCTAGTGATCATAACACGGGTCAGCCACGGTCAGAGTTTCCAATCACAGTGCACGTCTCATATGCATGACCTTGCAGGTATAAACAAGGGAAAAAACCGGTGGCTTGGTACGGCTATTATGCGCAATGTCTTGACAACGTTGGCATATGCCACTGACCATGACCACAAAGTTTACCGAGTACCTTAAACGGCTATGAATCATAACACGAGTCAGCCACGGTCAGAGTGTCCAGTCACAGTGCAGATATACTGGGCATGACCTTGAAGGTTTAAAATTTATAGAATGCTGGTGGCTTGGTGTGGCTATTGTGCACAATGCCTTGACAAAGTTGGCATGTGCCACTGACCATGACCACAAATGTATCCAAGTGACTTTTACTTCTACTGATCATACCACGAATCAGCCACAGTCAGAGTGTTAAATCACAGTGGAGATGTACTAGGCATGATCTTGCAGGTGCAAACAAGGTCGGATACTGGTGGCTCGGTGTGGCGATTGTGCGCAATGCCTTAACAAAGTTGGCATGTTCCACTAACCATGACCACAAAGTTTACCAAGTGACTTCAACTTCTACGAATCGTAACACGAGTCAGCCACAGTCATAGTGTCCAATCACAATGCAGATATACTGGGCATGACATTGCAGGTATAAACAAGGTAAAAAACCGGTGGCTTGGCACGGCTATTGTGCGCAATGCCTTGACAAAAATGGCATGTGCAACTGACCTTGACCACAAATGTATCCAGACGACTTTTACTTATTTTGATCATAACACGAGTCAGCCACGGTCAGAGTGTCCAATCACAGTGCAGATGTATTAGGCATGATCTTGCAGATGTAAACAAGGTAGAACACTGGTGGATCGGTGTGGCTATTGTGCGCAATGCATTGACAAAGTTGGCATGTGCCACTGATCATGACCACAAAGTTTACTAAGTACCTTAAATGGCTATTGGTCATAACACCAGTCAACCATGGTCAGAGTGTCCAATCACAGTGCAGATGTACTAGGCATGATATTTGAGGTGCAAACAAGGTAGAATACTGGTGGCTTGGCGTGGCTATTGTGCGCAACGCCTTGACAAAGTTGGCATGTGCCACTGACTGTGACAAAAAATGCATCCAATTGACTTTTACTTCTATTGCCCATAACACGAGTCAGCCACGGTCAGAGTGTCCAATCATAGTGCACATGTACTAGGCATGACCTTGCAGGTGTAAACAAGGTAGAATACTGGTGGCTCAGTGTGGCTATTGTGCGCAAGGCCTTGACAAAGTTGGCATGTGCCACTGACCATGACCACAAAGGTCACCAAGTGACTTGAAACGACTATGAATCATAACACGAGTCAGCCACGGTCAGAGTGTCCAATTACAGTGCAGATATACTGGGCATGATCTTGCAGGTATAAACAAGGTAGAATACTGATGGCTCGATGTGGCTATTGTGCGCAATGCCTTGACAAAGTTGGCATGTGCCACTGACCATGNGGTCAGAGTGTCCAATCACAGTGCAGATGTAATAGGCGTGATCTTGCAGGTTCAAACAAGGTAGAATACAGGTGGCTCGGTGTGGCTACTTTGCGCAATGCCTTTCCAAAGTTGGCATGTGCCACTGACCATTACCACAAAGTTTACCAAGTGCCTTTAACTTCTACGAATCGTAACACGAGTCAGCCACGGTCAGAGTGCCCAATCATAGTGCACATCTAATATGCATGACCTTGCAGGTATGAACAAGGTAAAAAACCGGTGGCTTTGCACGGCTAATCTGCACAATGCCTTGACAAAGCTGGCATGTGCCACTGACCATGACCACAAAGCCTACCAAGTACCTTAAACGGCCATGAATCATAACAAGAGTCAGCCACGGTCAGCGTGTCCAATCACAGTGGAGATATACTGGGCATGACCTTACAGGTACAAACAAGGTAGAATACTGGTGGCTCGGTGTGGCTATTGTGCGTAACGCCTTGACAAAGTTGGCATGTGCCACTGACCATTACCACAAAGTCTACCAAGTGACTTAAACGTCTACGAATCGTAAAACGAGTCAGCCACGGTCAGTGTGCCCAATCACAATGCACGTCTAATATACATGACCTTGTATGTATAAACAAGGTAAAAAAACCGGTGGCTTGGCACGCCTAATGTGCGCAATGCCTTGACAAAGTTGGCATGTGCCACTGACCATGACTACAAAGTTTACCAAGTACCTTAAACGGCTATGAATCATAACACGAGTCAGCCACGGTCAGAGTATCCAATCACAGTGCATATATACTGGGCATGACCTTGCAGGTACAAACAAGTTAGAATACTAGTGGCTCGTTGTGGCTATTGTGCGCAATGCCTTGACAAAGTTGGCATGTGCCACTGACCATGACCACAAATGTATCCAAGTGACTTTTATTTCACTTGATCATAACACGAAACAGCCACGGATGGAGTGTCCAATCACAGCGTACATCTGATATGCATGAATTTGCAGGTATAAACAAGGTAGAATACTGGTGGCTCGGTGTGGCTATTGTGCACAATGCCTTGACAAAGTTGGCATGTCCCACTGAACATGACCACAAAGTTTACCAAGTGACTATAAACGGCTATGAATCATAACACGAGTGAGCCACGGTCAGAGTGTCCAATCATAGTGCAGATATACTAATCATGATCTTGCAGGTATAAAGTTTGTAGAATACTGGTGGCTCGGTGTGGCTATTGTGTGCAATGCGTTGACAATGTTGGCATGTGCCACTGACCATGACCACAAATGTATCGAAGTGGCTTTTACTTCTATTGATCATAACACGAGTCAGCCACGGTCAGAGTATCTTATCACAGTGCAGATGTACCAGGCATGATAGTGCAAGTTCAAACAAGGTATAATATTAGTGCCTCAGTGTGGCTATTGTGCGCAATGCCATGACAAAGTTGGCATGTGCCACTGACCATGACCACAAAGTCTACCAAGTGACTTTAACTTCTACGAATCATAACACAAGTCAGACACAGTCAGAATGCCCAATCACAGCGTACATCTAATATGCATGACCTTGCAGGTATAAACAAGGTAAATAACCGGTGGCCTGGCATGGCTATTGTGCGCAATGCCTTGACAAAGTAAGCATGTGCCACTGACCATGACCACAAAGATTACCAAGTACCTTAAACGACTATGAATCATAACATGAGTCAGCCACGGTCAGAGTGTCCAATCACAGTGCAGATATACTGGGCATGACTTTGTAGGTATAAAAAAGGTAGAATACTGGTGGCTCGGTGTCCGTATTGCGCGCAATGCCTTTACAAAGTTGGCATGTGCCACTGACCGTGACCACAAATGTATCCAAGTGCCTTTTATTTCTATTGATCATAACACGAGTCAACCACGGTCAGAGTGTCTGGTCACAGTGCACATGTAATATGCATGACCTTGCACGTGTAAGCAAGGTAGAATACTAGTGGCTCGGTGTGGCTATTGTGCGCAATGCCTTGACAAAGTTGGCATGTGCCACTAACCATGACCACAAAGTTTACCAAGTACCTTACACGGCTATGAATCATAACACGAGTCAACCACGGTCAGAGTATCCAATCACAGGGCACATATACTAGGCATGACCTTGCAGGTACAAACAAGGTAGACTACTGGTGGCTCGGTGTGGCTATTGTGCACAATGCCTTGACAAAGTTGGCATGTCCCACTGAACATGACCACAAAGTTTACCAAGTACCTTACACGGCTATGAATCATAACACGAGTCAACCACGGTCAGAGTATCCAATCACAGGGCACATATACTAGGCATGACCTTGCAGGTACAAACAAGGTAGACTACTGGTGGCTCGGTGTGGCTATTGTGCACAATGCCTTGACAAAGTTGGCATGTCCCACTGAACATGACCACAAAGTTTACCAAGTACCTTACACGGCTATGAATCATAACACGAGTCAACCACGGTCAGAGTATCCAATCACAGGGCACATATACTAGGCATGACCTTGCAGGTACAAACAAGGTAGACTACTGGTGGCTCGGTGTGGCTATTGTGCACAATGCCTTGACAAAGTTGGCATGTGCCACTAACCATGACCACAAAGTTTACCAAGAGACGTTAAACGACTATGAATCATAACACGAGTCAGCCACGGTCAGAGTGTCCAATCACAGTGCAGATGTACTAGGCATGACCTTGCAAGTGCAAACAAGGTAGAATACTGGAGGCTCGGTGTGGTTATTGCGCGCAAGGCCTTAACGAAGTTGGCATGTGCCACTGACCATGACCACAAAGTTTACCAAGTGACTTTAAAGTCTACGAATGGTAACACGAGTCAGCAACGGTCAGAGTGCCCAATCACAGTAAACATCTAATATGCATGACCTTCGAGATATAAACAAGGTAAAAACCGGTGGCTTGGCACGGCTATTGTGCGCACTGCCTTGACAAAGTTGGCATGTGCCACTGACCATGACCACAAAGTTTACCAAGTACCTTACACGGCTATGAATCATAACACGAGTCAGCCACGGTCAGAGTGTCCAATCACAGTGCAGATATAGTGGACATGACCTTACAGGTATGAACAAGGTAAAATACTGGTGGATCGGTGTGGCTATTGTGCGCAATGCCTTGACAAAGTTGGCATGTGCCACTGACCATGACCACAAATGTATCCAAGTGACTTTTACTTCTATGAATCATGATACAAGTCAGCAACGGTCAGAGTGTCCAACCACAGTTCAGATGTACTATGCATGACCTTGTAGGTATAAACAAGGTAGAATACTAGTGGCTTGGCATGGCTACTGTGCGCAATGTATTGACAAAATTGGCATGTGCAACTGACAATGACCACAAAGTTTACCAAGTACCTTAAACGGCTATGAATCATAACACGAGTCAGCCACGGTCAGAGTGTCCAATCACAGTGCAGATATAATAAACATGACCTTGCAGGTACAAACAAGGTAGAATACTGGTGGCTCGGTATTTCCATTATGCGCAATGCCTTGACAAAGTTGGCATGTGCCACTGACCATGACCACAAAGTTTACCAAGTACCTTAAACGGCTATGAATCATAACACGAGTCAACCACGGTCAGAGTATCCAATCACAGGGCACATATACTAGGCATGACCTTGCAGGTACAAACAAGGTAGACTACTGGTGGCTCGGTGTGGCTATTGTGCGCAATGCCTTGACAAAGTTGGCATGTGCCACTGACCATGACCACAAAGTTTACCAAGTGACTTTAACTTCTATGAATCATAACACGAGTCAGCCACGGTCATAATGTCCAATCACAGTGCAGATGTACTAGGCATGATCTTGCAGGTTCAAACAAGGTAGAATATTACTGGCTCGGTGTGGCTATTGTGCGCAACGCCTTGACAAAGATGGCATGTGCCACTGACCATGACCACAAAGTTTACCAAGTGACTTTAACTTCTACGAATCGTAACACGATACAGCCACGGTCAGAGTGCCCAATCACAGCGTACATCTTATATGCATTACCTTGCAGGTATAAAGAACATGAAAAACCGGTGGCTTGGCATGGCTATTGTGCGCAATGCCTTGACAAAGTTGGCATGTGCCACTGACCATGACCACATAGTACCAAGTACCTTAAACGGCTATGAATCATAACACAAATCAGCTACTTTCAGAGTGTCCAATCACAGTGCAGGTATACTTGGCATGACCTTACAGGTATACACAAGGTAGAATATTGGTGGCTCGGTGTGGCTATTGTGTGCAATGCCTTCACAAAGGAGGCATGTGCCACTGACCATGACCACAAAGTTTACCAAGTGACTTTAACTTGTACGAAGTAACACAAGTCAGCCACGGTCAGAGTGTCCATTAATCGTTCAGATGTACTAAGCATGATCTTGCAGGTATAAACAAGGTAAGAAACTGGTGGCTTGGCACGGCTATTGTGCGCAACGCCTTGACAAAATTGACATGTACCAATGAACATGACCACAAAGTTTACCAAGTACCTTACACGGCTATGAATCATAACACGAGTCTGCCATGGTCAGAGTGTCCAATCACAGTGCATATATACTGGGAATGACCTTACAGGTATAAACAAGGTAGAATACTGGTGGCTCGGTGTGCATGTGCCACTGACCATGACCACAAATGTATCCAAGTGAATTTTATTTGTATTGACCATAACACGAGTCAGCCAGAGTCAGAGTGTCCAATCAGAGTGCAGATGTTCCAGGCATGAGCCTGTATGTGCAAACAAGGTAGAATCGTGGTGGCTCCGTTTGGCTATTGTGCGCAATGCCTTGACAAAGTTGGCATGTGCCACTGACCATGACACCAGTTGTACGAGGCATTGCGCACAATAGCCGTGCCAATCCACCGGTCTTTTACCTTGTTCATACCACCAATGTCATGCACAGTACATGTGCACTGTGACTGGGCACTCTGACCGTGGCTGACCCGTGTTATGATCAATAGAAGTAAAAATCACTTGGATAGATTTGTGGTCATGGTCGGTTGCACATGCCAACTTTGACCAGGCATTGTGCACGATAGCCACACCGAGCCACCAGTATTATACCTTGTTTATACCTGCAAGGTCATGCATAGTACATGTGCACTGCGATTGGGCACTCGGACCACGGCTGACTCGTGTTACAAGTCGTAGAAGTTTAAATCACGTGGTTAACTTTGTGGTCATGGTCAGTTGCACGTGCCAACTTTGTCAAGGCATTGCACACAATAGCCACACCAAGCCACCTGGTTTTCACCTTGTTTATATCTGCAAAGTCATGCATATTACATGTGCACTGTGATTGGACACTCTGTCTGTGGCTGACTCGTGTTAGGATGCGTAGAAGTTGAAGTCACTTGGTAAACTTTGTTGTCATGGTCAGTGGCACATTCCAACTCTGTCAAGGCATTGCGCACAATAGCCGCACTGAGCCACGTGTGTTTTACTTTGTTTATACCTGCACGTTTATGCCTAGCACACATGCACTGTGAATGGGCACTCTGACTGTGGCTGACTCATGCGATGATTCATAGAAGTTAATTTCACGTGGTAAACGTTGTGGTCATGGTCAGTGCCACATACCAACTTTGTCAGGGCATTGCGCACAATAGCTACACTGAGCCACCAGTATTTTACCTTTCTTATGCCTGCAAGTTTATGCCTAGCACATGTGCACTATGATTGGGCACTCTGACCGTGGCTGACTCGTGTTACGATTCGTAGAAGTTTAAGTCACTTGGATACGTTTGTGGTCATGGTCAGTGGCACATGCCAAATTTGTCAAGGCATCGTGCACAATAGCCGAGCCGAGCCACCAGTGTTTTACATTGTTTATACCTGCAAGTTTATGCCTAGCACACGTGCACTGTTCTTGGGCACTCTGACCGTGGCTGACTTGTGTCATGATTCATAGACGTTTAAGATACTTGGATAACTTTGTGGTCATGGTCAGTTACACATGCCAACTTTGTCAAGGCATTGCGCATACTAGCCACGTCAAGCCACCGGTGTTTTACCTTGTTCATACCAGCAAGGTCATGCATACTACATGTGCACTGTGATTGGGCACTCTGACCGTGGCTGACTCGTGTTACGATGCGTGGAAGTTAAAGTCACTTGGTTAACTTTGAGGTCATGGTCAGTGGCACATGCCAACTTTGTCAAGGCATTTAGCACAATAGCCACACCGAGCACCAGTAATCTACATTATTTATACCTGCAAGGTCATGCCTAGTACACGTGCACTGTGATTGGGCACTCTGACCGTGGCTGACTCGTGTTATGATTCATAGCCGTTTAAGGTACTTGGATAAACTTGTGGTCATGGTCAGTGTCACAGGCCAACTTTGTCAAGGCATTGCGCACAATAGCCATGCCAAGCCACCGGTTTTTTACCTTGTTCATATTGTAAGATCATGCATAGTACATGTGCACTGTGATTGGGCACTCTGACCGTGGCTGACTCGTGTTATGATTCATAGCCGTTTAAGGTACTTGGATAAACTTGTGGTCATGGTCAGTGTCACAGGCCAACTTTGTCAAGGCATTGCGCACAATAGCCATGCCAAGCCACCGGTTTTTTACCTTGTTCATATTGTAAGATCATCCATAGTACATGAGCACTGTGATTGGGCACTCTGACCATGGCTGACTCGTGTTACGATTTGTAGAAGTTAAAGTCACTTGGATACGTTTGTCGTCATGGTCAATGGCACATGCCAACAGTGTTCTACCTTGTTTACTCCTGCAAGATTATGCCTAGCACACATGCACTGTGATTGGTCTTTCTGACTGTGGCTGACTCATGTGATGATTCATAGAAGTTAATGTCACTTGGTTATCTTTGTGGTCGTGGTTAGTTGCACAGACTAACGTTTTCAATACATTGCACACAATAGCCACACCGAGCCACCACTATTCTACCTTGTTTGTACCTGCAATATCATGCATAGTACATGTGCACTGTGACTGGGCACTCTGAACGTGGCTGACTCGTGTTACAATTCAAAGAAGTTAAAGTCACTTGGATACATTTGTGGTCATGGTCAGTGGCACATGCCAACTTTGTCAAGGCATTGCACACAATAGCCACACCAAGCCACCGGTTTTTTAACCTTGTTTATACCTGCAAGGTCATGCGTAGTACATGTGCACTCTACTTGGGCACTCTTATGTCAGAGGAATGTAATGAGCGGGGACGGCAGGAGCAGAAGCAGGNAGAGATGTACAAGGAGTGAGTGAAGGGTCACGAGTGATGAAGCGACGAGAGCTGGCAGACGAAGTTGGCGAAGGCAGGGTGAGAGCAGAGTGAGGACACGGCGGCGAAGCCGCGGAACCAAAAGGGAACAGGATGTGCAGAACTGTTCTGGTTAATTGAGGGGGGAATGAACATCCTCCATATGTACAGCAGGACAAAGGAAATGCATGAGGAACGGCTTCTTATGCGCTAGCCGGACCTGCTTGCGGAGATTCCGCTTATTAGGGGATGACTCGGTAGGAAGTCCGTTGGTCGATCGAGGACCATTAACGGCTAGTGAGGAGTGCTGACCAAGGTGGTTCTGGCCGAAGCTGAACCTTCATTGAGAATTTCTCTCGGGCTGGTTTTGTGCTCTGTCAGATTCATATACCGACACCCCCCTTGAATCTCACAGTTCACCTGTGTGAGTAGGTTCGTTCAATGTTAATGGAGCGACCGAGTCCCCAAGAGGAGAGGAAGTAGGACCACATTTCTCCGAGGTCTTCTTGATATGCGTCAACGAGGGCATGATGGGTCCTGTGCATGACGGTTTTCAGTTCCTTGCGCACTTGCTGATTGACCTCAGCATATGATTCTCTTCTTTGATCTGGTGGTCCGACATAGAGCCGATCACCAAACAGACAGTCCGTTATGCTGTAGTGCAGCAGGAAGACTGGGTAGAGGAACCTGTATGCCTTTCCAGCCCATTCCTGTGTTTGTTTCTACCCTTCATGGCAGCCAAAGGAGGGCAAAGGGTCCATTTTACCGGCCAGTGTGGGTAGGACTGGCATGTTGGTGCAGACGCCTTTGAGCCAGTGACGCCACCACCCTTGATGAAGAGTTCTGAGCCAAAGCAGTGGGGTAGTGTGGGCTAAGCTGAAGTGATGATGGTAGGAGGGATGTACAAGGGGTCAAAGTTGATCGCAAACCGCCTTAAAGGTGATCTGTTGGATGTTCACGTAGTAGTCGTCTGAGGACAAGCTTTCTCTATCGATGTTGTACTCGATAGACCCTCGAAGGAGGTTGACGACGGCATGTCCTCAGACAGACCATCCGACAGCTCGGAGCAAAACTGAAGCTGACCATGTATGCACGTTGGAGCCGTCTTGAGCAAGTACTGCAATGGGCGGAACTTAATGAGGAGGAGGAGCAGCCATAATGGGGCAAGGTGAGACTGTTGATGGCAGGGAGCGGAACCTGGATGAGTTTGGTGAGGGTGATGGTTTAGTGAGGCAGGTGAGGAGGAAGTGATGATGGCGGCTGATGAGTGCATAATGCCGTGTCAATGAGTGATGGGTGAGTTTGATGATATCGGAGGAAGATGAAGCAGGCTGATGATGGCTGAGAATGCTGAATGACGGAGTGAGCGCAGGGATGAAACCTCGTGCGCTTCGAATGAGAGGAGTAGAATGCGGCAAGGGGAAGGCGGATGCCAACGCGCCGCAAGAAATCTGTTTTCGGCGTGGGTGCAGGCTGCTACGAAGCCGACAGCTAGCTCGTGCACATCCTTGTGCTAATCGCAGATGCTGATCATGATGAGGAGGCGGAATTTGAGTGGGCGCAGGGGCGAAACCACATGCGATGAGAACGTTTTTGGCATGGGTGCAGGTCGTCGCGAAACAGGAGATGCGACCAGGCGGGTCCTTGTGCCGAGCTGAAAGCAACGCAGAAGCGGAGGAGGTGATTGATTGATGAGTGGGCGCAAGGGAGGAACCACGTGCACAGCGAAGTAGGGGAGTAGAATGCGGCAAGGGGAAGGCAAGAGCCAACGCGCCGCGATATACCTGCTTCAGGCGTGGGTGCAGGCTATTGCGAAGCGGGCAGCTAGCTCGTGCAGGTCTATGAGGTGATTGCAGATGCAAACAATGAGAAAGCGGAAGCTGATGAAAGACACGTGGGCACAAGGGCGAAACCGCGTGCGCTGCAGGAAGTTTAAGCGTGGGCGCAGGTCGTCGCGGGAAAGGCGATGCAACCGGGTGGATCCTTGTGCCGAGCAGAAGTTGAAATGGAGGAAGCGATGATGGCGAAGACAACGGATGACTGAGTGGGCGCATGGGCAAAACCACGTACGCTGATGAAGATTGCTGATGATGACGTCGGATGCAGAAGGCGGCACGGATGAGGGCTGAGAGTGGCTCGTGGAGGCCCATGAGGATGAGTTGATGAGAAGACGGCGCAAACAATGCAGATGGCAGAGGGTGGCTTGAGGAAGCCAGGTGAAACTTATGCTTGAGGAAGGAGGTTGAGCGCGACAGAGGTAGGTGCGGATGAGCAAGAGAACGACTGTTGGCGAAGTGGTAGAAGCAAAGGATGGCGAGGAGGGAGGTGGCACGCAACAACCAAGTCTCTGCTTTCAGGAGAGTGACGGCTTGTTCCCCAGTTGGCCCGAGACCGACGGGCAGGAAGACTGGTGGTGTCCAATATCCTGGCAGGAAGAGGAAGTCGGTTGCAGTAGAGGAAGTTGTATGACGAGCAGAGACACTGATCCGCTTGATTGTCAGGAGAGTGACGACTTGTTCCCCAATTGGCTTGCACTGGGAGCAGGAAGACTCAATATCCTAACGCCGGGAGATCCACTGCTGCTGCTAACGACGCGAGAGGGCGGTGTGAGGACGCGGCGCAGTGCGGCGAGGAGATGAGGCAAATAGAGCATATGAAGCTGATGAGAGAGAGGAGAAGAGCAAAGGTGCTTGTGGAGGCCGAGGTGACACGAAGTGGCAGATGGCAGACGGCAGGAAGCTTCTCGGAAATTGACGGTGGGCGGCGGCTCGGGTACTGCTTGCGGCTGTTCTGCACGGCAAGTCACCAATTGTTGGCCACGGGTGCGGACTAGGCGCAGGGCATCCTTAGGATGACAAGATGTTGTGTCACCGCGAGGAGCACTTTAAGCGATGCTGCTGAATTCAGCTGCTAACGAAGCGGAGGGGCGCGGGGCGGCGGAAACGGCGGCGGAGACGTGTAGCTTTGAGGAGGGAGGCGTAGGTGGCGGCAAAGCGATGACTCGGTCACGGGACACCAGGTGATGTTACCTGATGCTCTGGTACCATGGCAGAGGAATGTAATGAGCGGGGACGGCAGGAGCAAAAGCAGGCAGAAGCACGGAGACATGGAGAAGCGGGCAAGCAGACTTACACAAGTGGTAGGGCAAAAGAAGTCCCCGGGAGTCAACCTTAGGGCCTCGAGAGAGGTTAGAGATTGGAGCTCCAAGGTAGACAGGGAGCAGTGAGAGAGCACGGGAGTGAGGCGAGAGAT
Organism: Penium margaritaceum; assembly: GCA_023375785.1. NCBI lineage: Eukaryota > Viridiplantae > Streptophyta > Zygnematophyceae > Desmidiales > Peniaceae > Penium > Penium margaritaceum. The sequence continues at coordinate 25,142 of SZWC01000500.1, forward strand.
GTACAACGAGTCAGCGAAGAGTCACGAGTGATGAAGCGACGAGAGCTGGCAGGCGAAGTTGGCAAAGGCAGGGTGAGAGCAAAGTGAGGACACGGCGGCGAAGCCGCGGAACCAGAAGGGAACAGGATGTGCAGAACTGTTCTGGTTAATTGAGGAGGAAATGAACATCCTCCATGTATACAGCAGGACAAAGGAAAGGCATGAGCAACGGCTTCTTCTGCGCTAGCCGGATGCGCTTGCGGAGATTCCGCTTATTAGGGGATGACTCGGTAGGAAGTCCGTTGGTCGGTCGAGGACCATTAATGATTAGTGAGGAGTACTGACCGAGGTGGTTCTGGCCAAAGCTGAACCTTTATTGAGAACTTCTCTCAGGCTGGTTTTGTGCTCTGTCAGATTCATATTCCGACATCTTACTGTGGCTGACTCGTGTTACAAATCGTAGAAATTAAAGACACTTGGATACGTTTGTGGTCACAGTCAGTGGCACATGCCAACTTTGTTAAGTCATTGTGCACAATAGCCACACCGAGCCACCAGTTTTCTACCTTGTTTGCACCTGCAATATCATGCCTAGTACATCTGCACTGTGTTTGGACACTCTGACCGTGGCTGACTCGTGTTATGATCAATAGAAGTTAATGTCAATTGGATACATTTGTGGTCATGGTCAGTTGCACAGGCCAACTTTGCCAAGGCATTGCACACAATAGCCAAACCAAGCCACCGGTTCTTTACCTTGTTTATACCTGCAAGGTCATGCATATCACACGTGCTGTGTGATTGGGCACTCTGATCGTGGTTGACTCATGTTATGATTCATAGAAGTTAATGTCACTTGGATAAACTTGTGGTCATGGTCAGTGGCACATGCCAACATTTTTTAGGGCATTGCCCACAATAGCCATGCCAAGCCACCAGGTTTTTACATTGTTCATACCTGCAAGTTTATGTCTAGCGAACGTGCACTGTGATTGGGCACTCTGACCGTGGCTGAATCGTGTCATGATTCATAGCCGTTTAAGGTACTTGGATAAATTGTGGTTATGGTCAGTGGCACAGGCCAACTTCGTCAAAGCATTGCGCACAATAGCCATGCCAAGCTACCCGGTTCATACCCTGTTCATACCAGCAAGGTCATGCATAGTCCATATGCAATGTGATTGGGCACGCTGACAGTGGCTGACTCGTGTCATGATTCATAGACGTTTAAGGTAATTGGATAAATTTGTGGTCATCATCAGTTGCACATGCAAACTTTGTCAAGGCATTGCGCACAAAAGCCACACCAAGCCATCGGGTTTTTACCTTGTTTATACCTGCAACGTCATGCATATTACACGTGCACTATGATTGGGCACTATGACCGTTGCTGACTCGTGTCATTAATCATAGCTGGTTAAGGTGCTTGGATGATGATGATGATGATGATGATGATGTGATGATTCATATATTTAAAATGACTTGGTTCACTTTGTGGTCATGGTTAGTTTCACAGGCCAACCTTGTCCATGCATTGCCCACAATATCTTCACCAAGCCACCGGGTTTTGACCTTGTTTACACTTGCAAGGTCATGCATTAGATTTGCATTGTGATTGGGCACTCTAACCATGGCTGACTCGTGTTACGATGCGTAGAAGTCAAAGTCACTTGGTACACTTTGTGGTCATGGTCAGTGGCACATGCCAACTTCGTCAAGGAATTGTGCATAATAGCCACACCAAGACACCGGTTTTTTAACCTTTTTATACCTGCAGGGTCATGCATAGAACACATGCACTGTGATTGGGCACTCTGACCGTGGCTGACTCGTGTTACGATGCGTAGAAGTTAAAGTCACTTGGTACACTTTGTGGTCATGGTCAGTGGCACATGCCAACTTTGTCGAGGCATTGCGCACAATAGCCACACCAAGCCACCAATGTTTTACCTTGTTTATACCTGCAAGGTCATGCATAGTATACGTGCACTGTGATTGGATACTCTGACTGTGGCTGACTCATGTGATGATTCATATAAGTTAAAGTCACTTGCTACACTTTGTGGTCATGGTCAGTGGCACATGCCAACTTTGTCAAGGCATTGCGCACAATAGCCACACCGAGTCACCGGGTTTTTACCTTGTTTATACATGCAATGTCATGCATAGTACATGTGCACATTAGTTGGGCACTCTGACCGTGGCTGACTCATGTTACAATTCATAAACGTTAAAGTCACTTGGTAAACTTTGTGGTAATGGTCAGTGGCACATGCCAACTTTGTCAAGGCATTGTGCACAATAGCCACACCGAGCCACCAATATTCTACCTTGTTTGTACCTGCAATGTCATGCATAGTACATTTGCACTGTCATTGGGCACTCTAACCGCGGCTGACTCGTGCTACAATTTGTAGATGTTAAAATCATTTGGTTTACTTTGTATTCATGGTCAGTTGCACATGCCAACTTTGTCAATGCATTACACACAATAGCCACACCAAGCCAGCCGGGTTTTTACCTTGTTTGTACCAGCAATGTCATGCATAGTACATGTGCACTTTGATTGGGCACTCCGACCGTGGCTGACATGTGTTACGATCCGTAGAAGTTAAAGTCACGTGGTAAACTTTGTGGCCATGGTCAGTGGAACATGCCACCTTTGTCAAGGCATTGCGCACAATAGCAACACCAACCCACCAGTATTGTACCTTGTTTGCACCTGCAGGATCATGCCTAGTACATCTGCACTGTGATTGGACACTCTGACCGCGGCTGACTCGTGTTATGATCAATAGAAGTAAAAGTCACTTGGATACATTTGTGGTCATGGTCAGTGGCACACACCAACTTTGTCAAGGCATTGCGCACAATAGCCACACTGAGCCACCAGTATTCTACCTTGTTTGGACCTGCAAGATCATGCCCAGTATATCTGTACTGTTATTGGACACTCTGACCGTGGCTGACTCGTGTCATGATTCATATCCGTGTAAGGTACTCGGTAACCTTTGTGGTCATGGTCAGTGGCACATGCCAAATTTGTCAAGGCATTGCGCACAATAGCCGCACCGAGCCACCAGTATTGTACCTTGTTTATACCCGGAAGTTTATGCCTAGCACACATGCACTGTGATTGGGCACTCTGGCTGTGGCTGACTCATGTGATGATTCTTAGAAGTTAAAGTCCCTTGGTTATTTCTGTGGTCATGGTTAGTTGCACAGGCCAAATTTGTCAAGGCATTGCGCACAATAGACACACCGAGCCACCAGTATTCTACCTTGTTTGCACCTGCAAGATCATGCCCAGTATATCTGCACTGTCATTGGACACTCTGACCGTGGCTGGCTCGTGTTATGATTCATAGCCGTTTAAGGTACTTGGTAAACTTTGTGGTCATGGTCAGTGGCACATGCCACCTTTGTCAAGAAATTACGCACAATAGCCGCACCGAGCCACCAATGTTTAACCTTGTTTATACCTGCAAGTTTATGCCTAGCACACATGCACTGTGATTGGGCACGCTGGCTGTGGCTGACTCATGTGATGATTCCTAGAAGTTAAAGTCCCTTTGTTATTTTTGTTGTCATGGTTAGTTGCACAGGCCAAATTTGTCAAGGCATTGCGCACAATAGCCACATCGAGCCACCAGTATTCTACCTTATTTGCACCTGTAAGAGCATGCATAGTACATGTGCACTGTGATTGGGCACTATGACCGTGGCTGACTGGTGTTGCAATTCGTAGATGTTAAAGTCACTTGGATAAATTTTTGGCCATGGTCAGTGGCACATGCCAACTTTGTGAAGGCATTGCGCACAATAGCCACACCAAGCCACACGTTTTTTACCTTGTTTCTACCTGCAAGGTCATGCATATTACACGTACACTGTGACTGGGCAATCTGACCGCGGCTGACTCGTGTTACAATTCGTGGAAGTTTAAGTCACTTGGTATACTTTTTGGTCATGGTCAGTGGCACATGCCAACTTTGTCAAAGCATTGCGCACAATAGCCACACCAAGTCACCGGTTTTTCACCTTGTTTATACCTGCAAGGTCATGCATAGTACATGTGCACTGTGATTGGGCACTCTGACCGTGGCTGCCTCATGTGATGACTCATAGACGTTAAAGTCACTTGGTGAACTTTGTGGTCATGGTCAGTTGTACAGGCCAATTTTGTCAAGGCATTGCGCACAATACCCACACCAAGCCACCGGGATTTTACCTTGTATATGTTGGAAATAATTCTCAATGTCACTGGGCATCCTCATGGTTGTTGTTGTCAAATATCCCACACGGCCACAATGTCCAATTGTCCCTTCCGAGGAAGTTCCAGGGAACCTGGTTCACGTCCGCCTGGTGCATCCCTGCAACCGCGGGGGGCTCAACAGCCTGGTCTGGCAACGGCCAGATAAGCTTCGCTGTCCCCGGCTCTAGTAATTGCGCCCTTATCGGACAATCCTTCCGAGCCGTCCGATGTGACCCGAGACCGACGTTGAATCCCGCTGCTCCCGCCAACGAAGCGAAACAACCGCGGCCCGGTCCCCGCATGCCGACAACACAACGGGACTGGCGGGTCCGTCTCGAAGTGGTACCACACGCTCCAGGAAAACCAAATGCATCACCAGCTGCCACAGCACAAGTGCGTCTGCGGCTTCTGCTCTCGCATCTCCCATTGTAGCCAAAAAACTCCTAGCTAGGACTAGCACCAGGACTACTATAAACGCTCTTGTAATTGCATGCATTAAGTTAACCCTTGTAGTTCAATCAGGTCCCCGTACCTTTCTTGCCTCCATCGGTCAATGCTTCTGTTCATGCCCGCCCTTGTGGCTGCGGCGTCCTCTTCGTTCATTATCGCATCTGCCTGCCTTCCGGCTGCGGCACACTTGCTCCATTTGTCAGTGTCGTGAGCCCGGGTTTCCTGACTCTACGGCCTCACACTCTCCTGTGTTCTGCTCCGCTCGTTCGTCTTCACTCACTCGCGGCCCACACATGGTTGATGTGGCTCGCCCCGCTGGCTTACCCGCATCATAGTGCTATGGTTTTCTCTTACTCAATCATCATCAGCCCGCCTTCACTGCGCTGCGGCCCCTACCTCCTTCATCGCGCCCGTACCTTTGGTGCTGCGTCCACGCCAAGTACTGACAATCTTCTACCAGCCGTGTTTTCTAAATTTCATCTCTTATGTCAACTTCATCATGCTGACCTGAGTGTTGCTGCGGTACAGTGTAGGACGTAGCACGCGCTTTGGCGCTGCGGCTCGCCCCACGAGCTTGCCCGCGCCTCGGGAACGCACCAGACTCCATCCTATAGTTCATTAGTGAGAATGTGGCCTCCTCCAAAATACTAACATGGTATCAGAGAATGGCGAACGATCCTCAGCAAACCATCCTCGTTCATCTGCCGTTGACATATTCTGACGCTTGACACGCTTCGCCGAAGCAGACTTCACCAGCAACCGCCTC
>SZWC01000500.1:30966-48043 GCA_023375785.1 Penium margaritaceum
GACCAAGGCATCACTGCCAGTTTAACCAGTCTTCACTTTGCACCTCTCTCTGGACAGAGCATCAGTCCTACTCCTCTCTGTCTATGTGCACGCTGCTCCACCCTCTCCACGTGGCATCAGAAATCTCAAGTGACATCAGCAACCAGAATTCACCAAGGCCTGACCACTCTTCCCATCAACCTCCTGTTCATCAAAAGCATTGCTGCTCTTCTCCATGACCTCACCCTCCTTTGCCTTTGGGTTTCTTGTGCCTTGGGTATGTTTACCTCCACTTTCCTTCTTCATGCACTATATCTTGCTTCTTTCCTACCTGCTGTCTTCCATGCCATCACCAGCACAATTGAAACCATCATTGAGCACTGCCTGAGCACCCTTCCAGCTCATTTTGTACTCACTACTCTCTACCCTTGGTTCTCACATGATCCAACCTCATTCAGCTTCCTGGATCTGCCAAGAAGCAACCCGTCTCCCATCACCACTTCCAACCACACACAAGCACAAGCAACCTCTCACAATCATGAGTCACACTCGATGTACGCGCATCTCAGACACACCAAGCTATCACCACATGTCATCACATGCTCGTCTCTGTCCAGCTCTTGCACCAACCTCCCATCTCAGCCTTCAACCTGCATCTCCTCTCAGCGCCGCATGCATACCACCACAAGCAACCACGATGCCGCTTCATCCCTGACGCCTTCCCTGACCTTGGTGTCCCAGCTTTCTCTTCTCTCACCTGTCCTGCACACTTCCTTTCTCTCAGAGGACTCTCGTCGCAGTAACACCTTGTTCAACACACTCCCTGTCATGCATCTTCATTCCAGATCTCCATATCTTCTGTCATTTCCGTTTGTGTCATCTTTCCTTGCTAACCTCCCCTCTCAGTCCCCAGTGGACTGCTTCTTACTACCCCAATGCCTCTGAGATTCTTCACCCCAAGACTCATATAGACTCTCACTTCACAGTCTTCCAATTTCACAAGTCATATCATTCTCGTGTGACTCATTTCCCCCGTCTCTTGCACTCCAGCATCACGACAACGTGCCACCGTCACCCTCAGTCCAAGGCACTGTCCAAACTCCCATCATCATCCCAGCATACTCTCCACCACTCCTTAGTCTTCCTTTTTGGTCCCACTGCTTCACTCCTCCTCATGTTGATCACATTGTGACATTCCGGGGGGCTGTTGGAAATAATTATCAATGTCACTGGGCATCCTCATGGTCCTTGTTGTCAAACATCCCACACGGCCACAATGTCCAATTGCCCCTTCCGAGGAAATCCCAGAGAACCTGATTCACGTCCGCCTGGTGCATCCCAGCAACCGCGGGAGGCTGAACAGCCTGGTTTGGCAACGGCCAGATGAGCTTCGCTGTCACTACCTCTAGTGATCGCGCCCTTATCGGACAATCCATCCAAACCGTCCGATGTGACTGGAGACCGACGGTGAAACCCGCCGCTCCCGCCAACGAAGCGAAACAACCGCAGCCCGGTCCCCGCGTACCGACAACACAATGGGACTGGCGGGTCCATCTCGGAGTGGCGCCACAAGCTCCAGGAACACCAAAGGCATCACCAGCTGCCAAAGCAGAAGCACGTCTGCGGCTTCTGCTCTCGCATCGCCCACCATAGCGAAAGGACTCCTAGCTAGGACAAGCACTAGGACTACTTTAAACGCTCTTGTAGTTGCATGCAATAAGTTAACCCTTGTGGTTCAATCAGGTCTCCGTGCCTTTCTTGCCTCCATCAGTCAATGCTTCTGTTCATGCCCGCCCTTGTGGCTGCGGTGTCCTCTTGGTTCATTATTGCATGTGCCCGCCTTCCAGCTGCGGCACACTTGCTCCATTTGTCAGTGTGGTGAGCCCGGGTTTCCTGACTCTGCAGCCTTACACTCTCATACGTTTCGCTCCGCTTGTTTGTCTCCACTAACTCGCGGCCCACACATGGTTGCTATGGCTTGCCCCGCTGGCTTGCCCGCATCATAGTGCCGTGGTCCTATCTTACTCTTTCATCATCGGCCCGCCTTCACTACGCTGCGGCCTCTACCTCCTTCATCGCGCACGCACCTTCGGTGCTGCGCCCACGCCAAGTACTGACAATATTCTACCAGCCGTGTTTTCTGAATTCCATCTCTTACGTCAACTTCATCATGCTGACCTGCGTGTTGCTGCGACACAGTCCAGGACGTAGCCCGCGCTTTGGCGCTGCGGCTCGCCCCACGAGCTTGCCCGCGCCTCAGGAACGCACCAGACTCTATCCTCTAGTTAATCAGTGAGAATGTGGCCTCCTCCAAAACACTGAAAGCTTATACCTGCAACGTCATGCATAGTACACGTGCATTGTAATTGGGCACTCTGACCGTGGCTGACTCGTGTTACACTTCGTAGAAGTTAAAGTCACGTGGATACGTTTGTGGTCATGGTCAGTGGCACATGCAAACCTTGTCAAGGCATCGCGCACAATAGCAAACCTGAGCCACGAGTGTTTTCACTTGTTTATTCCTACAAGTTTATGCCTAGCACACGTGCACTGTGATTGGGCACTCTGACCGTGGCTGACTCGTGTTACAAATCCTAGAAGTTAAAATCACCTGGACAAATTTGTGATCATGGTCAGTGGCACATGCCAACTTTGTCAAGGCATTATCCACAACAGCCACACCGAGCCACCAGTATTCTACCTTGTTTATACCTGCAAGGACATGCCTAGTACACGTGCACTGTGATTGGGCACGCTGAACGTGGCTGACTCGTGTCATGATTCATAGCTGTTTAAGGTACTTGGATGAATTTGTGGTCATGGTCAGTGGCACAGGCCAACTTGACAGGGCATTGCACACAATAGCCGTGCCAGGTGACCAGGTATTGTACCTTGTTTGTACCAGCAAGGTCATGCATAGTACATGTGCACTGTGAGTGTTAACTCTGACCGTGGTTGACTCGTGTTACGATTCGTAGAAGTTAAAGTCACTTGGATACGTTTTTGGTCATGGTCAGTGGCACATGCCAACTTTGTCAATGCATCGCACACAAAAGCCGCACCGAGCCACCAGTGCTTTACCTTGTTTATACCTGCAAGTTTATGCATAGCACACGTGCATTGTGATTGGGTAGTCTGACCGTGGCTGACTCATGTGATGATTCATAGAAGTTAAAGTCACTTGGTTATCTTTGTGGTCATGGTCAGTTGCACAGGCCAACTTTGTCAAGGTATTGCACACAAAAGCCACACGGAGCCACCAGTATTCTACCTTGTTTGTTCTTGCAAGATCATGCATAGTACATGTGCACTGTGATTAGGCACTCTGACCGTGGCTAACTCGTGTTACAATTGGTAGAAGTTAAAGTCACTCGGATAAACTTGTGGTCATGGTCAGTGCCACATGCCAACTTTGTCTAGGCTTTGCACACAATAGCCACGGATGATGACGGCGGATGCTGAAGGCGGCGCGGATGAGGGCTGAGAGCGGCTCGAGGAGGCAGATGAGGATGAGCTGATGAGAAGACGGCGTAAACCATGCAGATGGCAGAGGGCGGCTTGAGGAAGCCAGCTGAAACTGATGCTTGAGGAAGGAGGTTGAGCGCGACATAGGTAGGTGCGGATGAGCAAGAGAACGACTGTTGGCGAAGCGGTAGAGGCAGAGGATGGCAAGGAGGGAGGCGGCACGCAACAACCAAGTCTCTGCTTTCAGGAGAGTGACGGCTTGTTCCCCAGTTGGCCCGAGACCGACGGGCAGGAAGACTGGTGGTGTCCAATATCCTGGCAGCAAGAGGAAGTCGGTTGTAATAGAGGAAGTTGTATGACGAGCAGAGACACTGATCCACTTGATTGTCAGGAGAGTGACGACTTGGTCCCCAGTTGGCTCGCAGTGGGAGCAGGAAGACTGGTGGTATCCGATATCATAACGGCGGGAGATCCACTGCTGCTGCTAACGACGCGAGAGGGTGGTGTATGGATGCGGCGCGGTGCGGCGAGGAGATGAGGCAGATAGAGCAGATGAAGATGATGAGGAGAGAGGAGAAGAGCGAAGGTGCTTGTGGAGGCGGAGGTGACACGAGGTGGCAGATGGCAGGCGGCAGGAAGCTTCTCGGAAATTGACGGTGGGCGGCGGCTCCGGTACTGCTTGCGGCTGTTCTGCACGGCAAGTCACCAATTGTTGGCCACGGGCGCGGACTAGGCGCAAGGCTTCCGTAGGATGACAAGACGTTGTGTCAGTGCGAGGAGCACTTTAAGCGATGCTGCTGAAGTCAGTTGCTGACGAAGCGGAGGGACGCGGGGCGGCAGAAACGGCGGCGGAGACGTGTAGCTTTGAGGAGGGAGGCGTAGGTGGCGGCAGAGCGATGACTCGGTCACGGGACACCAGGTGATGTTACCTGATGCTCTGATACCATGACAGAGGAATGTAATGAGTGGGGACGGCAAGACCAGAAGCAGGCAGAAGCACGGAGACATGGAGAAGCGGGCAAGCAGACTTACACAAGTGGTAGGGCAAAAGAAGTCCCCGAGAGTCAACCTCAGGGCCTCGAGAGAGGTTAGAAACTGGAGCTCCAAGGTAGACAGGGAGCAGTGAGAGAGCACGGGAGTGAGGCGAGAGATGTACAACGAGTCAGCGAAGAGTCACGAGTGATGAAGCGACGAGAGCTGGCAGGCGAAGTTGGCAAAGGCAGGGTGAGAGCAAAGTGAGGACACGGCGGCGAAGCCGCGGAACCAGAAGGGAACAGGATGTGCATAACTGTTCTGGTTAATTGAGGAGGGAATGAACATCCTCCATATATACAGCAGGACAAAGGAAAAGCATGAGCAACGGTTTCTTTTGCGCTAGCCGGATGCGCTTGCGGAGATTCCGCTTATTAGGGGATGACTCGGTAGGAAGTCCGTTGGTCGGTCGAGGACCATTAACGGCTAGTGAGGAGTGCTGATCAAGGTGGTTCTGGCTGAAGCTGAACCTTTATCAAGAATTTCTCTCGGGCTGGTTTTCAGCTCTGTCAGATTCATATTCCGACATCTTACTGTGGCTGACTCGTGTTACAAATCATATAAACTAAAGACACTTGGATACGTTTGTGGTCACAGTCAGTGGTACATGCCAACTTTGTCAAGACATTGTGCACAATAGCCACACCGAGCCACCAGTAGTCTACCTTGTTTGTACCTGCAATATCATGCCTGATACATCTGCACTGTGTTTGGACACTCTGACCGTGGCTGACTCGTGTTATGATCAATAGAAGTTAATGTCACTTGGATACATTTGTGGTCATGGTCAGTTGCACAGGCCAACTTTGTCAAGGCATTGCACACAATAGCCAAACCAAGCCACCGGTTCTTTACCTTGTTTATACCTGCAAGGTCATGCAGATCACACGTGCAGTGTGATTGGGCAATCTGACCGTGGCTGACTCGTGTTACAATTCGTAGAAGTTAAGGTCACTTTGATAAACTTGTGGTTATGGTCAGTCGCACATGCCAACGTTTTCAAGGCATTGCCCACAATAGCCATGCCAAGCCACTGGATTTTTACATTGGTTATACCAGCAAAGTCATGCATACTACACATGCACTGTGATTGGGCACTCTGACCGTGGTTTACTTATGTTATGATTCATAGAAGTTAATGTCACTTGGATAAATTTGTGGTCATGGTCAGTGGCACATGCCAATGTTTTTTAGGGCATTGCCCACAATAGCCATGCCAAGCCACCAGGTTTTTACATTGTTTATACCTGCAAGTTTATGTCCAGCGAACCTGCACTGTGATTGGGCACTCTGACCGTGGCTGAATCGTGTCATGATTTAGAGCCGTTTAAGGTACTTGGATAAATTGTGGTCATGGTCTGTGGCACAGGCCAACTTCGTCAAAGCATTGCGCACAATAGCCATGCCAAGCTACCCGATTCATATCCTGTTCATACCGGCAAGGTCATGCATAGTACATATGCACTGTGATTGGGCACGCTGACCGTGGCTGACTCGTGTCATTATTCATAGACGTTTAAGGTAATTGGATAAATTCGTGGTCATGGTCAGTTGCACATGCAAACTTTGTCAAGGCACTGCGCACAAAAGCCACACAAAGCCACCGGGTTTTTACCTTGTTCATACCTGCAACGTCATGCATATTACACGTGCACTATGATTGGGCACTATGACCGTTGCTGACACGTGTTATTAATCATAGCTGGTTAAGGTACTTGGATGATGATGATGATGATGATGATGATGATGTGATGATTCATGTACTTAGAATGACTTGGTTCACTTTGTGGTCATGGTTAGTTCCACAGGCCAACTTTGTCAATGCATTGCCCACAATATCTTCACCAAGCCACCGGGTTTTGACCTTGTTTACACTTGCAAGGTCATGCATATAATATTTGCATTGTGATTGGGCACTCTGACCGTGGCTGACTCGTGTTACGATGCGTAGAAGTTAAAGTCACTTGGTACACTTTGTGGTCATGGTCAGTGGCACATGCCAACTTTGTCAAGGCATTGTGCACAATAGCCACACCAAGACACCGGTTTTTTACCCTTTTTATACCCGTAGGGTCATGCATAGAACATATGCACTGTGATTGGGCACTCTGACCGTGGCTGACTTGTGTTACAATTCGTAGACGTTCATCGTACTTGGTTAAATTTGTGGTCATGGTCAGTTGCACATGCCAACTTTGTCAAGGCATTGTGCACAATAGCCACACCAAGACACCGGTTTTTTAACCTTTTTATACCCGTAGGGTCATGCATAGAACATATGCACTGTGATTGGGCACTCTGACCGTGGCTGACTTGTGTTACGATGCGTAGAAGATAAAGTCACTTGGTACACTTTGTGGTCATGGTCAGTGGCACATGCCAACATTGTCGAGGCATTGCGCACAATAGCCACACCAAGCCACCAATGTTTTACATTGTTTATACCTGCAAGGTCATGCATAGTATACGTGCACTGTGATTGGATACTCTGACTGTGGCTGACTCATGTGATGATTCATATGAGTTAGAGTCACTTGGTACACTTTGTGGTCATGGTCAGTGGCACATGCCAACTTTGTCAAGGCATTGCGCACAAAAGCCGCACCGAGTCACCTGGTTTTTACCTTGTTTATACATGCAATGTCATGCATAGTACATTTGCACTGTAATTGGGCACTCTGACCGTGGCTGACTCATGTTACAATTCGTAGACGTTAAAGTCACTTGGTAAACTTTGTGGTCATGGTCAGTGGCACATGCCAACTTTGTCAAGGCATTGTGCACAATAGCCACACCGAGCGACCAATATTCTACGTTGCTTATACCTGCAATATCATGAATAGTACATTTGCACTGTGATTGGGCACTCTAACCGCGGCTGACTCGTGTTACAAATTGTAGAAGTTATAATTACTTGGTTTACTTTGTGGTCATGGTCAGTTGCACATGCAAACATTGTCAATGCATTACACACAATAGCCACACCAAGCCAGCCAGGTTTTTACCTTGTTTGTACCAGCAAGGTCATGCATAGTACATGTCCACTGTGATTGGGCACTCCGACCGTGGCTGACTCGTGTTACGATTCGTAGAAGTTAAAGTCACGTGGTAAACTTTGTGGCCATGGTCAGTGGCACATGCCACCTTTGTCAAGGCATTGCGCACAATAGCAACACCGAGCCACCAGTATTGTACCTTGTTTGCACCTGCAAGATCATGCATAGTACATCTGCACTGCGATTAAACACTCTGACCGCGGCCGACTCGTGTTATGATCAATAGAAGTAAAAGTCACTTGGATACATTTGTGGTCATGGTCAGTGGGACACACCATCTTTGTCAAGGCATTGCGCACAATAGCCACACCGAGCCACCAGTATTCTACCTTGTTTGGACCTGCAAGATCATGCCCAGCATATCTGTACTGTTATTGGACACTCTGACCGTGGCTGACTCGTGTTATGATTCATATCCGTTTAAGGTACTTGGTAAACGTTGTGGTCATGTTCAGTGGCACATGCCAAATTTGTCAAGGCATTGCGCACAATAGCCGCACCGAGCCACCAGTATTGTACCTTGTTTATACCTGGAAGTTTATGCTTAGCACACATGCACTGTGATTGGGCACTCTGGCCGTGGCTGACTCATGTGATGATTCATAGAAGTTAAAGTCCCTTGGTTTTTTTTGTGGTCATGGTTAGTTGCACAGGCCAAAGTTGTCAAGGCATTGCGCACAATAGCCACACATAGCCACCAGTATTCTACCTTGTTTGCACCTGCAAGATCATGCCCAGTATATCTGCACTGTCATTAAACACTCTGACCGTGGCTGACTCGTGTTATGATTCATAGATGTTTAAGGTACTTGGTAAAATTTGTGGTCCTGGTCAGTGGCACATGCCAACTCTGTCAAGAAATCACAGACAATAGCCGCACCGAGCCACCAGTTTTCAACCTTGTTTATACCTGCAAGCTTATGCCTAGCACACATGCACCGTGATTGGGCACGCTGGCTGTGGCTGAGTCATGTGATGATTCCTAGAAGTTAAAGTCCCTTTGCTACTTTTGTTCTCATGGTTAGTTGCACAGGCCAAATTTGTCAAGGCATTGCGCACAATAGCCACATCGAGCCACCAGTATTCTACCTTATTTGCACCTGTAATAGCATGCATAGTACATGTGCACTGTGATTGGGCAATCTGACCGTGGCTGACTGGTGTTGCAATTCCTAGATGTTAAAGTCACTTGGATAAATGTTTGGTCATGGTAAGTGGCACACGCCAACTTTGTGAAGGCATTGCGCACAATAGCCACACCAAGCCACCGGTTTTTTACCTTGGTTATACCTGCAAGGTCATGCATATTACACGTACACTGTGACTGGGCACTCTGACCGCGGCTGACTCGTGCTACAATTCGTGGAAGTTTAAGTCACTTGGTATACTTTTTGGTCATGGTCAGTGGCACATGCCAACTTTGTCAAAGCATTGCGCACAATAGCCACACCAAGTCACCGGTCTTTCACCTTGTTTATACCTGCAAGGTCATGCATAGTACATGTGCACTGTGATTGGGCACTCTGACCGTGGCTGCCTCATGTGATGACTCATAGACGTTAAAGTCACTTGGTGAACTTTGTGGTCATGGTCAGTTGCACAGGCCAAGTTTGCCAAGGCATTGCGCACAATAGCCACACAAAGCCACCGGGGTTTTACCTTGTATATGTTGGAAATAATTATCAATGTCACTGGGCATCCTCATGGTTGTTGTTGTCAAATATCCCACACGGCCACAATGTCCAATTGTCCCTTCCGAGGAAGTTCCAGGGAACCTGGTTCACGTCCGCCTGGTGCATCCCTGCAACCGCGGGGGGCTCAACAGCCTGGTTTGGCAACAGCCAGATGAGCTTTGCTGTCCCCGCCTCTAGTGATTGCGCCCTTATTGGACAATCCTTCCGAGCCATCCGATGTGACTGGAGACCGACGGTGAAACCCGTTGCTCCCGCCAAAGAAGCGAAACAACCTCGGCCCGGTCCCCGCATGCCGACAACACAACGGGACTGGCGGGTCCGTCTCGAAGTGGTACCACAAGCTCCAGGGAAACCAAAGGCATCACCAGCTGCCACAGCACAAGCGCGTCTGCGGCTTCTGCTCTCGCATCTCCCATTGTAGCCAAAAAACTCCTAGCTAGGACTAGCACCAGGACTACTATAAACGCTCTTGTAATTGCCTGTATTAAGTTGACCCTTGTTGTTCAATCAGGTCCCCGTACCTTTCTTGCCTCCATCAGTCAACGCTTCTGTTCATGCCCGCCCTTGTGGCTGCGGCGTCCTCTTCGTTCATTATCGCATCTGCCTGCCTTCCGGCTGCGGCACACTTGCTCTATTTGTCAGTGTGGTGAGCCCGGGTTTCCTGACTCTACGGCCTCACACTCTCCTGCGTTCTGCTCCGCTCGTTCGTCTTCACTCACTCGCGGCCCACACATGGTTGCTGTGGCTCGCCCCGCTGGCTTACCCGCATCATAGTGCTATGGTTTTCTCTTACTCAATCATCATCAGCCCGCCTTCACTGCGCTGCGGCCCCTACCTCCTTCATCGCGCCCGTACCTTTGGTGCTGCGTCCACGCCAAGTACTGACAATCTTCTACCAGCCGTGTTTTCTAAATTCCATCTCTTATGTCAACTTCATCATGCTGGCCTGACTGTTGCTGCGGTACAGTGTAGGACGTAGCACGCGCTTTGGCGCTGCGGCTCGCCCCACAAGCTTGCCCGCGCCTCAGGAACGCACCAGACTCCATCCTCTAGTTCATCAGTGAGAATGTGGCCTCCTCCAAAATACTGACATGGTATCAGAGAATGGCGAAAGATCCCCAGCAAATCATCCTTGTTCATCTGTTGTTGACATCTTCTGACGCCCGACACGCCTCGTCGAAGCAGAATTCACCGGAACCACCTTCGCAACAGCGGGAACATCATCTCCCAGTCACAAACAGTCCTCCTCACTAGCATCCCACGTGAAAACGACATCCATCAGGTGTGTATGGACACAGCTGAGGAACGGTGCTCCTCACGGCAACCAGCTATACCCCACCACCGGAAGCAGCACTCGGTCATTACAGCATAAGCAGTTCCATCCCCCACAGCATCCAGCAGTTATCCGCCTCCCTCGGCACCGGACTCCGTGCTGACAGCATCACTGAACGGTGTATGGGTACCGTTTGGTACTACTACACCTCACTAAAAAAGTGAGGCAGCATTATCAGCTTCCGCACTTCCAGCAACAGCATCCCCTTGCACAACAGTAGCAACACTTCATCATCAGCGATCTCCTCCGAGCTCCATCTTGTCTTTGTCTTGGTAACCTGTCTAACAAACGCCTTGCCTCAACAAAGGCTCCAACGACCTCACCAGCTATCAGATCTGCTCTACTACATCCACGACAGGAGAAGATCATCACCTCTTTCTCCAAAGTCAGAATGAGCACGACTGTCCACCTATCTCATGGATGGCGTCCGCTAGACTGTTTTTCTCAAGTCAACAAGATTGTGCTGCAAGGACTCCGCCATATTGTCTCATGAGCTACTACACTTGTCACTTTCACCTTCGGACTCCATGCTGAGACACTATTCCTACCTCATCCCTGATCCCAAAACACAACATCCACCATACCGCAGCAGCAACGCCTTCACTTCGTCGACCAAGGCATCATTGCCAGTTTAACCAGTCTTCACTTTGCACCTCTCTCTGGACAGAGCATCAGTCATACTCCTCTCTGTCTATGTGCACGCTGCTCCACCCTCTCCACGTGGCATCAGAACTCTCAAGTGGCATCAGCTACCAGAATTCATCAAGGTGTGGCCACTCTTCCCATCAACCTCCCGTTCATCAAAAGCATTGCTGCTCTTCTCCATTACCTCGCCCTCCTTTGCCTTTGGGTTTATTGTGCCTTGGGTCTGTTTACCTCCACTTTCCTTCTTCATGCACTGTATCTTGCTTCTTTCCTACCTGCTGTCTTCCATGCCATCACCAGCACAATTGAAACCATCATTGAGCACTGCCTGAGTACCCTTCCAGCTCATTTTGCACTCACTACTCTCTAACCTTGGTTCTCACATGATGCAACCTCCTTCAGCTTCCTGGATCTGCCAAGAAGCAACCCGTCTCCCATCACCACTTCCAACCACACACAAGCACAAGCAACCTCTCACAATCATGAGTCACACTCGAAGTACGCGCATCTCAGACACACCAAGCTATCACCACATGTCATCACATGCTCGTCTCTGTCCAGCTCTTGCACCAACCTCCCATCTCAGCCTTCAACCTGCATCTCCTATCAGCGCCGCATGCATACCACCACGAGCAACCACGATGCCGCTTCATCCCTGACGCCTTCCCTGACCTTGGTGTCCCAGTTCTCTCTTCTCTCACCTTTCCTGCACACTTCCTTTCTCTCAGAGGACTCTCGTCGCAGTAACACCTTGTTCAATACACTCCGTGTCATGCATCTTCATTCCAGATCTCCATATCTTCTGTCATTTCCGTTTGTGTCATATTTCCTTGCTAAACTCCCCTCTCAGTCCCCAGTGGACTGCTTCTTACTACCCCAATGCCTCTGAGATTCTTCTCCCCAAGACTCATATAGACTCTCACTTCACAGTCTTCCAATTTCACAAGTCATATCATTCTCGTGTGACTCATTTCCCCTGTATCTTGCACTCCAGCATCACTACAGCGTGTCACCGTCACCCTCAGTCCAAGGCACTGTCCAAACTCCCATCATCATCCCAGCATACTCTCCACCACTCCTTGGTCTTCCTGTTTGGTCCCACTGCTTCACTCCTCCTCATGTTGATCACATTGTGACATTCCAGGGGGCTGTTGGAAACAATTATCAATGTCACTGGGCATCCTCATGGTCCTTGTTCTCAAACATCCCACACGGCCACAGTGTCCAATTGCCCCTTCCGAGGAAATTCCAGAGAACCTGGTTCACGTCCGCCTGGTGCATCCCAGCAACCGTGGGAGGCTCAACAGCCTGGTTTGGCAACAGCCAGATGAGCTTCGCTGTCCCTGCCTCTAGTGATCGCGCCCTTATTGGACAATCCATCCAAACCGTCCGATGTGACTGGAGACCGACGGTGAAACCCGCCGCTCCCGCCAACGAAGCGAAACAACCGCAGTCCGGTCCCCGTGTACCGACAACACAACGAGACTGGCGGGTCCATCTCGGAATGGCGCCACAAGATCCAGGAACACCAAAGGCATCACCAGCTGCCAAAGCATAAGTACGTCTGCGGCTTTTGCTCTGGCATCGCCCACCATAGCCAAAGGACTCCTATCTAGGACAAGCACTAGGACTACTTTAAACGTTCTTGTAGTTGCATGCAATAAGTTAACCCTTGTGGTTCAATCAGGTCTCCGTGCCTTTCTTGCCTCCATCAGTCAATGCTTCTGTTCATGCCCACCCTTGTGGCTGCAGCGTCCTCTTCGTTCATTATCGCATGTGCCCGCCTTCCAGCTGCGGCACACTTGCTCCATTTGTCAGTGTGGTGAGCCCGGGTTTCCTGACTCTGCAGCCTCACACTCTCCTACGTTCCGCTCCGCTTGTTCGTCTCCACTCACTCACGGCCCACACATGGTTGCTGTGGCTTGCCCCGCTGGCTTGCCCGCATCATAGTGCCGTGGTCCTATCTTACTCAATCATCATCGGCCCGCCTTCACTACGCTGCGACCCATACCTCCTTCATCGCGCACGCACCTTCGGTGCTGCGCCAAAGCCAAGTACTGACAATGTTCTACCAGCCGTGTTTCCTGAATTCCATCTCTTATGTCAACTTCATCATGCTGACCTGAGTGTTGCTGCGGCACAGTCTAGGACATAGCCCGCGCTTTGGCGCTGCGGCTCGCCCCACCAGCTTGCCCGCGCCTCAGGAACGCACCAGACTCTATCCTCTAGTTCATCAGTGAGAATGTGGCCTCATCTAAAATACGAACAGCTTATACGTGCAACGTCATGCATAGTACACGTGCATTGTAATTGGGCACTCTGACCGTGGCTGACTCGTGTTACAGTTCGTAGAAGTTAAAGTCATGTGGATACGTTTGTGGTCATGGTCAGTGGCACATGCAAACTTTGTCAAGGCATCGCGCACAATAGCAAACCTGAGCCACCAGTGTTTTACCTTGTTTATACCTACAAGTTTATGCCTAGCACACGTGCACTGTGATTGGGCACGCTGACTGTGGCTGACTCGTGTCATGATTCGTAGACGTTTAAGGTACTTGGATAAACTTGTGGTCATGGTCAGTTGCACATGCCAACTTTGTCAAGGGATTATGCACAATAGCCACATCGAGCCACCAGTATTCGACCTTGTTTGTTCATGCAAGATCATGCATAGTACATGTGTACTGTCATTGGGCACTCTGACCGTGGCTGACTCGTGTTACAAATCCTAGAAGTTAAAATCACTTGGACAAACTTGTGATCATGGTCAGTGGCACATGCCAACTTTGTCAAGGCATTATCCACAATAGCCACACCGAGCCACCAGTATTCTACCTTGTTTATACCTGCAAGGACATGCCTAGTACACGTGCACTGTGATTGGGCACTCTGAACGTGGCTGACTCGTGTCATGATTCATATCTGTTTAAGGTACTTGGATAAATTTGTGGTCATGGTCAGTGGCACAGGCCAACTTGTCAAGGCATTGCACACAATAGCAGTTTGTGTACCTTGTTCACACCAGCAAGGTCATGCACAGTACATGTGCACTGTGAGTGTTAACTCTGACCGTGGCTGACTCGTGTTACGATTCGTAGAAGTTAAAGTCACTTGGATACGTTTGTGGTCATGGTCAGTGGCACATGCCAACTTTGTCAATGCATTCACACAAAAGCCGCACCGAGCCACCAGTGCTTTACCTTGTTTATACCTGCAAGTTTATGCCTAGCACACCTGCACTGTGATTGGGTAGTCTGACCGTGGCTGACTCATGTGATGATTCATAGAAGTTAAAGTCACTTGGTTATCTTTGTGGTCACGGTTAGTTGCACAGGCCAACATTGTCAAGGTATTGCACACAAAAGCCACACCAAGCCACCAGTATTCTACCTTGTTTGTTCCTGTAAGATCATGCATAGTACATGTGCACTGTGATTGGCCGCTCTGATCGTGGCTAACTTGTGTTACAATTGGTATAAGTTAAAGTCACTCGGATAAACTTGTGGTCATGGTCAGTGGCACATGCCAACTTTGTCAAGGCTTTGCACACAATAGCCTCACCATGCCACCGATTTTTTACCTTGTTTAAACCTGCAAGGTTATGCATATTACAGGTGCACTGTGATTGGGCACTCTGACCGTGGCTGACTCATGTGATGATTCATAGAAGTTAAAGTCACTTGGTTAACTTTGTTGTCACGGTCAGTTGCACAGGCCAACTTTGTCAAGGCATTGCGCACAATAGCGACACCAAGCCACCGGGTTTTTACCTTGTTTATACCTGCAAGGTCATGCATAGTACATGTGCACTGTAATTGGGCACTCTGACCATGGCTGACTCATGTTACAATTGGTAGAAGTTAAAGTCACGTGGATAACTTTGTGGTCATGGTCAGTGGCACATGCCAACTTTGTCAAGGCATCGCGCACAAAAGACGCACTGAGCCACCACTGTTTTACCTTGTTTAAACCTGCAAGCTTATGCCTAGCACAAGTTGAATATGATTGGGTACTCTAACCATGGCTGACTCGCGTGATGATTCATAGACGTTTAAGGTACTTGGATAGACATGTGGTCATTGTCAGTTGCACATGCCAACTTTGTCAGGGCAAAGCGCACAATAGCCACACCACGCCACCGGTTTGTTTACCTTGTTTATACCTGCAAGGTCATGCATATTAGATGTGCACTGTGATTGGGCACTCTGACCGTGGCTGACTCATGTTACGATGCGTAGAAGTTAAAGTCACTTGCTATACTTTGTGGTCATGGTCAGTGGCACATGCCAACTTTTTCAAGGCATTGCGCACAATAGCCAAGCCAAGCCACCAATTTCTTACCTTGTTTATATCTGCAAGGTCATGCGTAGTACACGTGTACTGTGATTGGGTACTCTGACTGTAGCAGAATAATGTGATGATTCATAGAAGTTGAAGTCACTAGGTAAAGCTTGTGGTCATGGTCAGTGGGACATGCCACCTTTGTCAAGGTATTACGCACAATAGCCACACTGAGCCACCGGGTTTTTACCTTGTTTATACCTGAGGGGTCATGCATGGTACATGTGCACTGTAATTGGGCACTCTGACCGTGGCTGACTCGTGTTACAATTCGTAGAACTGAAAGTCACTTGGTACATTTTGTGGTCATGGTTAGTGGCACATGCCAACTTTGTCAAGGCATTGTGCACAATAGCCACACCAAGCCACCAGTATTCTACCTTGTTTATACCTGCAAGGTCATGCATAGTACATGTGCACTGTGATTGGGCACTCTGACCGCGGCTAACTCGTGTTACGATGCGTAGAAGTTAAATTCACCTGGTTAACTTTGTGGTCATGGTCAGTGGCTCATGCCAACTTTGTCAAGACATTGTACACAATAGCCACAGCGAGCCACCAATATTCTACCTTGCTTATACCTGCAAAGTCATGCATAGTACATGTGCACTGTGATTGGGCACTCTGACCGCGGCTAACTCGTGTTACGATGCGTAGAAGTTAAATTCACCTGGTTAACTTTGTGGTCATGGTCAGTGGCTCATGCCAACTTTGTCAAGACATTGTACACAATAGCCACAGCGAGCCACCAATATTCTACCTTGCTTATACCTGCAAAGTCATGCATAGTACATGTGCACTGTGATTGGGCACTCTGACCGCGGCTAACTCGTGTTACGATGCGTAGAAGTTAAATTCACCTGGTTAACTTTGTGGTCATGGTCAGTGGCTCATGCCAACTTTGTCAAGACATTGTACACAATAGCCACAGCGAGCCACCAATATTCTACCTTGCTTATACCTGCAAAGTCATGCATAGTACATGTGCACTGTGATTGGGCACTCTGACCGTGGCTGACTCGTGTTACAATTCGTAGAACTGAAAGTCACTTGGTACATTTTGTGGTCATGGTCAGTGGCACATGCCAACTTTGTCAAGGCATTGCGCACAATAGCCACACTGAGCCACCAGTGTTTTACCGTTTTATACCTGCAAGTTTATGCCTAGCACACGTGCACTGTGATTGGACACTCTGACCGTGGCTGACTCATGTCATGATTCATAGACGTCTAAGGTAATTGGATAAATTTGTGGTCATGGTCAGTTGCACATGCCAACCTTGTCAAGGGATTGCGCACAATAGCCCAGCCAGGCCACCGGTTTTTTGCCTTGTTCATACCAGCAAGGTCATGCACACTACATGTGTACTGTGATTGGGCATTCTGACCGTGGCTGACTCGTGTTACGATGCGTAGAAGTTAAAGTCACTTGGTAAACTTTGTGGTCATGGTCAGTGGCACAGGCCAGCTTTGTCAAGGCATTGCGCACAATTGCCACACTGCGCCACCAGTGTTTTACCTTGTTTATACCT
>SZWC01000500.1:48595-68747 GCA_023375785.1 Penium margaritaceum
TTGGTATTGCAACCAAGATAACATATCACCCTCGAACGAGGGATCCACACTTTAGGTTCGTTTGGTTTGCAACCTCACGAAGTCCGCATGTTGGTCTTTAGTGTCTACCTTTGGTTGGACACTCTGTGAGGAGTCTCAAAGGCAAGAACTGTAAATGGATGCATGCAAGGTACAGGCTTTTATACTTGCAGAGCTTTGCTAAAGCTTCTGCTTGTAGTGGCTCCACTGGAGCCAACCTCAACCTACAATCCTACTTGGCGCGTCCTTAGACCGCCAAGTGTCATCCTCAAGCCAGGCTTTTAGTAAGCTTCATAGAAGCTTCCTGTCCAAGTTTTGGCCACAAAGAAAAATGTGGCCGTCGCGGGGTTTGAACCCGCGATCTCTTGTTCGAGACTCCGGTGCCTATTCAACCATGCCAAAAAGGTATGGTTCCTATGATGAGCCACAGTGGACATACCCATTATGGGCAGTGCATTCCTGGCCCTTCTCAGAACAGACCAAGGGGACATACTCCACAGAGCAGTGCATGCCTTGTCTGTATGTGTAGCTAGCCAGCTAGGCAGTGGACAAGGTGCATACTGTTTCAACAAATCTCTCCCTTGCACCTTTGTCCATCTGGCGATTACTTGGCTCCATCAATGCCTTGGGGCTCACCCTTCCTCTGCCGCATTCCTCATGCCGAATCCACAAATGCCTGCATAGTGCAAGTCGCTATCCAGCGGCTTGGTCATGCAGTTAGCAAGCATGCTCTTTGTTCTGCAGTGCTGCAAGTCTACCACGTTCTTCATGACCAGGTCACATGAGTAGTGGTAACGTATGTCGATGTGCTTCGTTCGCCGGGAGATGATCTCGTCTTCAGCCATTGAGATGGCACTCATGTTGTCCACATGTACGGCCGTGGCATCCTTCTGTGATACTGTCATTTCGCCAAGGAGGCTGCTCAGCCACTGAGTCTCTTTGCACAACTCAAACAGAGCAACATACTCTGCCTCAGCCGTGGATACAGAAATACAATCCTGCTTCCTGCTGGCCCATGAGATGGCAGCGCCATTCAAGATGTACACGTATCCAGAGGTGGATTTCCTGTTGTCGAGGTTTCCTCCCCAGTCAGCATCGGTGTAGTACTTCAGGCGAAGGGGTTCCGTTCCTTCTTGGCCTCCAAGGATGAGGCCCATGTGACGTGTCTTTTGCAGGTAGCGGAAGATGCGCTTGACTGCCTGCCAATGTTGTGGCCCAGGATTGGCCACAAATCTGCTCACTTGTCCCACAGCATAGCAGATGTCGGGACGAGTCCCTACCATGGCGTACATGATGCTACCCACGGCGGACTGGTAGGGGATGTCTTACATCTCCCTTTGTTCTGTTTCGTTGCTTGGCGACATGGAGGCCTTCAGCTTCGTATCGGTTGTCATTGGGGTGCTGACAGGTTTGCATTCTTCCATGTAGTAGCGCTTCAATACCTCACCGATGTATTTGGTTTGATTGAGTTTGATGGTGCCGGCTACTCGGTTGCGGTGGATGGCGATCCCAAAGTAGTACTCGAGAGGACCCATGTCCTTCATCTTGAACCTTTTGCTGAGGTCAGACTTCAGCTCATTCAGCAGCTCGACCGAAGACGAGTAGATGATCAGATCATCCACGTACAGCGCAACCAGCATTAGCCCTCTCCCATCATCGCGCACATACACGCTCGGATCACTCTAGCAATGCGCGAAGGAGAGACCGGTCATGAAACCGTCCATCTCTTTGTACCACATCCTTGTGGCCTGTTTCAGCCCGTAGAGCGCTTTCACCAACTTGCACACCTTGCCCTCAGGAGCTTCGACCCCTTCGGGCACCTCCATCAGCACTTCCTTGTCAAGCTTCCCATAAAGGAAAGCTGTCCTGACGTCCATCTGGTGTATCTCCAGGTTCTTTGCAGCTGCAATGCCAAGGAGAGAGCGGATGGAGGCAAAGGTCACGACGGGTGCGAATGTCTCATCGTACTCAGAGCCCGGGCGTTGAGAGAACCCCTTAGCCACTACCCTTGCCTTGAACTTGTCGATGCTGCCATCTTGCTTCTTCTTCACTCAGAGGACCCACTTGGATCCCACCACGTGGGCCTTGTCGGGTCTATCCACCAGCACCCACGTGCCGTTCTCGGCAATGGACGCGAGCTCGCTGTCCACTGCCTCCTTCCACTTGACCGCATCTGGGCCATTCAACGCCTCCGCCACCATGGATGGCTCTCCCTGAGCCATACATGACCAGCTCAGGCCGGTCCGATCAGCCTCATACCGCAAAGGTGCTTTCTTTGGGCGCAAACTGCGCCGGGGTAGTGGTGCGGCTTCTTGCTTTGGTGCTGGTGCTTCCACAGGTGGTGGTTTGTCGCCGTCATCATCGTCAGAAGAGTCGTCAGACTCCAAGTCAGACTCGAAAGCCCTGGACGCCTCGGAATCCGTGTCCATGTCAGATACTGCATCATCCTCAGCAATATCTCTCCCATTCCTACAACGTGCTGGCAAAGCAAGCCAGTTGTCGGGCGCTTGGTCTCCGGACTCAAGCAACACTATCCACTCTCCCGCTTTGGGAGCGAGGATCGGGTCCAGTAGCTCCCCCTTTCCAAGGGTGCGTTTGTCAAACACGACGTCGCGGCTCCTCACGAGCTTGCATGCTGCCTGGTCCTAAAGCCGATAGGCTTTGTGTGACGTGTCGTACCCAACCATGACGCACTTCCTCAAACGTGCGTCAAGCTTGCCTCCACCGTCTCCCGACTGGATCTTCACCCATGCACTTGACCCAAATACCTTCAGATGGGATGCATTGGGTTTCTTTCTCGACCATGCTTCTTGTGGGGTCTTCAGCTGCTTGTCCTGATCCTTTCCACGCTTCCGCAAGGCGGTGGCTGGTGTGAGGTTCAATAGGTAGCAGGCCGTTGTTGCTGCTTTTCAGCCCAAAAGCGATGTGGGAGCTTGGCGGCGAAGAGCATGCTTCGCACCATGCCGAGCAGGGTCTGGTTCATCCTCTCGGCCACGCTGTTGCTTTGGGGATTGTATGGGGTGGTCTGCTCGTGTCGGATGCCATGATGCTTGAGCCAAGGCTTGCATGCCTCGTACTCACCCCCGTTGTCACTTCGAAGCGTCTTCACCTTCTTGGACGTTTGCCGCTCCACCATGGCGACTAACTCGAGGAGCTTCTCCTTGACATCTCCCTTTGTTTTGAGGAAGTAGATCCACAACTTGCGGCTGTGGTCATCAATGAAGGTCAGGAAGTACTTACTTCCTCCGTTAGACGGTGTGCGGAAGGGTCCACACACGTCACTGTGTATCAGCTCCAAGACGTGCTCCGCTCTTTGACCTCCTCTCCCAAACGGCTTCTTCTTTGTCTTTGCTTGGAGGCATGGTTCACACAATGCACACCCTTCGCCATGCTTCATGGTGCACCCTTCCATTCCGCGGACTACCTCTTGCTCCTGCATCTTCTGCAGCGTGCTGTTGGCCACATGGCCAAATCGCCGGTGCCACAGCTCAGCGTCAGTGTCCTTGGTTGATGTGGCGGCCACAACGGTCGCCGGTGGTGCATCCTTTGGCTCCGGTGCCACTGTCTTGGTGGCACATGCGAGTCCCTCATCCAACGCCTTGGTGACTTTGGTTTGAAGCACATAGAGGCCGTCGACTCTTGGAACTTGAAGCATGAGGTCGTCTTTGGTGTACAAAATCTGGATGTCCTCGTTTTTTAGGGCCACCGCTTCCTTGTTGGTGAACACCACTGTCATGTTGTTGTCGGTGATTTGTGACACGGACAACAGGTTGGCTGCGAAGGAGGGCATGTACACCACCTTTTGAAGGTTGACCGCCTTCTCCGCACCGTTCACGTTGANCCACTACAAGCAGAAGCTTTAGCAAAGCTCTGCAAGTATAAAAGCCTGTACCTTGCATGCATCCATTTACAGTTCTTGCCTTTGAGACTCCTCACAGAGTGTCCAACCAAAGGTAGACACTAAAGACCAACATGCGGACTTCGTGAGGTTGCAAACCAAACGAACCTAAAGTGTGGATCCCTCGTTCGAGGGTGATATGTTATCTTGGTTGCAATACCAAGAGTGGTTGGCGGCCTCCCATGTCGGGACCCATTTTCTAGACCGTTGCTATCCGGCGCATTGACAAAGGGTTATGGGCCCACACTTCTGGTTCTAAGGCACGCTTCCAAGACCGACTAGCGCGTGGTCTTGCAGGGCGCACAATTACAACAGGGACACGACCATCGGACGGCTCCATCTGCTCCATCGGCTCCATCGGCTTCTTCAGGTAGGGTGCGCGCACGTGGCGGACTAGGGGACGAGGATCAGCTCTGTCCATGTTTGACAAGACCCTCGAGCCCCAACGGGGTTAAGCTCTACCCCTTTTTAGAAGGTGGTACGACCCCGAGTCCGTTCCCTCACGACGGCACCATCGCCTTAGGCGATCATCGGCTGGAGGGGTATACAACGGAACCAACTACACCTTTGACAACGGTCGCAATCAGCAGCCTCATCAGCCTCATCGGCCTCAACGAAGCAGAGTAGGAGCGAAGCAGAGAAGACGAGCAACCGCCAAAAATGGCGGATCCGACTCCAGCCCGCCTTGAGGCGGGTATGTCCAAATTCACGGGGACAGGTTTTCCCTTGTGGAAATGGCAATTTGAGATTGTCATGAACGTGCGTGGCTACCTCGACATCTTCAAAGGGATCGAGACAGCACCCGCCGATGCGACCGTGACGACGCATGCGGCTGACCTTGCAACATGGACGATGAAGAACAACATGGCTCTCGCCATTCTTATGACATCCATCAACGAGACTCAACACTCCCACATCACAGGATGCACGTTGGCTGCCGAGGCCTATGCAAAGCTCTCACGCGTGCATCAATCGAATGCCCTAGCAAACCGACTCTTCATCTTCCAACGGTTGATGTCGATGAGGGTGAGTGAAGGAGAATCGATACCCACATTTTTGCAATCATTCGACAACGTGATGCAAGAGGTCCAGCAAATGGAATGGAAGCTCGACTCCAACATGCGTGCCATGATCCTTCTAATGGCGCTGCCGGAAAGCTGGGAGTCCTTGATCACCGTATTTGGTGGTTGGAAGGAGGCAGATCTGACGTATGAAGCTGTCGCCGATCACGTCCGCAACGAGTCCATGCGACGCAGTGGTAGTGAGGCAAACATCTCAGCCTATGCCTCTCGCTTTGGTGGACAAAGTGCAAGCTCTTGCTCCAGTCAAGGCAACGGCAGAAGCGGTGGTGGTGGAGGGAAAGGCAACGGTGGCGGAAAGAGTTCCAAGAAGTCCGGCAACTGTCACAACTGTGGCAAGGCTGGGCACTGGGCTAGGGACTGCCGTAGTCCCAAGAAAGAAGGCGGGAACAAAGGTGGAAAGGAGAAGAAGGAGCTCACCAACATGATGGCTAGGGGACTCCCCATGAAGGGCGCAGCGATCCTTAGGCCCGGGGCATTCGCCCTTGACTCGGGTACCAACCACCACTCTTCAAAATAGAAGGGTGGATTTGTCTCCATGGCCGAATCTGTCATGCGCATCAAGTGTGCAAACGGTGGCATCGTCCAAGCCA
The DNA here is from genome assembly GCA_023375785.1 of Penium margaritaceum. Taxonomy (NCBI): domain Eukaryota; kingdom Viridiplantae; phylum Streptophyta; class Zygnematophyceae; order Desmidiales; family Peniaceae; genus Penium; species Penium margaritaceum. Next base: position 54,184 of record SZWC01000500.1, read on the forward strand.
TGGGCGAAGGGGACAAGGTGATCACGTTCAATGTGAATGGTATGGAGAAGGCGGTCAACCTTCAAAAGGTGGTGTACATGCCCTCCTTCGCAGCCAACCTGTTGTCCGTGTCACAAATCACTGACAACAACATGACAGTGGTGTTCACCAACAAGGAAGCGGTGGCCCTAAAAACGAGGACATCCAGATTTTGTACACCAAAGACGGCCTCATGCTTCAAGTTCCAAGAGTCGACGGCCTCTACGTGCTTCAAACCAAAGTCACCAAGGCGTTCGATGATGGACTCGCATGTGCCACCAAGACAGTGGCACCGGAGCCAAAGGATGCACCGCCGGCGACCGCTGCGGCCGCCACATCAACCAAGGACACTGACGCTGAGCTGTGGCACCGGCAATTTGGCCATGTGGCCAACAGCACGCTGCAGAAGATGCAGGAGCAAGAGGTAGTCCGCGGAATGGAAGGGTGCACCATGAAGCATGGCGAAGGGTGTGCATTGTGTGAACCATGCCTCCAAGCGAAGGCAAAGAAGAAGCCGTTTGGGAGAGGAGGTCAAAGAGCGGAGCACGTCTTGGAGCTGATACACAGTGACGTGTGTGGACCCTTCCGCACACCGTCTAACGGAGGAGGCAAATACTTCCTGACCTTCATTGATGACCACAGCCGTAAGTTGTGGATCTACTTCCTCGAAACAAAGGGAGAGGTCAAGGAGAAGCTCCTCGAGTTCGTCGCCATGGTAGAGCGGCAAACGTCCAAGAAGGTGAAGATGCTTCAAAGTGACAACGGGGGTGAGTACGAGGCATGCAAGCCTTGGCTCAAGCATCATGGCATCCGCCACGAGCAGACCACTCCATACAAATCCCAAAGCAACGGCGTGGCCGAGAGGATGAACCAGACCCTGCTCGGCATGGTACGAAGCATGCTCTTCGACGCCAAGCTCCCACCTCGCTTTTGGGCTGAAGCAGCAACAACGGCCTGCTACCTCTTAAACCTCACACCAGCGACCGCCTTGCGGAAGCGTGGAAAGGAGCAAGGCAAGCAGCTGAAGACCCCACAGGAAGCATGGTCGGGAAAGAAACCCAACGCATCCCATCTGAAGGTGTTTGGGTCAACTGCATGGGTGAAGATCCAGTCGGGAGAAGGTGGAGGCAAGCTTGACGCACGTTTGAGGAAGTGCGTCATGGTTGGGTACGACACGTCACACAAAGCCTATCGACTTTGGGACCAGGCAGCAGGCAAGCTCGTGAGGAGCCAGGACGTCGTGTTTGACGAACGCACCCTTGGAAAGGGAGAGCTGCTGGACCCGATCCTCGCTCCCAAAGCGGGAGAGTGGATAGTATTGCTTGAGTCCGGAGACCAAGCGCCCGACAACTGGCTCGCTTTGCCAGCAGGTGGTAGGAATGGGAGAGATGTTGCGGAGGATGATGCACCATCTGACATGGACGCAGATACCGAGGCGTCCAGGGCTTTCGATTCTGGCTTGGAGTCTGACGACTCTTCTGACAACGACGGCGACGACAACGAAGACAACAAACCACCACCTATGGAAGCACCAGCACCAAAACAAGAAGCCGCACCACTACCCCGGCGTAGTTTGCGACCAAAGAAAGCACCTTTGCGGTATGATGATGATTGGACCGGCCTTAGCTGGTCGTGCATGGCTGAGGGAGAGCCATCCACAGTGGCGGAGGCGATGAATGGCCCAAATGCGGCCAAGTGGAAGGAGACACTGGACAGCGAGCTCGCGTCCATTGCCGAGAACGGTACGTGGGTGCTGGTGGATAGACCCGACAAGGCCCACGTGGTGGGATCCAAGTGGGTCCTCCGAGTGAAGAAGAAGCAAGACGGCAGCATCGAAAAGTTCAAGGCAAGGGCAGTGGCTAAAGGATTCTCTCAACGCCCGGGCTCTGAGTACGATGAGACGTTCGCGCCCGTGGTGACCTTTGCCTCCATCCGCTCTCTCCTTGGCATTGCAGCCGCAAAGAACCTGGAGATACACCAGATGGACGTCAGGACAGCTTCCCTTTATGGGAAGCTTGACAAGGAAGTGCTGATGGAGGTGCCCGAAGGGGTCGCATCTCCTGAGGGCAAGGTGTGCAAGTTGGTGAAAGCGCTCTACGGGCTGAAACAGGCCCCAAGGATGTGGTACAAAGAGATGGATGGTTTCATGACCGGCCTCTCCTTCGCGCATTGCCAGAATGACCCGAGCATGTACGTGCGCGATGCTGGGAGAGGGTTGATGCGGGTTGCGCAGTACGTGGATGATCTGATCATCTGCTCGTCTTTGGTCGAGCTGCTGAATGAGCTGAAGTCTAAACTCAGCAAAAGGTTCAAGATGAAGGACATGGGTCGTCTCGAGTACTACCTTGGGATTGCCATCCACCGCAACCGAGTAGCAGGCACCATCGAACTCAACCAAACCAAATACATCGCTGAGGTACTGAAGCGCTACCACATGGAAGACTGCAAACCTGTCAATACCACAATGACAACCGATACAAAGCTGAAGGCCTCCATGTCGCCAAGCAACGAAGCAGAACAAAGGGAGATGCAAGACATCCCCTACCAGTCCGCCGTGGGTAGCATCATGTACGCCATGGTAGGAACTTGTCCGGACATCTGCTATGTTGTGGGACAAGTGAGCAGATTTGTGGCTAACCCTGGGCCACAACATTGGCAAGCAGTCAAGCGCATCTTGCGCTACTTGCAGAAGACACGTCACATGGGCCTCATCCTTGGAGGCCAAGAAGGAACAGACCCCCTTTGCCTGAAGTGCTACACCGACGCTGACTGGGGAGGAAATCTCGACGACAGGAAATCCACCTCTGGATACATGTGCATCTTGAATGACGTTGCCATCTCATGGGCCAGCAGGAAGCAGGATTGTGTTTCCGTGTCCACGGCTGAGGCAGAGTACGTTGCTCTGTCCGAGGTATGCAAGGAGACGCAATGGCTGTGCAGCGTGCTTGGCAAAATAACAGTGCCACAGAATGATGCCACGGTCGTACACGTGGACAACATGAGCGCCATCTCGATGGCTGAAGACGAGATCATCTCCAGGCGAACAAAGCACATCGACATACGTTACCACTACTCACGTGACCTGGTCATGAAGAACGTGATGGACTTGCAGCACTGCGGAACAAAGAGCATGCTTGCTGACTGCGTGACCAAGCCGCTGGAGAGCGACTTGCACTATGCAGGCATTCGTGGTTTCGGCATGATGAGTGCGGCAGAGGAAGGGTGAGCCCCAAGACATTGATGGAGCCGAGTAAGCGCCAGATGGACAGAGGTGCAAGGGAGAAATTCGTTGAAATAGTATGCACCTTGTCTACTGCCTAGCTGGCAAGCTACACATACAGACAAGGCATGCACTGCTCTGTGGAGTACGTCCCCTTGGTCTGTTCTGAGATGGGCCAGGGATGCACTGCCCATAATGGGTACGTCGCCTGTGGCTCATCATAGGAACCATACCTTTTTGGCATGGTTGAATAGGCACCGGAGTCTCAAACAAGAGATCGCGGGTTCAAACCCTGCTACGGCCACATTTTGTTGTGGCCAAAACTTGGACAGGAAGCTTCTATGAAGCTTACTAAAAGCCTGGCTTGAGGATGACACTTGGCGGTCTAAGGACGCGCCAAGTAGGATTGTAGGTTGAGGTTGGATCCAGTGGGGCCACTACACGTAGAAGCTTTAGCAAAGCTCTGCAAGTATAAAAGCCTGTACCTTGCATGCATCCATTTACAGTTCTTGCCTTTGAGACTCATCACAGAGAGTCCAACCAAAGGTAGACACCAAAGACCAACATGCGGACTTCGTGAGGTTGCAGACCAAACAAACCTAAAGTGTGGATCCCTCGTTCGAGGGTGATATGTTATCTTGGTTGCAATACAAAGAGCGGTTGGCGGCCTCCCATGTCGGGACCCGTTTTCTAGACCGTTGCTATCAGGCGCATTGACACCACCTTCTTTCTTGGGACTACGGCAGTCCCTAGCCCAGTGTCCAGCCTTGCCACAGTTGTGACAGTTGCCGGGCTTCTTGGAACTCTTCCCGCCACCGTTGCCTTTCCCTCCACCACCACCGCTTCCGCTGTTGCTTTGACTGGAGCGAGAGCTTGCACTTTGCCCACCGAAGCGAGAGGCATAGGCTGAGATGTTTGCCTCATTGCCACTGCGTCGCATGGACTCGTTGCGGACGTGTTCGGCGACAGTCTCGTACGTCAGATCTGCCTCCTTCTAACCACCAAATACGGTAATCAAGGACCCCCAGCTTTCCGGCAGCGCCATTAGAAGGATCATGGCACGCATGTTGGAGTCGAGCTTCCATTCCATTTGCTGGACCTCTTGCATCACGTTGTCGAATGACTGTAAAAATGTGGGTATCGATTCTCCTTCGCTCACCCTCACCGACATCAACCGTTGGAATATGAAGAGTCGGTTTGCTAGGGCGTTCGATTGATGCACGCGTGAGAGCTTTGCGTAGGCCTCAGCAGCCAACGTGCATCATGTGATGTGGGAGTGTTGAGTCTCGTTGATGGACGTCACAAGAATGGCGAGAGCCATGTTGTTCTTCATCGTCCATGCTGCAAGGTCAGCCGCATACGTCGTCACGGTCGCATGGGCGGGTGCTGTCTCGATCCCTTTTAAGATGTCAAGGTAGCCACGCACGTTCATGACAATCTCAAATTGCCATTTCCACAAGGGAAAACCTGTCCCCGTGAATTTGGACATACCCGCCTCAAGGCGGGCTGGAGCCGGATCTGCCATTTTTGGCTTTTGCTCGTCTTCACTGCTTCGCTGCTACTCTACTTCGTTGAGGCCGATGAGGCTGATGAGGCTGCTGATTGCGACCGTTGTCAAAGGTGCAGTTGGTTCTGTTGCATACCCCTCCAGCCGATGATCGCCTAAGGCGATGGTGCCGTCGTGAGGGAACGGGCTCGGGGCCGTACCACCTTCCAAAAAGGGGTAGAGCTTAATCCCGTCTGAGCTCGAGGGTCTTGTCCAACATGGACAGAGCTGATCCTCGTCCCCTAGTCCGCCACGTGCGCGCACCCTACCTGAAGAAGCCGATGGAGCCGATGGAGCAGATGGAGCCGTCCGATGGTCGTGTCCCTGTTGTACCTGTGCGCCCTGCAAGACCACGCGCTAGTCGGTCTTGGAAGCGTGCCTTAGAACCAGAAGTGTGGGCCCATAACCCTTTGTCAATGCGCCGGATAGCAACGGTCTAGAAAACGGGTCCCGACATGGGAGACCGCCAACCGCTCTTGGTATTGCAACCAAGATAACATATCACCCTCGAACGAGGGATCCACACTTTAGGTTCGTTTGGTTTGCAACNTCAAAGGCAAGAACTGTAAATGGATGCATGCAAGGTACAAGCTTTTATACTTGCAGAGCTTTGCTAAAGCTTCTGCTTGTAGTGGCTCCACTGGAGCCAACCTCAACCTACAATCCTACTTGGCGCGTCCTTAGACCGCCAAGTGTAATCCTCAAGCCAGGCTTTTAGTAAGCTTCATAGAAGCTTCCTGTCCAAGTTTTGGCCACAAAGAAAAATGTGGCCGTCGCGGGGTTTGAACCCGCGATCTCTTGTTTGAGATTCCGGTGCATATTCAACCATGCCAAAAAGGTATGGTTCCTATGATGAGCCACAGGGGACATACCCATTATGGGCAGTGCATTCCTGGCCCATCTCATAACAGACCAAGGGGACGTACTCCACAGAGCAGTGCATGCCTTGTCTGTATGTGTAGCTAGCCAGCTAGGTAGTGGACAAGGCGCATACTATTTCAACACAGAGCCACCAGTATTGTACCCTGTTTGTACCTGCAAGACCGTGCCTAGTACATCTGCACTGTGATTGGACACTCTGAATTTAGCTGACTCGTGTTGTGATTCATAGAAGTTAAAGTCACTTGGATACATTTGTAGTCATGGTCAATGGCACATGCCAACTTTGTCAAGGCATTCGCACAATAGCCACACCGAGCAACCAGTATTCTACCTTATTTGTACCTGCAAGGTCATGCCCAGTATATCTCCATTGTGATTTGACACTCTGACCGCGGCTGACTCGAGTTATGATTCATAGCCGTTTAAGGAACTTGGTAAATATAGTGGTCATGGTCAGTGGCACATGCCAACTTTGTCAAGGCATTGCGCACAATAGCCACACCGAGCCATTAGTATTCTACCTTGTTTATACTTGCAAGGTCATGCTGAGTATATTTGCACCATGATTGGACACTATGACTGTGGCTAACTCGTGTTATGGTTCATAGCCGTTTAAGGTACTTGGTAAACTTTGTGGTCATGGTCAGTGGCACATGCCAACTTTGTCAAGGCATTGCGTACAATAGCCGTGCCAAGACATCGGGTTTTTAACCCTGTTTATACCTGCAAGATCATGCATACTAGATGTGCACTGTGATTGGTCACTCTATCCGTAGCTGACTCGTGTTACATTTCGTAGAAGTTAAATTCACTTGGTAAACATTTGTGGTCACGGTCAGGGGCGCATGCCAAATTTGTCAAGGCATTGTGCACAATAGTCACACCGAGCCACCTGTATTCTATCTTGTTTGCACCTGCAAGATCATACCTACTACATTTGCACTATGATTGGACAATCTGACCGTGGCTGACTCGTAATATAATTCATGGTCGTTTAAGTTACTTGGTAAACTTTGTGGTCATGGTCAGTGGCACATGCCAACTTTGTCAAGGCATTGCGCACAATAGCCACACCGAGCCACCAGTATTCTACCTTGTTTGCACCTGCAAGATCATGCCTAGTATATATGCACTGGGATTGGGTACTCTGACCGTGGCTGACCCATGTTACGACTCGTAGAAGTTAAAGTGACTTGGTAATCTTTGTGGTCATGGTCAGTGGCACATGCCAACTTTATCAAGGCATTGCGCACAATATCTTTGCCAAGCCACTGGTTTTTCACCTTGTTTATACCTGCAAGGTCATACCTAGCACATCTGAACTATGATTGGACACTCTGACTGTGGCTGACTCGTGTCATGATTCATAGCGGTTTAAGGTACTTGGTAGACTTTATGGTCATGGTCAGTGGCACATGCAAACTTTGTCAAGGCATTGCGCACAATAGCCACACCGAGCCACCAGTATTGTACCTTGTTTGTACCTGCAAGATCATGCCTAGCACATCTGCACTCTGATTGGACACTCTGACCGTGGCTGACTCGTGTTATGATTCAAAGAAGCTAAAGTCACTTGGATACATATGTGGTCATGGTCAGTGGCACATGCCAACGTTGTCAAGGCATTGTCACAATAGCCACACTGAGCAACCAGTATTCTACCTTGTTTGAACCTGCAAGACCATGCCTAGTACATCTACACTGTGATTGGACACTCTGACCGTGGCTGACTTGTGTTGTGATTCATAGCCATTTAATGTACTGAGTAAACTTTGTGGTCATCGTCAGTGGCACATGCCAACTTTGTCAAGGCATTGCGCACAATAGCCACACCGAGCAGCCAGTATTGTACCTTGTTTGAACTTGCAAGATCATGCCTAGTACATCTGCACTGTGATTGGTCACTCTGACCGTGGCTGACTCGTGTTATAATCGAAAGAAGTAAAAGTCACTTGGATACATTTTTGGTCATGGTCAGTGGCACATGCCAACTTTGTCAAGGCATTTCGCACAATAACCACACCGAGCCACCAGTATTCTACCTTGTTTATACCTGCAAGGTCATGCCCGGTATATCTGTACTGTAAATGGACACTATGACTGAGGCTGACTCGTGTTATGATTCATAGCCGTTTAAGGTACTTGGTAAAGTTTGTGGTCATGGTTAGTGGCACATGCCAACATTGTCAAGGCATTGCACACAATAGCCGTGCAAAGACACCGGTTTATTACCCTGTTTATACCTGCAAGGTCATGCATATTAGATGTGCGCTGTGATTGGGCTCTCTGGTAGTCAGAGTGCCCAATCACAATTCAGATATAATAGGCATGACCTTGCAGGTATAAACAAGGTAGAATATGGGTGGCTTGGAACGGCTATTGTGCGCAATGCCTTGACAAAGTTGGCACGTGCCACTGACCATGACCACAAAGTTTAACAAGTACCTTAAACGGCTATGAATCATAACACGAGTCAGCCACGGTCAGATTATCCAATCACAGTGCAGATATACGGGGCATGAATTTGCAGGTATAAACCAGGGAGAATACTGGTGGTTCGGTGTGGCTATTGTGCACAATGCCTTGACAAAGTTGGCATGTACCACTGACCATGACCACAAATGTATCCAAGTGAATTCTACTTCTATTGATCATAACACATGTCATCCACGGTCAGAGTTTCCAATCGCAGTGCAGATGTACTAGGCATGATCTTGCAGGTGAAAACAAGCTAGAATACTGGTGGCTCGGTGTGGCTATTGTGCGCAATGCCTTGACGAAGTTGGCATGTGCCACTGACCATGACCACAATGTTTACCAAGTGACTTAAACGGCTATGAATCATAACACGAGTGAGCCACGGTCAGAGTGTCCAATCACACTGCAGATGTACTAGGCATGATCTTGCAGGTGCAAACCAGGCAAAAACCCGGCGGCTTGGCACCGCTATTGTGCGCAATGCCTTGACAAAGTTGGCATGTCCAACTGACCATGACCACAAAGCTTACCAAGTACCTTCAACGGCTATGAATCATAACACAATTCAGCCACGGTCAGAGTGTCCAATCACAGTGCAAATATACTGGGCATGACCTTACAGGTATAAACAACGTAGAATACTGGTGGCTCGGTGTGGCTATTGTGTGCAATGCCTTGGCAAAGTAGGCATGTGCCCCTGACCATGACCACAAATGTATCCAAGGGACTTTTACTTCTATTGATGATAACACGAGTCAGCCACGTTCAGAGTGTCCAGTCACAGTGCAGATGTACTAGGCATGATCTTGCACGTTCAAAGGAGGGTAAAAATCCGGTGGCTTGGTATGGCTATCGTGGGCAATGCCTTGACAAAGTTGGCATGAGCCACTAACCATGACCACAAATGTATCCAAGTGAGTTTTACTTCTATTGATCATAACACGAGTCAGCCACGGTTAAAGTCTCCAATCACAGTGCATATGTACTAGGCATGACCTTGCAGGTATAAAAAAGGCAGAATACCGGTGACCCGGTGTGGCTTTTGTGCGCAATGCCTTGACAAAGTTGGCATGTGCCACTGACCATGACCAAACAGTTTACCAAGTACCTTAAACGGCTATGAATCATAACACGAGTCAGCCACGGTCAGAGTGTCCACTCACAGTGCATATATACTAGGCATGACCTTGCAGATACAAACAAGGTAGAATACTGGTGGCTCCTTGAGGCTATTGTGCGCAATGCCTTGACAAAGTTGTCATGTGCCACTGACCAGGACGACAATTGTATCCAAGTGACTTTTACTTATATTGATCATAACACGAGTCAGCCACGGTCAGAGTGCCCAATCACAGTGCACATGATATATGCACGACCTTGCAGGTATAAACAAGGTGAAAAACTGGTGGCTTGGCACGACTTTGTGCACAATGCTTTGACAATGTTGGCATGTGCCACTGACCATGACACCTAAGGAGCTGATCTTCTCACACTGTCTCTCCCGATTCCGGTCGAAGGTGAAAAGGGGTGTAACAGTGTTAATGGTACGGTGAGTATGGACTCACTTACTTTCTGTGACGAGTGTGAAATGTACCTGCAGATCTGTCTATAATCCAAAACGCGGCTCTCTAAGGAGGGAGCTGTCGAATCTTCCACCGGACGGAAGACACCGCAGGCCATCCGTCACCGCAACCCCAACAATTTCCCTGATCACGGTGGTGTCCCCCTGCCAACCTACGAGGCGTGAGGATAGAGTGACCGCGCTGGTGAATCATTTAGCTGTACCATTGGCGACGCAAGGATGAGCCCCAATGCACTCCACGTCTCCCAAAAAGAAAGGATGAGGCGAACCGCCACCGCGCGTCATTACGAGAGAAGCCCAGAAGATCCTCCAGGGCTGGACCCTAGATTTGAGTGGGATCCGGTGGATGATCAGTCCCCGCAGTTGTACAACAATGGAGATGAGACGGACCCCGACGAATAAGAAGAATTTCACCTGCGACGGCTTGAGGAACTCCTTGTATGGAAGGCTATCCGACAGTCACGGTTGGCCAATCCCTTCCAGGAGGACCTAGAGGAAGACGACACACGCCACCCAGACGGGCAGCGCAACTCCATGCAGGTGGAAGACTACGTATCAGACGAAGAGCAGGAGCTTGAGGCGGATGAAGGGCCCGTCTTGCTCCATAAAGTCACGACGCCAGACGGAAGGACCGTTTACAAGGCAATGGACATGACGCCAACGCAGGACGCACCGCGCCGCCTCCAGGTCTCTACCTGAAGGGCGTCCTCGCCTGCACCTTCTGTCACCCATGACGGGGATTGTGCAGACTTGGACGATGCCCAGGAGGACCAAGCAGGGGACAAAGAAGTATTGTTGGATCAACCTTTGGTGCAGGCTTTACACGTCCTGCATCAACTCGTCACCTTCTGTCCTCTGGCATTCCCCTCTCGCTCAACAATTCACCCTCGTCGACCGGCCTCGGACAGCGATGTGTCTCCACCACGAACAGAGAGGAACTTGGAGGCGGTGGGAAAACGGCAAAGGGAAACCCGACGGGAAGGCCCATCTATCGTGACTTCACGTCGCAGTGATGCTGGGCAACAACCCCAACACCAACAGCAAACGAGCAAGGCATCCTCCGTTTTGGGAGGGTCGCGCCGCCAAGAAGTCCCAGCTCAAGGAGGAATCAATGCATCATCCAAGGTCGGACCCACCAGACAAGTACGAGCCTTGGGGGACACGCACATCCTAACAGGGGCTCCGTCAACCAAATATACCATACCACCTGTCCATTCAAAGATGCAGTCATCTCATCATCAAGCAAGCAAGCAAGACGTTAGCCACACCTGTGGCTGGAAGACTCTAGCAAAGACCCCGAATGACTTGTGGTTCAACCGGACCTGGGCAAGGATCAGTGGCTCATGGAGGCAAGCAGTACACCGTACGAGTACAAGCGTGTTCAGCAAGACAGCACATGGGAAGTTTTGGACAGGGAGGAACCGATACAGGACGTGCTCGACCAAGGGGAGCAGTAGTCGCATCATCAGCTGGTACTAGGGTAGTTGGCCTGGTGCAAGCACGTCGATCCCACGTGGGGGACCCGCCACGGGCGCAGGTGCTAATGGTACCTCCATAGGAACTGACTTCGAACCCAGCAACAAAGGCTTCTTACACTATCCCAAAGCTCGACGTCTTCAAGGGTGAACCAGAGGAGGACCCGGCCATGTGGCTATTGAAGTTGGGCACTTGTCTCGATTATGGGTTGTTATCTTCTGACTACATTGTCCCGGCAGTGCACCTAGCGCTACAAGGGAAAGCTTTGGAGTGGTTCACTGCACAGCATAAGGAACGTCCTTTTGCTGACTTTGATGATTTGGCGAACAGGATGACCAAGCGTTTCGACCTCATGAGCCTCGAAGAAGCAGAGCTCCAGATGAGTACCATCCACATGAAGGCTGGAGAAAATGTCAAGTAACACAACGACAAGTTTACCAAGATCTCGGTGCGATGTTTTGATATACCCTTGCGCATGATTAAAGAGTATTACCGGGATTCTATTGTCCCGGCAATTGCTAACACATTTGGATTTATGAAATTTCAGCACACAGGACGCACTAAAGGAGGAAGTAGAACATCAGTAAAGGGAAATCAAACGACAAGCGGCTCGAGAATAGTTTGCTCCAAAGGAACATGTGGCGCCCACTATACGCATGCCTGCAGGAGCTTGAACACCCAACCCGATGAACCCCCATAACTATCCACCTGGGAGTTGCTATGGATGTGTAGACTTCACCCATCGGCACCGAGAATGTCCCAATCCCGCTCCAATGCCAGGCGTGCCACCCAGAGGAGGACAATACCAAGGAAGCGGACCGGTTGGACGAAGACCTGCCGCTGCACGGCAAGTAGTTGGTCCCAACATCACCGCCCGTCCCTCTGGTCCGGTGGGCAATGGGCCGGCACAATGGAAGGCGTATGCGCAGCAGAGGGAGACGGAGAGACACCAGCTGCTACTCAGCCAACTACCTCGAATACGCCTGCACGGAATGTGAAGCTCGGTCTTCCCCGCTCCAAAAAACAGACCTCGGAGACTCCCCCGACGGCTGCAAAACGGGAACTGGTCACGGTGGTTTACATACAATGTGTGGAAGGATGGTCGATTACGGAGATGTATGAGCGCATGCGCCAATACAAGGAGAAACAGGAACGGGCTGAAGGATACATGCAAACATGTGTCGAAGCGCGCTCGACTCGGTTACCAAGTCAGATTTCGGTGATGCCCCCAAAGCCTCCACCTGAACCGCGCACGCGCCTTCCAAGGGGTCCCAAGCCTCCACGTCGCCAGAGGGTGACCTTTGCGCCTTCAGCATGCGACGAGCCCACGGCAAGTGCCCTGACCTCCTTCCACCGTCCCTTCTAGGAGATATCCTTGGGAGAGTATCTACAGTATAATCCCACCTCGTAGCGGTTGTGCAGGAGTACGCCAAAAAGCTTCGACCAGCCGGAATTCGCCTTAGCTGCACTCGGGTCCCACATGACTGACTCAGCCGGGTAGCCAAAAGAGCTCAACCTGACACATGGGGGTGTCGGCCCATGCCCCTTGCACCACCACAAACGCAAGCTCCCAACCATGAAATGGCTAGCTGTTATGTGTGGATATGTGGCAAAACGTTCGTAGCAATCATTGCCCTTGGCGCCACCCATACCACGGTGACACTTCAAGTCCTACAAGCAATCGGCTGGCAGCACAAGATTCAACCAACAACTAAGATGGTCACGAATGCATCCGACGACATGGACGCAGGACACGGTGTTGTACGTGGATGACCTTCCCCTGTAGGTGGGCCTCATCCACAAAGTTGTGCGGGTGCAGGTCACGGTGGCCCGCACCTACGATGTCCTGCTAAGAACAGATTATCTCATCCCCCAACAAGCATGCCTGTTCTATGTGGACGGAGTCATGCAGTTGACGTCATCAGGGTATACCACCTGTACAGCTCTGATTGTGGGCCCAAGGACGTCAATGCCTACGAAGTTCGGTCACCCTTTCTCCTTGGAAGAAGCCCGTGCTGAAGACCACGCAGCCCAGAATTCTATCCTGGCACTCCCCAAGCATGATACCCCTCCCGTGATTGCGCCACAAGCCGAGGAAGAAGAGATGATGGATTGCACACCCACACCCCAGCAGCCATGCCCTGAACGAGCACAAGCTACTCCGACGGATGATCGACCGCAGCTCCCCATGGGACCGATACCCAAACCGTCAGCTGAATCCCCCACATGGCTGTTCCTTCCCACAACAGAACGCCACCTTGTTGACCTCAGCCGGGCCTCNCCACAAGCCGAGGAAGAAGAGATGATGGATTGCACACCCACACCCCAGCAGCCATGCCCTGAACGAGCACAAGCTACTCCGACGGATGATCGACCGCAGCTCCCCATGGGACCGATACCCAAACCGTCAGCTGAATCCCCCACATGGCTGTTCCTTCCCACAACAGAACGCCACCTTGTTGACCTCAGCTGGGCCTCGATCACCTCACCTCATCCAGGGCCTCTTCAAGTGGCAAGCCGCCCACTCGTACCGGTGACCGCGCAGCCAACAATCCCAATGATCTTGCCAAGGAGGCGAAGCGTAAAGGGAAAATGCTGGTGTGTGACAACGACACTGCCATCTGTGAAGATGTCAGTTCAGAAGACTCAGACGAAGAACCCATGTGTGACGTCGGCTGGCTGCGCCTCGATGATGAGCCACCTCCACGTTAACCAAAGGCCCTCACTATCTCCCCATGTGGCTCCCGCAATTTCAACTTGCAGGTATATGATTATTGGGATCCAGACCCTGATCTCGGAGCCGGTCTGGTGGGGGGTGAAGAATTGCCACCAACCACAGTCCTACATTCCCAACGATGGGACCACATGACCCATAAGCACCTAACAGAGGAGCAGAGGTAGGAAGTCAAGGAGCTTCTCATCTACCATGAAGAAATATATGCAATCAAGTCAACGGAGATCAGAGCAGTCGACACGGTCCATGTCATTAACACAGGAGACGCACCTGCACACTTTTCCTGCGTGAGCTCAAGGAACAGGGTGTGATTGTCGAAGTGAAAAGCCCATGGCACTCCATTCTAGTGATTATGGGGAAATCGGACGGCACAAAACGGTTCTGTGTTGACTTCCGTGACCTTAACAAGGTCACCATTGAAGATGCTTACCCGATGCCACTCATTGTTGACATCCAATATCGACAGCGTAGAAAGAGTTGGTTTGCCAAGCTTGACGTCAAATCTGCCTTTCACACTATTCCTATGGATCAAAACTCTATGCTGAAGACATCCTTCATCACCCCGGACGGGCTATATGCCTTCACCCGTATGCCCTTCAGATTGTGCAATGCCGGTGCTACGTTTCAA
>SZWC01000500.1:78145-99875 GCA_023375785.1 Penium margaritaceum
GGGGGGGGGGGGGAGGGACACCAGCTCCGGTGGATATTCCACCTGCCATCCCTGAGTCTGCGCATGCAGGAGTCCGCCCTACCGGGGCCCGCGGGCCATTGGTTCATACGGAACCTGTCATGCCTGCAACACCGCGCGGCACGCTTCCTCTCGAATCCAGCGTCCGGTCACCACAACCTCCACAGGCACGTCAGACCCAACCATCACACGCAGCTCCTCCAGTCGCACACAGACTGATGCCCTCCTACCAGTGGAGGGTGACGAGCAGCACCAGGCCGAGTCTGCGGATGGAAGAGCGCCCCACCACCGGAGACCTTAGAGGAAATGCGACGTAGCCTCCTAGCCCTGGCGCCCAGGGGCGACTTGGAGCACTGGCAGCAGGAGCCACCAGTCAAAACATACGAGTGGTCCGATTGGGCACGAGCCCAAGTCCTATCTTGTGGCCGCACCATGGTGGAAATTTACCCAGACGCCCATGTTTGCTCCGATGCCCAAGCCACACTTGACAAGTATGTCTGGTTGCAGGGGCGGCTCTAGAGGCGTGAGGATGATGCATGCTTACTGTGCTGGTACACCCCGGTGATGCTGCGTGACAAACTCATCATGCAAGAACAATACCAAATACACGCACGCTCCACCACCATATATGAGACTCTCGTCCCACAGGTCTACTGTGTGTGATTGAAGAAGCAGATTGGGGAGGTTGTTGCCACATGTGGGACTTGCATCTGCCATCACCCTCCCCAACGGATCCACTAGTCCCGCTTCGTGTGCACCCGCCTCTGCGCACCAATAGAGAGGGTTGTAATTGACTTTCATGGCCCCCTCCGTACCACCCAACGCAAGAACGTGTACTGGATTCTCGGCATCGACCACATGACCAAGTTGGTCATGGCTCGGGTGGTCCCCAAGGCCGACGCAGCACACGCCATAGCGTTCCTGAAGGAAGAGGTCATATACTGGAGAGGTGGATGCAAGATCATCCGGTGTGACAATGGCTCGCACTTCGCAGGGACATTCGCAGAAGTAGCGGCGTACTTCAACATCAAGATTGAGAATGGGGTACCATACCGGCCGCAGGCGCAAGGCCAGGTCGAGCGTATGGATGGAGCAATCATGCTGACCATCCGGAAGTTGTCAGATGACAATGCACCCTGGGACGAGCAGCTAGAAGACATCGTCTACGAATACAACATCACACCTCATTCGTCTACCAGATTCTCACCCTACATGCTGCGTCACGGCCAGCAACATTGAACCATGGCTACCATGCCGCTCATGCCTGACGCGCCAATGCTGCCACGAGAAGAGGGTGTGATCGTTGCCGGGTGGAATTCATGAAACAATGAGGTGCCTGGCTTTAAATGTGCCTCCAAGAGGCTTGAATTCGGGGGTCTGTCGCAGCACAACGCGGGGTGGACCGTTCTAACGCCGGCCTCATGATCGACGACTTCCAGGTTGGTGACGGTGTGCGGCCAAAGCAAAAGGAGGTGGGCAGGGTGCGACGAGATGAAGCGACACTCCTGGACCAGTGTTACCAGGTTTGGGCCGTAGATGGAGTCTATGTGTGGCTCGAGGGCCGCCACACTTCCAACATCATGGTGCGACGTGAGCGACTTGATAAGCTCCCGGTCCGTTGGCAGGCCCTCGCGGCCGGGCGACACATGCCGATTACGACATGGAGGAAGTGGTAGCTAAGTTTGCAGCATGCCTCAGTCTCCCCATTACCCACACCGCCCTCCTCCACCAATCACCACAATTGCAGTTCCTGCGGCCGACAGACCTGAGCCTTTGGCCGGGGGGACCCGGCTTGTTTCGTCGGGTATTTGGGTGCATTCCCCGGCACATCAAGACAAGGTAGTACACGAGAAAGAAGCTGGGGCAAGCGCAACACCACAACAACAGGAGCAGCAAGAAAGGACAGCAGAGGAAGGGGCAGGACATGCTGTGGCAGAGATGGAAGGCATCACCAAGAAGCAACGTCGGGCCTTAAAAGATAAGCTTGCTACCCGGCGGCCCAGGACCACCGAGGAGGCGCCATCAGGGACAGTACCAGAAGTCCAGCAACAGCTGCCTCCCTTCGGGGCTGCGGTAAATGTGGTGCCCGAGGCTCCGGGGCAACGAGTGTCAGAAGCAAAGTAGGCACACCAAAGTCTCAAAGCGGCACCTGGTACAGCAATAACAGCCATGGAACAAAGGCGGGCGCAATGGCCACACGCTGCGACAATACCTCATATGACAGATGATCAACCCGCATCAACGGTGGCAGATGTTGAACATAGCCTGGGCCTATTGCTATCGACGGCGACAACATCAAGAGTGCGTCTCAAGAGACCCCTGCAGCAGAGACAGCAGGCGCTACCTTCTACGACAGCTACACCCGGCGCAGCACCCGGAGCGCCAGCACCATCGGAAGCAACAGCAGAGCAGCGAGAGCGGGAGGTCCTGCCTTCTATGGCAACTACACCCGGCGCGGCGCCCGGAGTGCCAGCGCCACCAGTAGCAGCAGCAGAGCAGTGGGGACAAGATGTATTGCCTTCTGTGGCAGCTGCACCTTGCGCGGCGCCCGGAGCGCCAGCACCATCGGCAACAGCAGCAGAGCAGCGAGAGGAGGAGGTACTGCCTTCTACTACAGCTGCACCCGACGCGGTGTCCGAGGCGCAAGCACCACCAATAGCAGTAGCAGAGCAGCGGGGATAGGAGGCGCTGCCTTCTACGACAGCTACACCTGGCAAGGCACCCGGAGCGTTAGCATCATCGGCAGTAGCAGCTGAGCAGCGGGAGCAGGAGGCGCTGCCCTCTGCGGTAGTTGTACTTGGCGTGGCGCCCGGAGCGCCAGCACCATCGGCAGCAGCAGCAGAGCAGCCGGAGCAGGAGGTGCTGCCTCCTGCGACAGCTTCATCCAGCGCGGCGCCTGGAGCGCAAGCGCCACCAGTAGTAGCAGCAAAGCAACAAAGATAGGAGGCGCTCCCTTCTGCGGCAGCTACACCTGGCACGGCGTTCGGAGCGCAAGCACCATTGGCAGCAAGGGCAGACCAGCGGGAGTAGGAGGTGCTGCCTTCTGCGGTAGCTGCACCCGACGCAGCATCCAAGGCATATGTACCACGAGCAGCAGCAGCAGAGCAACGGGGACATGAGGCACTGCCTTCCATGGCAGCCGCACCCGACGCAACGCTCGGAGCGCCAACGTCACCAGCAACAGCAGTAGAGCAGCGGGGACAGGAGGCGCCGTCTACTGGGACAACTGCACCTGGCGCGGCGCCCGGAGTGCCACCACCATCGGCAACAGCAGCAAAGCAGCAGGAGCAGTAGGTGCTCTCCTCTGCGCTAGCTATACCCGGCGCGACACACAGAGCGCCAGCACCATCGGCAGCAGCAGCACAGCAGCAGGAGCAGGAGTGTCAGAAGAATGCAGGTACAGGAACAATTGGCGGCAGAAGCAAGCAGAAGCAGTGGAACACACTGATGTACGTCAGCAGAGTAACGTGAGCAGGAGCGGTCCGAGGAGTTAGTCGCGAGAGCAGGTTGAGCCTGAGACACGAGGTAGCTGAGGTGGACAGGTTGATATGGGAGAAGGCGCAGATGAGGAGAGTGATGGCTGGCAAGGTATGGGAACTGGGCGGGAGAGCGAGAGTGACGGTGCGAGGCGTTGAGGGGTGGCAAAGACAGGAAGTGCGAAGGGCGAGCAGAGCGAAGACATGGCGGCGAGGCCGCGGAACCAAAGGGAACACAATGTGCAGAACTGTTCTGGTTGACTTGAGGGAATGAACATCCTCGGTATTTAAAGGTCAGAACAGGACAAAGAGTACTACCCAACGGATTCTTTTCGCTAGCCGGACGCGAGTGACAGATGTCACGTTATAAGGGGATAACTTGACAGTGGGACCTGAACGGTCGAGTGACCAGAGACCCGTTGGTCAAGGTGGTTCGGTGGCAGAACCTGAACCGTTATTGAGAACTTGGTTGTATCCGAGGGAGATTGCCTGTGTTGACTTCAATATTCCAAGAGCCCCCTTTGAAGTCAACGCTGGAGAGGAGATGATATGCAGGACAGATACAGGGTTTGCCAGACCTCAGAGAGTGCTTCATGTGACCGGATGAGTGAGTGAAGAGAGTGATGAGTGGTGAGGATGAGCGCCTCCTTTATAAGTGCTTCAACCCAGTCCGTCTCGAGAAGGAGTATTGAGTCTAGGAGGCCAAGCAGTACCTGACGGAGGTTGAACTTGGGGAATTGAAGTCGTCCCAGGTTGAGAAGAAGCTCAACTCTCCATTGATGGTAGTTTGTGGAATCATCTCTCTTCCTGCACAGTTGGGGGGAGATCCGTAAGCACTCTGGAAGATGAGTGACAACGTTGATTAATACTCTGTTGGGTGTTGAACAGTCAATGAAGTAGATCGGCCTCACTGACGGTTGAACACGAAGAAGGGCACTGATCGTGTTGTTGCTCATAGTATTTTCCATTGTAGGGAGTGCCGAGAGGAACCGCTTATTCATCAAGGTTGGTCGTTGAGGTGACCTTGATGAGAGTGTTGTTCCAAGAGGACACTGTTGAGAGCTCATTCTCCTTGGTACGGTCCCTTGGAGATGGTGTTGGGGGTAATGGTTGCAGGGGATGGAGGGCGTTGCCATGACGCCATGCTCAGATAGTGCTCTGCCACAGCTGACTCTGTGAGTTCCAGGGGGATGCAGAGATTTGCAGTCTGTTTGAGTGATCAGTTTCACGGATACACCGACTTGTTCCACCGGTTAGCTTTTGAGCAGGGAGACGGGTGGTATCCGGTTCTTGTGTACTGGCCTTGTTGAACTGTTTGTCTGCTGCAAGTATGGATGATTCGGTGTGATGTGCAAGAAAAGAGGGGAGCGATGGTTGATGACTGAGTGGGCGCAGGCGTTCGCTGATTAAGCGATGCGACTGGGTGGATTCTGTGCTGAGCTGGAAGCGATGCTAAAGTGGAGGAGACAATGGATGATGGAGTGGACGCAGGGACGAAATCTCATGCGCTAATGGAAGTTTCGGAGTGGGCGCATGTCGTCGCGCAGAGGGCGATGCGGCCGGGCGGATCCTTGTGCCGAGCAAAGGAGAAAGCGATGATGACGAAGATGATGGATGGCTGGGTGGGCGCAGGGGCAGAACCACGTGCGCTGATGATGTGTCGGCGTGGGCGTAGGCCGTCGCGGATTGGGCGATGCGACCGAGCGGATCCTTTTGCCGAGCAGATGCGGCTCAATGCGAGGAGGAGGAGGGGACAGCGGCTGACGATGGAAGAGTGGGCGCAGGGACGAAACCACGTGCGCTAATGGAAGTATTCGGCGTGGGCACAGGTCGTCGCGAACAGGGCGATGCAACCGGGCCGATCCTTGTGCCGAGCTGAGAATGAAGCTGAGGAAGCGATTGATGGAAGAGTGGGCGCAGGGGCAAAACCACGTGCGCTGCGGAAGGTTCGGCGTGGGCGCAGGTCGTTGCGGAAGGGCGATGCGACCGGGCGGATCCGTGTACCCAGCGGAGGGCGATGCGGAGGCGGAGGAAACGGCTTGATTGATGAGTGGGCGCAGGGGCGAAAGCACGTGCGCTGCAGGAGGTTTTCGGCGTGGGCGCTCGTTGTCGCAGAAAAGGCGATGCGACCGGGCGGATCCGTGTGCGGAGCACAAGCTGATACGAGAGAAGCGATGATGGTGGAAAACGATGGATGGATGAGTGGGCGCAGGGGCGGAACCACGTGCGCTGATGATGAAGGTTGATGATGCTGATGATGGATGGAAGGCGGGGCAAAGGATGCTGATGACAAGGATGAGGCGATGCGGAGGATGCTGAGGAGGGATGCGGAGGCGGCGCGTATGATGCTGAGGGCGAAGGGATGAAGATGAAGCAGAGTCGGGTGACGAATGAAGCTGAGAAAACTGAAGCAAGGAGGAGAAGGAGCGACAGAGGCGAGTGAAGACGAAGACCGAGGGTTGATGATGATGGAGAGGGCGAGAGGTTGAGGGCGACGTGAGCTGAGGGAGCGGAGATGAGGCGCGGCGCGGCAGGTGGAGGCGACACAACCACTTCTTCTCGCTTTCAGGAGAGAGACGGCTTGTTCTCCAGTTTGCTCGGAGATGGGAGCAAGAAGACAAATGGTGTCCGATGTCCCGTTGGCTGGAAGAAGGTGGCTGTGGTAGAGGAGGCCAGGCAATGGGCAGGAACTTAGACTGCTGATGCCAGGAGAGTGACGGCTTGTTCCCCTGTTGGCTCGAAAATCAGAGCAAGAAGACTGGTGGTGTCCGATATCCTGGCAGTGACAGTCTTTGGCTGCAGCTGCTGACGAGACGAGGATGCCATGCGAGAGGGCGGCTCTGGAAGCTAGATGAGGGGGACAGGAGGCGCTGCCTTCTGCGACAACTGCACCTAGCGCGGCGCCCGGAGTGCCAGCATCATTGGCAGCAGCAGCAAAGCAGCAGGAGCAGTAGGTGCTGTCCTCTGCGGCAGCTATACCCGGCGCGACACACAGAGCGCTAGCACCATCGGAAGCAGGAGTACAGCAGCAAGAGCAGGAGTGTCAGAAGAATGTAGGTACAGGAACAGTTGGCGGCAGAAGCAATCAGAAGTAGCGGAACACACTGATGTACGTCAGCAGAGTAACGTGAGCTGGAGCGGTCCGAGGAGTTAGTCGTGAGAGCAGGTAGAGCCTGAGACACGAGGTAACTGAGGTGGACAGGTTGATATGGGAGAAGGCGCAGATGAGGAAAGTGATGGCTGGCGAGGTATGAGAAATGAGCGGGAGAGCGAGAGTGACAGTGCGAGGCGTTGAGGGGTGGCGAAGACAAGAAGTGCGAAGGGCGAGCAGAGCGAAGACACGGCGGCGAGGCCGCGGAACCAAAGGGAACAGAATGTGCAGAACTGTTCTGGTTGACTCAAGGGAATGATCATCCTCAGTATTTAAAGGTCAGAACAGGACAAAGAGTACTACCCAACGGCTTCTTTTTGCTAGCCGGACGCGAGTGACAGATGTCACGTTATTAGGGGATAACATGACAGTGGGACCTGAACGGTCGAGTGACCAAAGACCCGATGGTCAAGGTGGTTCGGTGGCAGAACCTGAACCGTTATTGAGAACTCGGTTTTATGCGAGGGAGATTGCCAGTATTGACTTCAATATTCCAACAAGGAGGTGCTGCCTCCTGCGGCAGCTTCATCCAGCGCGGCGCCCAGAGTGCCAGTGCCACCAGTAGTAGCAGCAGAGCAGTGGGGATAGGAGGCGCTGCCTTCTACGGCAGCTACACCTGGCGCGACACCCGAAGTGTCAGCACCATCGGCAGTAGCAGCAGAACAGCGGGAGCAAGAGGTGCTGCCTTCTGTGACGGTTGCACTCGATCGGCGCTCGAGGCACAAGTACCACAAGGAGCAGCAGCAGAGCAGCTGGGACAGGAGGCATTGCCTTCTACGGCAGGCGCACCTGGCGCGGCGCCCGGAGCGCCAGCACCACTAGCAGCAGCAGTAGAGCAGCGGGGATAGGAGGCGCTGCCTTCTGCGGCAACTACACGTGGCGTGGCACCCGTAGCGCCAGCACCATCGGCAATAGCAGCAAAGCAGCAAGAGCAAGAGGTGCTGCCTTCTAGGGCAGCTACACCCGGGGTGGTGCCCAGAGCACCAGCACCATCGGCAGCAGCAGCAAAGCAGCACGAGCAAGAGGTGCTGCCTCCTGCAATAGCTGCACCCGGCGTGGCGCTCGGAGCGCCAGCACCACCAATAGCTGAAGCAAACCAGCGGGGACAGGAGGCGCTGCCTTCTACATCAGCTACACCTGGCGTGGCGCCTGGAGCGCCAGTACCATCGACAGCAGCAGCAACATAGCGGCAGCAAGAGGTGCTGCCTTCTGCGGCAACTGCACTCGGTGTGGCGCTTGAGACGCAAGCACCACCAGCAGCAGCAGCAGAGCAGCGAGAACAGGAGGCGCTGCCTTCTGCAGCAACCATACCCTGCGCGGTACCCAGAGCGCCAGCGCCACCAGCAGCAAAGCAGCGCCGGCACGAGGTGCTACCCCCTACGGCAGCTGCACCCGGCGTGGCGCCCGAAGCGCTATCACCACCAGCAGCAGTAGCAAAGTAGCGAGGACAAGAGGCACTGCCTTCTGCGACAGCTGCACCTGGCGCAGCGCCCGGAGCGCCAGCACCATTGGCAGCAGCAAGAAAACAGCGGGAGCAGGAGGTGCTACCTTCTACGGCAGCTACACCCGACACAACGCTTGGAGCGCCAGCACCACCAGCAGGAGCAGTAGAGGAGCGGGGACAGGAGGTATTGCCTTCTATGGCAGCTGCACCTGGCGTGGTGCCTGGAGTGCAAGCGACATGAGTAGCAGCAGCAGAGCAGCGGAGACAGGAGGTACTTCCTTTTGCTATAGCTGCATTCGGCACGGTGCCCGGAGCGCCAGCGCCACTAGTAGCAGCAGCTGAGCAGCGGGGACAGGAGGTGCTGCCTTCTGCGGCAGCTGCACCGAGCCCGGCGCCCGAGGCGCAAGCACCACCAGCAGCAGTAACGGAGGAGCAGCGGGAGGAGTAATGGAAGAAGAAACAAAAAGGGCCTCGAAGAGCTGGACCAGGAGAAAAGAAGCAACAAAATGATATGGAGAAACAGGGAGAGGAAAAGCAGCCTGTACCCATGCGAGGAAAACACCACAGCTTGCTCAATGCTCCTCCTTGAAGATGGGAGCCACTTCCCCCTGATGATACAGCGTTATGGCCAACCAGTTCCCGGTTGGGAGCGGAAGCACGGTCAGGACAACGGACACCTACGCAATGGGAAGAGGATCAGCGGCATGAAGACCTAGAATTAAGCATCAAGGCGGATGATCTGGATGAAGAGGAAGGATAGGAGGAGGTGGCTCTGCAACTCTGTGCAACGTTTAACAACCCGGTTGCCACTAAGGGAGAGGTGGTGTACGAGGGATGCAAGGCCAGCCTACATTTGGCGTGTTGCGATTTGGAACTGGACATCCTGCACGACATCAAGATGTGTCAGGTCTGTGCACTAAATATGAAGGAGAGCATGGGGGTAGACAGTGAGGAGGAACTGCGGAAAGAAAGGGAAGAGGAAAGGATCCGCTCGGGGATGGGGGCCACGGCTAGGAAATCCACTGTGCTGCAGGACGAGAAGGAACCCATGCGGTAACTGTGAAGAGCCGATGGACGCTGCCACTTTGTTCCGCTGCTATGTGTGCAAATATCCTGTACATGCAGCCTGCCAGGATCCAAAGATAAGGATGTGGCGGAAGGTGATAGGGTGCAAGAAGTGTGCACCCCTCATGCTGGCAAAAGCAGAAAATAGCACAGAAGGAAGAAAAGGCCCGCACCCAAGCGGTGTATTGGGAGGTGTGAAGCCTTTGGAGAGCCACACGACCCCATGGAGGCAACCTGGTGCTACGAATGTAAAGCACCCCTCCACCGCAAGTGTAGGACGGAGATTTCGGGGTTGGGACGGCATTGGAAGAGCTGCATCTGGAGGCAGGTTGAACAAGAAAAGGAGATGGGCAAGGAGGGTGGAAAGGCTCCTAGACCAAGTGCGCCCGGGGTGGAGGATACGGAGGAGTGCGGGAGGTGCAAGCGGCCGGTGAGGACACAAAATAAATGCTGCTTCAATTACAAGGTGGCCCTCCACTATATCTGTGGAGAAGAGGAGCTGCTGCAACAGAAGGCAGGGCATGTCTGTCCGGCCTGTATGCCGGAGCTGAAAGGGAGAATGCGGAAAGAAAGAGAGGAGCAAGGAGGGGGAGGTCGGCAAGCGGCAGAACTGGAGTGGAGCCTGTACTTTACAGAGTGTGGTAACCGCAACGCCACCGAGTGGTATGAGGGATGCCACCAGCGGCTCCATCGACCTTGCGGGCAGGTGCTGCGAGGGGTAGGACATCATTGCAAAAAATGTGTGGCAAGGCTGCGACTCCTCGAGGCCGGGGCACAGGATAAGAAGCAGTAGAGAGAGGAAGAATGGCAGGACGCGATGGAAAGGGCAGCGCCACGCTCATACGCGGATGCACACCCAGTGGAACAACTCTACCGCAATGCAGTGGCAGTTCGGACCGGAGGGAGTAGCGGCTCGGAAGGCAGTGTTTGCAATGAGGGCGCTAGGGAACAGGGATGTCCCCGAAGTAAGAAGGAAGGTGCTCGCTATGGTGAATGAGGCGTTGGTCGTGACACCTCAGTGGTGCCTCTTCAGAAATGAGCCACCACCGGCAGCACAAAGGCCACCAACCCCACAGGGACCAAAGGTGCGATCCCATCCTCATCCACCTCCGGCGGATACTCGACCTACCTAGCGCTCTGACATACCAAGTGCACCGGGAAGGACGTATCAAGGACGGGGAGCTGAGGCTAGGGGAGGAGCAACGACACCTGGATGCTCGGGGACACTGGGACGGGCCGGTGCTCTGGTGGATGATGCACCGGCACGACGGTGGAACCATCGTGCCACCTCAAGAGGACAACACATGGGGAGAGGAGCAGAGAGGGGCCCCCATCGCCCTTCACTAACAAGGGGATCAGCATCGGGAGGACTGCGAGGGGCACCCACGGGAGTGCGAGGGAAGGTTGCAAAGACAAGCGCGGGGATAGCGTGAAGCCCATGGAGTGGAAATGATGGGTCGCTGATGGAGCCATGAAGGGGCGAGGGGACAAAGAGGCCTGGGGTTGAAGCAGGAGTGAGACAGGGAAGTGCGAATAGGGATGCCATGTCAGGAGTGGGACCAGGACGAGGCGGTTGGGTCGGGGGCATTGCAGCGAGAGGGGGAGAAGCAAGGGGTGCAAGCGCATGCAAGGAGCAGTGGGAGACAAGACACCTCGTACCGGTTATTGCCCGTGGTGCGAGAAGAGGGTACACATGCCTGCCAGACAGTGTAGGCGTTGCAAGTGCCACATGCATCAGGAGTGTGGAATGGCAGATGAAGAAGGAGGCTGGATCTACGTGCCCTGCCAAAAGGTCAAACAGGGAATACCCACGGAGGTGAGAGTCATGCTTGGACAGGAGCACAATGCTGCGGCAGGCATTGAGTGCTGTGGCTATAGAAGACCGCTGGGGTCTCCACACGGGAAATGCGACTTTTGCAAGCGGGAAGCACACATCGCCTGCATCAAGACGAATGAAGAGGGGAGGAATAACTACAGCGGTTGTTAGATATGACCACGCATAGGCACGGTGGAAGGGGATTGCCCCAGTTGCTTCAGGGAGCTGAGAGGAGTGACCCCATGGTGTGACAAGTGCGGATGTTTCTCGCATAAAAAATGTGTGAAGAAGGTGGGGGAAAGGAGGCTGCGTCACGGAGGGCGCATTGCGTTGTATCAATGCCTCCGATGCACGAGTTCACGGAGTGAGCCGTGCGCCACATACAGGGGCCCAATGCGTGTCCGTAGGTGGCACTTTATCAGCTGCCATCACCGGGTGCACCTCCCATGTGCCCGTCGCTACAGCAACGCACAGACAGGGCTCCATGGACGGCTCTACCTGCCGTGTGAGGAGAGTGATGAGATGAGAAGGAGGATATAGGCGGAACAGAAGGAGGTAGCACGGTGCTTGCAAGAGCCGCAGGGAAGAGGGACAGGGGGAGGAGAACGCAGGGTGACCCCACGCCAGAGCCCCAAGGCGTGGAACAAAGAGATACGACAAGAAGGGCTCCACGGAGAATTGGATGGTACGCAGAGGACGAGGTGGGCGGAAGAGGAGTATTCATCACCAGAGAAAGGGGGTGGGGAATCTGCGCCAGAAGGGAGACGAGAGCGCCAGTCAAACGGTGGATGATCCACCGGAAAGGAGAGAGTGGGATGAACAAAACAAGGAAAGTGGGACGGATGGACGGGGATATCCAACTCATTTTGTGGGGGTAGGGTATAACAGTGTTAATGATGTTTCGTTCATCCACCAAAGGATGGGGAGGAAGGAGCTGGGCCCGGGTTCAAGAGGAGGAGGAGGAGGTCGACGAATCATCCGACGACTACTCGATCGAGGAAAGAAATTGCGAGAAGGGCAGTTTGATTACGGAAAGGAACGGGACGCAAAGGAAGATATTGCGGCGGGCGCCATGACCCAACCAGACCTGCCGAGAGGAAGGGAAGACGGCCCGGGGCTGGCTTGATGGTAGCGGAACCACGTCCGAACCTTGAAAGGAGGAGCGGTACTCCAGGCACCTTATCCAAAGGCGTTCTGATGTGCGAGCTGCGAAAGGGGCTAGCCAGCAGGATGGGGTCTTGGGAAGCGGTGCGAGGAGAAGATAAGAAGAGGAGAACGAGAAGAGGACCAACTGCTGACAAGAACCGATTGCTGATGTAATACCGTTGATCCTTGGCTGCAAAGACGCTGAAGCTGATGGTGGAACACTGACATTGGATGCTTCTACTCCCGACTCGCAAGACGGCGTTTGCCATTGGCAAGCGACGTTGCTGACCCCTCACCTGACCCAAGTGTGGGAGGCTTGCCCTGCAGCCGTCGGCCGGACTGAGAGATTGCTGCCCCTCAGTCGAACCAGACCGTCGAGCGGGACCCACATCCCGTCTGGCAATAAGTTAGAGTAGGGAAGCTAGACCGAATCATGGGTGTAGGAGAAGTGTGTGTGTGTGTGAGAGTGTGTGTTGCCATGCCCGGATGGGAAGGCCGCTTCCTAAGGAGCACATCACGGAGCCATCAGTGGCACATGCCAAGTTTGTCAAGGCATTGTGCACAATAGTCACACCGAGCCACCAGTATTCTACCTTGTTTACACCTGCAAGGTCATGCCCAGTATATCTTCACTATGACTGGACACTCTGACATTGGCTGACTCGTGTTATGATTCGTAGAAGTTAAAGTCACTTGGTAAACTTTGTGGTCATGGTCAGTGGCACATGCCAACTTTGTCAAGGCGTTGCGCACAATAGCCGTGCCAAGCCACCGGTTTTTTACCTTGTTTATACCTGCAATGTCATGCATATTAGATGTGGACTGTGATTGGACACTCTGACCTTGGCTGACTCGTTTTACGATTCGTAGAAGTTAAAGTCACTTGATAAACTTTGTGGTCATGGTCAGTGGAACATGCCAACTTTGTCAAGGCATTACGCACAATAGCCAAACGGAGCTGTCAGAAGATTGCAGGTGCTGCCGGAGAGTGGACGCGGTCACAGGGATGAGCGTTTCAATGGAGGGCAGCAGCACAAGCAGCTGCAAAGTGGATACGATGATAGAAGGATGAAGCGGAACCGAATAGCGGGCAGGATGATGAGGAGAGGTCTGGGTGCAGCAACAAAGGTGCGGGCACTGAGATCTTTTCTGGAAGGGATTGGACGCAGCACTTTGAGGGAAGGAGGGAAGCTTCCGTGAAGGTGCGGGTGTTGCTGACGTAAGAATGACGTTTAGCATAAGCGAGAGGGCGCAGTGCGGGAGCACGGGCGCTGAGCTGAGATTTGAGGCAGGAGGGACTGGAGGCGGCCCAAAGGGCGAGCCTGAAGGAGAATCCAATGGATTGATTATAGACTGTAGTACATGCAATACAAATAGAAAAGGTCTAACCTAGCGCGCTTCGTCAAGCGGGCATAGAGATGGCGGCTCGGGCAAGTGCGAGAATAGGGAGCGCCTCGAGACCATGATTCGGCTTTGCTAGCCGCACGCATAGTGGAGTGGTGGGTGTACGCACGATCTTCGCAGGTGCGTTTCGCTTGGGCCGTTTTGGTAAGCGGCCGTTGGTCTTGGACTTGGCGAGGCTCGCACAGCTTGTCGGTCGTGGGACTGCTTGGGTGTTGACTTTGTGACTCCGGAGATGAACCTACACTGACACTTTTTATTTTCTCGGTGGCTGCACCCCTTGAGGCGCTCTCCGAGATAATATCTGACACCCCCCTCAGATCAGGAGAGGGGTACAAGCCTTGAATGTCAGGCCTGCGAGTCCTGCTTCTGTGGGAGTGCAGCACAGAGAGAGCTTAGGGGGGGTTTGGAGGCGTTGGACGTCTTAGCACCAGGTTGTAGAGAGAAGAGAAAAAACCTTGGCGATGCAGCAGTTGTTGAGTTTTGTCAGTGAGCGCAGTGGTTGAGAGGTCTTCAGTGAGGTTGAGGGGGCGGTTCGTCCGTGGTGTGGAGGAAAGTTCAGTTAAGTTGCAGTGAGGCAGTGTGGGCTTGCAGTAGGAGGCCGACTGACTTCGATCATGTGTCCATACGGTTCTTGGACTTGGGCCATACTTGGTTTAGCGCAACTTATGGGCTGTGACAACTCTACGAAGACAGGCAGTCCAGACCTGTGAGGTCATGTGATGCGTCTTCATGAAGTAGTCTGCTTCCTGCAGTAGGCGATTGATTAGAAGCTTGCCATGGGCAGGGGCTGCGATCAGCAGTGTTCCGTGAGTTGTGCAGTAGCTTGTGAGAAAAGTGTGAAGAGGTACGTGAGAGGTGTTGGAGAGGATGAGGCGGGGTGGTCGGTCAATGTGCTTGGTCTGTTGCTTCAATCAGTCCCTAAGTGCAGGGACAGCACCAGTCAGTGTGCGAAGGGAGGGGACAGTACAGTCCTGTGAGTATTGATCGTGAATGAGGAGGAAGTGACTGTGGCGGGCAGTGGAGTATGTAGTCGGAGGCTGGACGAGGGCAATGTGTAGGGAGTCAAAACTGCACAGAGAGGGGTGAGAAGAGAGAGGAGGAGAGGAGGACGCGGTGTACATCTCAAGACCATACTCATCATATCCAAACTCAGTCACGGGCTCAACTACTCCTAGCATGACAGCATTGTGAGGAGCAGGATTCACAACAGCAGGGATGGTAGGAGGAGATGATGTTTCCATGTTGTTGGCTGGGGTTGAACGCCAGCTTGAGCTTCCCATCCGGTTGTAGTAGCGTTGACGACGCTCCTCCGCCTAGTTGGGTTGTTCAGCATAGGACTTGCCGGGGTTCTGATCCAGCCATTCGTCGGTAGCGCGATGATCACAGACCTGAGGTGGATGAGTGCGACGGCCACACTTTGTTCCTTTGCATGGACCGTGGCGGATGGTGTAGGAGCAGGCGGGGAAGCGGTTGAACATGCGGCTATCAGTGGTGGTGGCCATGGTTTCAAATGAGTTGGCAATGGTGGTCTCGCGTGCTTTCTTGGCGACGTAGTCCTGTTATGCTGCCATGAGTTTGGGGCTGATGACAGCGAGGGTCAGTTGGTCAACAGGCAGCTGCAGCAGGATTTGGCGGATGATATCATACTGACCAGGAAGGCCGGAGATGATGCCGGTGCAGACAACAGCAGGAGGAATGTCAATNTGCGACGGCCACACTTTGTTCCTTTGCATGGACCGTGGCGGATGGTGTAGGAGCAGGCGGGGAAGCGGTTGAACATGCGGCTATCAGTGGTGGTGGCCATGGTTTCAAATGAGTTGGCAATGGTGGTCTCGCGTGCTTTCTTGGCGACGTAGTCCTGTTATGCTGCCATGAGTTTGGGGCTGATGACAGCGAGGGTCAGTTGGTCAACAGGCAGCTGCAGCAGGATTTGGGGGATGATATCATACTGACCAGGAAGGCCGGAGATGATGCCGGTGCAAACAACAGCAGGAGGAATGTCAATCTTTATTTCCTTGAGGTCGCGGGCGATGGTGCTGACGGCGGCAATGTAGCTGCCCATGTTGGTATGGGCGGCAAAGGGCACGGAGAAGAGTGACATGATCTTGATTCTGCAGGTAGTGGAGGTGTTGTTGCTAAAGCGATATTCAAGGGCTTTCCATACTTCGTGAGTCTTGCTGCCAAGAGTGCGGATGTCTTCATGCAGTTCAGGAGAGGAGGTGGTCATGATAGTCATGAGGGCGGTGCTCTTGGCGACTTCCCAAGAGGCATGAGAGATGGTGGATGCAGAGGCGGCTCCGGCGTGAGTGGAAGACGAGGAGGAACCTTGACCAGGATTCGACACAGACCCTCCGGAAGGGTCATTTCCCGATGCAGCAGCAGTTGAGGCAGATGTGGTGGAGGCACTGGTGATAGGTGGTTCTACTCCGGTGTTAGTGTTGGTGAGAAGGTGACTGAGGGTGACTCCCTCCACCTTTTGTGTCCCGAAGAATAGAGACACCAAGTAGCTCCACAGTTTGTAGTTGTTGGTTCCATCAGACTTCACGGTGAGCTTGGGGAGACCAGAGAGAGTGAGGGCAGAGGCCATGATGCAGTTAACGAGGAGGCACTGATGAAGTAAGGGGCGGCGGCTCAGGACAGCGTTGAGAGGAGGCGATACGATCAGGAGATGGCTGCTGATAAGGAGGAGCAGCAGACTGAAATAATGGTAAAGAAGAGCGGCGGCGTGAAATACTGCTGTGGAGGAAGATGGAATGGGTGCAGGGGAGAGAACCATGTGCGCGGCCTGCGGAAGGTGATGGAAGAGCAAAAATTGCTTGCTGATGGAGTGGGCGCAGGGGCAAAACCTCGTGTGCACGATTTTACCAAGAGGAAGTGGAGAGGTGCTGCAACAACACCTTAGTCAGAAGAAGCGCTGCCACCGCAGTTCTTCTGGCGACCACAGTTCTTTGAGGCGGAGAAGTTCAACAGGAGTGGGTGCGGTTGATGGCGACGAGCACGATGGAGCAAGGGGTGTTACTTGAGCTCTGATACCATGTCAGAAGATTGCAGGTGCTGCCGGAGAGTGGACGCGGTCACAGGGACGAGCATTTCAATGGAGAGCAGCAGCACAAGCAGAAGCAAAACAGAAACGATGATAGAAGGATGAAGCGTAACCGAATAGCGATGCAAGATGATGAGGAGATGCCTGGGTGCAGCATCGAAGGTGCGGGCACTGCGATCTTTGCTCGAAGGGAGTGGACGCAGCACTTTGAGGGAAGGACGGAAGCTTCCGCGAAGGTGCGGGCGTTGCTGACGTAAAAATGACGTTTAGCAGAAGCGAGAGGACTCAGTGCGCAAGCACGGGCGCTGAGCTGAGATTGGAGACAGGAGGGACTGTAGGCGGCCCAAAAGGGCGAGCCTAAAGGATAATCCAATGGATTGATTGTAGACTTTAGTACATGCAATACAAATAGGAAAGGTCTAACCTAGCGCGCTTTGTCGAGCGGGCATAGAGATGGCGGCTCGGGCAAGTGCGAGACTAGGGAGCGCCTCGAGACCACGATTTGGCTTTGCTAGCCGTACGCATAGTGGAGTGGTGGGTGCAGGCACAATCTTTGCAGGTGCGTTTTGCCTGGGCCGTTGTGGTAAGCGGCCGTTGGTCTTGGACTTGGCGAGGTTTGCACAGCTTGTCGGTCGTGGGACCGTTTGGGTGTAGACTTTGTGACTCCGGAGATGAACCTGCACAGTCACTCTTTATTTTCTTGGTGGCTGCACCCCTTGCGGCGATCTCCGAGATAATATCCGAAACGAGGCACCAGTATTCTACCTTGTTTGAATCTGCAAGATCATGCCTAGTACATCTGCACTGTGATTGGACACTCTGACCATGGCTGACTCGTGTTATGATCAATAGAACAACGTCACTGGATACATTTGTGGTCATGGTCAGTGGCACATGCCAACTTTGTCAAGGCATTGCACACAATAGCCACACTGAGCCACCATTAGTCTATCTTGCTTGTACGTGCAAGATCATGCCCAATATATATGCACTATGATTGGACACTCTGACCGTGGCCGACTCTTGTTATGATTCATAGTCCTTTAAGGTACTTGTAAGAATTGTGGCCATGGTCAGTGGCACAAGCCAACTTTGTCAAGGCATTGCACACAATAGCTGTTGAATATGTTTGCCCCTTGTTCATTCTTGTACAACGGATCAGGAATGCTCTGCCCCTTGTGGAGGTATGACCCCTGGATTTGTTGTAGGGTGACTCAACTATGCTCTGTCTCATGTGAGATATGACCTGTGAGTACACCATGTAGGTGAGTGGTTAACTTAGCCATTTTGTTGATTTGGCCAAGTGAGAGGTCATGAGCTCGATCCTGGCTCCATGCACATCGTGGTTGTTTTAGAAGCTTCCAAGAAAGAAAGTCCATTGCTTCTGGGAAGCAACACGGCTGATCAGTCACCTTGGCACAAGGATGCTTATGTGTCAAGCCCACAGCGCAAGTCTCTTGGTGATGTGGCAGGGTCAAGCCACTTCTTAGGAATGTGCTTTTGAGTTCTAGGACTGGACAGGCAGCTATAAAAGGACTTGTCTTGCATGCTGATCAATTAACCCTTGCTTGATGCTCTCTTGCGTATTGACGACTTGAGCTCTTCTTGAGATGTAATGCTAAGGCGTTAGTACTCTTGCAGGTGAAGTGTATGCCTGATTAAGTTTGGGGTGCATGACACATACCTGCAAAGGAAGAAGGTGTAAGAACCTTTGTGAGCTTTTCGGTTTCGCGGCTTCTCTGCCGGAGGTGGTTAGCTCAGTAGCTAACAAAGGGTTATGGGCCCACTCCTCTGGTTAGGGAAGTTTCACGCACGCAACCGCTAAGGTCACAAGCAGTGAGAGCGCCTTCGCTCTCACCCAACTTCTCTGTTTGCAGGGCAACATCAGCAGGAGGGGAATGCAACACATCTGCACCTTTCTACCTTGGGAGCTGACATCAGCCTACATCAGCCTACATCAGCCTACATCTGCTTGCAACGACCAACGGTAGCAGGGGAAGCAGTTTCCTCTTCTCACCAACAGCCTACAGCGGCCTCAAACACAGGTTCATCGGCATCAACAACAGGTGCAGCAGCTGAAGCAGTTGTAGGTGTAGGGATGGCAGGGATAGGGGAACCAGGGAATCATTCTCCCATCCTCAAGTCTGATGGAGAGGGGTTTGCTCTTTGGAAGTGGCAGTTTGAGATCATCATGGATGATAGAGACTTGCTAGGATATTTTGACGGAAGTATCCCAGCACCAAAGGAGGAGGGTGCTGACCTTGTGGCATGGGTCAAGCTCAACAAGAAGGCTCTTGCCGTTCTCGTGTCCTCCATACAACCCTCAGTCCTCTCACACATCAGCGGTTGTACAGTGGCAGCCGCGGCATACGCCAAACTGGGCAAGGTGTTTCAGTCCTCCTCACTTGCCAACCGTCTCTTCATTCTACAAAACCTCATCAGTATGAGGCTTGGTGAAGGGGAGGATGTCTCCGCCTTTATGCAGAAGTTTGAGACTCTCTTGCAACAAGCCAACGGCATGGGGTGGGACCTGAAATCGGATATGCAGGCCATGATTTTTCTGATGACGCTGCCGGAGAGCTGGGGTCCCATGATCACCGTGATTGGAGGTTGGACGGAAGAGCAAGTATCCTACACCACCGTCTCGGAGTATGTACGGAATGAAGCCATGCGTCGCAGCAGTAGTGAAGCAAACATGGCTGCCTTTGCCTCACGAAGCAGCGGTGCCTTTCGTAATACCTCCTCCTCTGGATACAAGGGAAACAACGGCACTGGTGGAAGGGGTCCAAAGCGTCAAGGAAACTGCCATAACTGTGGTAAGGCTGGACACTGGGCTCGGGAGTGCCGGGCACCCAAGAAGGAGGGAGGAGACGAGGATGAATGGCGAGGGGGACATGGTGGGAAGGATCCCACAAGCTTGATGGCTGAGTGTGCCTCCAACAAAGGGAGGGCGATACTCAGGCCAGGAGCTTACGGCCTTGACTCGGGTACAAACGAGCACACCACCTATGAGAAGAGAGACTTCATCTCTCTTGCTCCATGCAACAAAAACTTCAGAGTCGCCAACGGCAAGGTTGAGGCAGCTGAGGGGATTGGTGACAAGCTTATCACAGTGGGTGTCAACGGTGCGGACTCCGACCTCAAGCTAGAGGGGGTAGTCTACTTGCCCTCCTTCACAGCCAACCTGCTCTCTGTCTCTAAGATAACTGACCATGGCATGACAGTTGTTTTTGCAGAGAAGGAAGCAGTGATAGTCCCTACCAAGGACATCAGCATTTCCTACCCTGCCAAGAAGGTTGTTGCACAGGTCCCTCGCGTTGATGGACTCTACGTCTTGCAAACCAAGACAACATCAACGGCTGGATCTTTGGTCGGGAGTGACGATGAGGAGAGCAACGATGCAGACTCTGATGACGAAGGACATGTTGGAGCAGCGGAAGCAGTGGCACCGGACGATTCGGCAACAAAACCAGACGCAAATGCAGCCACCGAGGCTGTTCATTCTAGCCAGTGCACATCGTCGGAGAACCTGTGGCACAGGCGCTTTGGGCACGTGGCTCATCGCACATTGGTACTCATGGATAAGCAGGAGCTAGTGCGTGGGATGGAGCTAGGTGATGAGGCGGAGGGAGCTGGGATCTTGTGTGAGCCATGCCTTCAAGGCAAGGCCAAGAAGAAACCTTTCAAGCGTAATGGTACGCGTGCTCTCGCACCCCTTGACCTCATCCACTCTGACGTGTGTGGTCCCTTCCGCATACCGTCCAATGGAGGCAGCAGATATTTCCTCACATGCATCGACGACAACAGCCGCAAGGTCTGGATATACTTTCTCAAAAAGAAAAGTGAGGTGAAGGAGAATCTGCAAGCCTTTGTCGCTATGGTCGAGCGACAGAGTGGAAGGAAGGTGAAGGCATTTAGGACGGACAATGGGGGGGGAGTACGAAGCCTGCAGGGAGTGGCTCAAGGCACAGGGCATTGAACACCAGAAAACTACTCCCTACTCACCTCAAAGCAACGGTGTAGCAGAGAGGATGAATCAGACCCTCCTTGGCATGACAAGGTGCATGCTCTTTGACGCCAAGCTGCCTCCTAGGTTCTGGGCTGAAGCAGCACGCACGGCTACGTATCTTGTGAACCTCACACCTGCAGCAGCTCTGCGAAGGAGAGGCAAGAAGAAGCAGACACAGAAGCTGAAGACACCTCAAGAAGCATGGTCGGGCAAGAAGCCGGACGCCTCCCATCTCAAGGTGTTCGGTTGCACCGGCTTTGCCAAGGTCCAGGCGGGTGAGGGTCCTGGAAAGCTCGATGCAAGAGCACGAACGTGTATTTTCATCGGCTATGACACCGCCCACAGAGCTTATAGAATGTGGGACCTAGGAGCTAAGAAGGTCATCCGCAGCAAAGACGTGGATTTCAACGAACGTTCAGTGAGTAAGGGAGAGCTTCTTGAACTTGAGAACACTCCAAAACAGGGAGAGTGGCTCACTCTTCTCGAGGAGGGAGACGAAGCACCAGCACAATGGCATGGGCTGGGTACTACAACAGGGAGAGAAGCTGATGAAGATGACTCGGAGGGATCAGCCTCCGAGTCCGACGTATCTGATCCTCCAGACCATGAGGAGGATACCTCTCCCCCCATCGACGACAAAACAAACCTCCAGCCTCTACATCAACAGCAACAGCAAGAAGGTCCAAGGAGCAGTTCACGTCTGAAAGTTCCTCGGCAGAATTACGATGCAGATAGGGGTGAATGGACAGGCTTCAACTATTCGTTCATGGTTCAAGAGGAGCCAACGTCTGTTGCAGAGGCACTCGCGCGGCCTGACAAAGCTGAGTGGGATGAAGCAATTCGCAGTGAACTCAGCTCCATCGAGGAGAATGGGACATGGGTACTGGTGGACAGACCTGCCGGCGCTCATGTTGTGGGTTCCAAGTGGGTGCTGAAAGTAAAAAGGAAACAAGATGGTAAGCTAGACAAGTACAAGGCACGGGTGGTAGCAAAGGGGTTCTCTCAACGGCCTGGCGCAGAGTACGATGAGACCTTTGCTCCCGTTGTGACGTTTGCCTCCATCCGGTCAATGCTCGCCATTGCTGCTGCCAAGAACATGGAGGTCCACCAGATGGATGTCAAGACAGCCTTCCTTTACGGCAAACTTGACAAGGAGGT
>SZWC01000500.1:100535-113426 GCA_023375785.1 Penium margaritaceum
ACGGATCAGGAATGCTCTGCCCCTTGTGGAGGTATGACCCCTGGATTTGTTGTAGGGTGACTCAA
This sequence comes from Penium margaritaceum, assembly GCA_023375785.1. NCBI lineage: Eukaryota > Viridiplantae > Streptophyta > Zygnematophyceae > Desmidiales > Peniaceae > Penium > Penium margaritaceum. Next base: position 100,601 of record SZWC01000500.1, read on the forward strand.
CTATGCTCTGTCTCATGTGAGATATGACCTGTGAGTACACCATGTAGGTGAGTGGTTAACTTAGCCATTTTGTTGATTTAGCCAAGTGAGAGGTCATGAGCTCGATCCTGGCTCCATGCACATCTTGGTTGTTTTAGAAGCTTCCAAGAAAGAAAGTCCATTGCTTCTGGGAAGCAACACGGCTGATCAGTCACCTTGGCACAAGGATGCTTATGTGTCAAGCCCACAGCGCAAGTCTCTTGGTGATGTGGCAGGGTCAAGCCACTTCTTAGGAATGTGCTTTTGAGTTCTAGGACTGGACAGNCAGCTATAAAAGGACTTGTCTTGCATGCTGATCAATTAACCCTTGCTTGATGCTCTCTTGCGTATTGACGACTTGAGCTCTTCTTGAGATGTAATGCTAAGGCGTTAGTACTCTTGAAGGTGAAGTGTATGCCTGATTAAGTTTGGGGTGCATGACACATACCTGCAAAGGAAGAAGGTGTAAGAACCTTTGTGAGCTTTTCGGTTTCGCGGCTTCTCTGCCGGAGGTGGTTAGCTCAGTAGCTAACAATAGCCCTGCCAAGCCACTGGTGTTTTATATTGTTTACACCTGAAAGGTCATGCACATTAGATGTGCACTGTGATTGGGCACTCTAACCGTGGCTGACTCGTGTTATGATTCGTAGAAGTTAAAGTCACTTGGTAAACTTTGTGGTCATGGTCAGTGGCACATGCCAACTTTTTCAAGGCATTGCGCACAACAGCCACATGGAGCCATCAGTATTATACCTTGTTTATACCTGCGAGGTCATGCCCAATGTATCTGCACTGTGATTGGACACTCTGACCGTAGCTGACTCGTTTTATGATTCATAGCTGTTTACGGTAACTGGTAGACCTTGTGGTCATGGTCAGTGGCACATGACAACTTTGTCAAGGCATTGCGCACAATTATTACACCGAGCCACCAGTATTCTAGCTTGTTTGTACATGCAAGATCATGCCTAGTACATCTGCACTGTGATTGGAAACTCTGACCGTGGCTAACTCGTGTTATGAGGAATAGAAGTAAAAGTCACTTTGATCCATTTGTGGTCATGGTCAGTGGCACGTGCCAACTTTGTCAAGGCATTGCGTACAATAGCCACATTGAGCCACTAGTATTCTACCTTGTTTATACCTGTAAGGTCATGCCCAGTATATCTTCACTCTGACTGGACACTCTGACCGTGGCTGACTCGTGTTATGATTCGTAGAAGTTAAAGTCACTTGGTAAACTTTGTGGTCATGGTCAGTGGCACATGCCAACTTTGTGAAGGCATTGCGCACAATAGCCACACCGATCTTCCAGTATTGTACCTTCTTTGCACCTGCAAGATCATGCCTAGCACATGTGCTCTGTGATTGGACACTGTGACCATGGCTGACTCGTGTTATGATTCATAGCCGTTTAAGGTACTTGGTAAACTTGTTGGTCATGGTTTGTGGCACATGCCAACTTTGTCAAGTAATTGCGCACAATAGCCGTGCCAAGCCACCAGTTTTTTACCTTGTTTATACGTGCAATGTCATGCATATTAGATGTGCACTGTGATTGGACACTCTGACCTTAGCTGACTCGTTTTACGATTCGTAGAAGTTAAAGTCACTTGATAAACTTTGTGGTCCTGGTCAGTGGAACATGCCAACTTCGTCAAGGCATTACGCACAATAGTCAAACTGAGCTGTCAGAAGATTGCAGGTGCTGCGGGAGAGTGGACGCGGTCACAGGGACGAGCGTTTCAATGGAGGGCAGTAGCACAAGCATAAGCAAAGCGGAACCCATGATAGAAGGATGAAGCGGAACCGAATAGCGATGTAGGATGATGAGGAGAGGTCTGGGTGCAGCACCGAAGGTGCGGGCACTGAGATCTTTACTGGAAGGGAGTGGACGCATCACTTTGAGGGAAGGATGAAAGCTTCCGTGAAGTTGCGGGTGTTGCTGACGTAAGAATGACGTTTAGCAGAAGCGAGAGGGCGCAATGCGGGAGCACGGGCGCTGCGCTGAGATTGGAGGCAGGAGGGACTGGAGGCGGCCCAAAGGGCGAGCCTGAAGGAGAATTCAATGGATTGATTATAGACTATAGTACATGCAATACAAATAGGCAAGGTCTAACCTTGCGCGCTTCGTCGAGCGGGCATAGGATGGCGGCTCGGGCAAGTGCGAGACTAGGGAGCGCCTCAAGACCATGATTCGGCTTTGCTAGCCGTACGCATAGTGGAGTGGTGGGTGCAGGCACCTGCATTCGCATATGCGTTTTGCCTGGGCCGTTGTGGTAAGCGGCCGTTGGTCTTGGACTTGGCAAGGTTCGCACAGCTTGTCGGTCGTGGGACCGTTTGGGTGTTGACTTTGTGACTCCAGAGGTGAACCTGCACTGTCACTCTTTAATTTCTCGGTGGCTGCACCCCTTGAGGCGATCTCCGAGATAATATCCAACACCCCCCTCAGATCGGGAGAGGGGTGCAAGCCTTGAATGTCAGGCGTGCGAGTCTTGCTTTTGTGGGAGTGCAGTACAGAGAGAGCTTGGGGGGTTTTGGAGGCGGTGGACGTCTTAGCACTAGGTTGTAGAGAGACGAGAGAAAACCTGGGTGATGTAGCAGTTGTTGAGTTTTGCCAGTGAGCGCAGTGGTTGAGAGGTCTTCAGTGAGGGTGAGGGGGCGGTTCGTCAGTGGTGCGGAGGAAAGTTCAGTTAAGTTGCAAGGAGGCAGTGTGGGCTTGTAGTATGAGGCCGACTGACTTCGATCATGTATCCATACAGTTCTTGGACTTGGGCCAGACTTGGTTCTGTGCAAGTTATGGGTTGTGACAACTCTGCGAAGACAGGCAGTCTAGATCTGTGAGGTCATGTGATGCGTCTTCATGAAGTAGTCTGCTTCCTGCAGTAGGCGATTGATTAGAAGCTTGTAGGGGCAGGGGCTGCAGTCAGCAGTGTTCCGTGAGTTGTGCAGTAGATTGTGAGAAAGGTGTGAAGAGGTACGTGAGAGGTGTTGGAGAGGATAAGGCGGGGTGGTCGGTCAAAGTGCTTGGTCTGTTGCTTCAGCCAGTCCCTAAGTGCGGGGACAGCACCAGTCAGTGTGCGAAGGGAGAGGACAGTATAGTGCCATGAGTATTGATCGTGAATGAAGAGGAAGTGACTGTGGTGGGTAGTGGAGTATGGAGTCGGAGGCTGGACGAGGGCAATGTGTAGGGAGTCAAAACTGCACAGAGAGGGGTGAGAAGAGAGAGGAGGAGAGGAGGACGTGGTGTTCATCTCAAGACCATACTCCTCATATCCAAACTCAGTCACGGGCTCAACTACTCCTAGCATGACAGCATTGTTAGGAGCCGGATTCACAACAGCAGGGATGGTAGGAGGAGATGACGTTTCCATGTTGTTGGTTGGGGTTGTAGTAACGTTGACGACGCTCCTGCGCCCAGTTGGGTTGTTCACCATAGGACTTGCCGGGGTTCTGATCCAGCCATTTGACGGTAGCGCGATGATCACAGACGTGAGGTGGGTGATTGCGACGGCCACAATTCATTCCTTTGAATGGACCGTGGCGGATGGTATAGGAGCAGGTGGGGAAGCGGTTGAACATGCGGCTATCAGTGGTGGTGGCCATGGTTTCAAATGAGTTGGTGGCAATGGTGGTCTCACGTGCTTGCTTGGCGACGTAGTCCTGTTCTGCTGCCATGAGTTTGGGGCCGATGACAGCAAGGGTCAGTTGGTCAACAGGCAAAAGCAGCAGGATTTGGCGGATGATATCATACTGACCAAGAAGGCCGGAGATGATGCCGGTGCAGACAACAGCAGGAGGAATGTCAATTTTCATTTCCTTGAGGTCGCGGGCGATGGTGCTGACGGCGGCAATGTAGCTGTCCATGTTGGTATGGGCGGCAAAGGGCACGGAGAAGAGTGACATGATCTTGATTCTGCAGGCAGTGGAGGTGTTGTTGCTGTAGCGATCTTCAAGGGCTTTCCATACTTCGTGAGTCTTGCTGCCGAGAGTGCAGAGAGCATGCAGTTCAGGAGAGGAGGTGGACATGATAGTCATGAGGGCGGTGCTGTTGGCGACTTCCCAAGAGGCATGAGAGATGGTGGATGCAGAGGCGGCTCCAGCGTGAGTGGAAGACGAGGAGGAACCTTGACTAAGATTCGACACAGACCCTCCGGAAGGGTCATTTCCTGATGCAGCAGCAGTTGAGGCAGATGTGGCGGAGGCGGTGGTGATAGGTGTTAGTGTTGGTGAGAAGGTGACTGAGGGTGACTCCCTCCACCTTCTGTGTCCCGAAGAATAGAGACACCCAGTAGCTCCACAGTTTGTAGTTGCTGGTTCCATCAGACTTCACAGTGAGCTTGGGGAGACCAGACAGAGTAAGGGCAAAGGCCATGGTGCAGTTAACAAGGAGGCAGTGATGAAGTGAGGGGCGGCCGCTCAGGACAGCGGCGAGAGGAGGCGATACGATCAGGAGATGGCTGCTGATGAGGAGGAGCAGCAAACTGAAATATTGGTAAAGAAGAGCGGCGGCGTGAATTACTGCTGCGGAGGAAGATGGAATGGGTGCAGGGAGAGAACCATGTGCGCGGCCTGCGGAAGGTGATGGAAGAGCGAAAATTGCTTGCTGATGGAGTGGGCGCAGGGGCAAAACCTCGTGTGCACAATTTTACCAAGAGGAAGTGGAGAGGTGTTGGCACAATACCATAGTCAGAAGAAGCGCTGCCACTGCAGTTCTTTTGGCGACCACAGCTCTTCGAGGCGGAGAAGTTCAACAGGAGTGGGTGCAGTCAATGGGGACGAGCACGATGGAGCCAGTGATGTTACTTGAGCTGTGATACCATGTCAAAAGATTGCAGGTGCTGCTGGAGAGTGGATGCGGTCACAGGGACGAGCGTTTCAATGGAGAGCAGCAGCACAAGCAGAAGCAGAACGGAAACGATGATAAAAGGATGAAGCGGAACCGAATAGTGATGAAGGATGATGAGGAGAGGCCTGGGTGCAGCACCGAAGGTGCGGGCACTGAGATCTTTGCTGGAAGGGAGTGGACGCAGCACTTGGAGGGAAGGACGGAAGCTTCCGTGAAGGTAAGGGCGTTGCTGACGTAAGAATGACGTTTAGCAGAAGCGAGAGGGCGCAGTGCAAGAGCACGGGCGCTGAGCTGAGATTGGAGGCAGGAGGGGCTGGAGGTTCGCCCAAAGGGCGAGCCTGAAGGAGAATCCAATAGATTGATTATAGACTGTAGTACATGCAATACAAATAGGAAAGGTCTAACCTAGCGCGCTTCGTCGAGCGGGCATAGAGATGGCGGCTCGGGCAAGTGCGAGACTAGGGAGCGCCTCGAGACCACGATTTGGCTTTGCTAGCCATACGCATAGTGGAGTGGTGGGTGCAGGCACGATCTTCACAGGTGCGTTTCGCCTGGACCGTTGTGGTAAGTGGCCGTTGGTCTTGGACTTGGCGAGGTTCGCACAGCTTGTCGTTCGTGGGACCGTTTGGGTGTAGACTTTGAGACTCCGGAGATGAACCTGCACTGTCACTCTTTATTTCCTCGGTGGCTGCACCCCTTGAGGCGATCTTCGAGATGATATCCGACACAAGCCACCAGTATTCTACCTTGTTTGAATCTACAAGATCATGCCTAGTACATCTGCACTGTGATTGGACACTCTGACCATGGCTGACTCGTGTTATGATGAATAGAACAACGTCACTGGGATACATTTGTGGTCATGGTCAGTGGCACATGCCAACTTTCTCAAGGCATTGCACACAATAGCCACACTGAGCCACCATTATTCTACCTTTCTTGTACCTGCAATATCATGCCCAATATATATGCACTATGATTGGACACTCTGACCGTGGCCGACTCTTGTTATGATTCATACTCCTTTAAGGTACTTGTAAGAATTGTGGCCATGGTCAGTGGCACAAGCCAACTTTGTCAAGGCATTGCACACAATAGCCCTGCCAAGCCACTGGTGTTTTATCTTGTTTACACCTGAAAGGTCATGCATATTACATGTGCACTGTGTTGGGCACTCTAACCGTGGCTGACTCGTGTTATGATTCGTAGAAGTTAAAGTCACTTGGTAAACTTTGTGGTCATGGTCAGTGGCACATGCCAAAATTTTCAAGGCATTGCGCACAATAGCCACACCAAGCCACCAGTATTATACCTTGTTTATACCTACAAGGTCATGCCCAGTGTATCTGCACTGTGATTGGACACTCTGACCGTGGCTGACTCGTTTTATTATTCATAGCCGTTTGCGGTAATTGGTAGACTTTGTGCTCATGGTCAGTGGCACATGACAACTTTGTCAAGGCATTGCACACAACAATTACGCCGAGCCACCAGTATTCTAGCTTCTTTGTACCTGCAAGATCATGCCTAGTACATCTGCACTGTAATTGGAAACTCTGACCGTGGCTAGCTCGTGTTATGAGCAATAGAAGAAAAAGTCACTTGGATCCATTTGTGGTCATAGTCAGTGGCACATGCCAACTTTGTCAAGGCATTGCGTACAATAGTCACATCGAGCCACCAGTATTCTGCCTTGTTTGCACCTGCAAGATCATGCCTAGTATGTCTGCCCTGTGATTGGACACTCTGACCGTGGCTGACTCGTGTTATGATTCGTAGAAGTTAAAGTCACTTGGATACGTTTGTGGTCATGGTCAGTGGCACATGCCAACTTTGTCAAGGCAATGCGCACAATAGCCACACGGAGCCACCAGTATTCTACCTTGTTTATACCTGCAAAGTCATGCCCAGAATATCTGCACTATGTTTGGACACTCTGACCGTGGCTGACTTGTGTTATGATTCATAGCCGTTTAAGGTACTTGGTAAACTTTGTGGTCATGGTCAGTGGCACATGCCAACTTTGTCAAAGCATTGCGCAGAATAGCCACACCGAGCCACCGGTATTGTTCCTTGTTTGCACGTGCAAGACCTTTCCCAGTATATCTATACTGTGATTGGACACTATGACCGTGGCCGTCTCGTGTTATGATTCATAGCCGTTTAAGGTCCTTGGTAAACTTTGTGGTCATGGTCAGTGAAACATGCCAACTTTGTCAAGGCATTGCGCACAATAGCCACATCGAGCCGCCAGTATTGTACCTTGTTTATACCTGTAACGTCATGCCCAGTATCTATACACTGTGATTGGATACTCTGACCGTGGCTGACTCGTGTTATGGTTCATAGCTGTTAAGGTACTTGGTACACTTTGTGGTCATGGTCAGTGGCACATGCCAACTTTGTCAAGGCATTGCACACAATAGCCATGCCAAGCCACCGGATTTTACCTTGTTTATACCTGCAAGGTCATGCATATTTGATGTACGCTGTTATTGGACACTCTGACTGTGGCTGACTCGTGTTGTGATTAATATAGGCAAAAGTCACTTGGATACATTTGACCATGACCACAAATGTTTCAAAATGATTTTTTCTTATATTAATTATCATAACACAAGTCAGCCAGATGTCCTAGGCATGATCTTGCAGGTTCAAACAAGGTAGAATACTGGTGGCTCGGTATGCCTATTGTGCGCAATGCGTTGACAAAGTTGGCATGTACCACTGACCATGAACACAAATGTATCCAAGTCACTTTTACTTCTATTGATCATAACACAGGTCAGCCACGGTCAAAGTGTCCAATCACAGTGCAGGTGTACTAGGCATGACCTTGCAGATATGAAAAAGGTAGAATACTGGTGGCTCGGTGTGGCTATTGCGCGCAATGCTTTGACAAAGTTGGCATGTGCCACTGATCATGACCACAAATGTATCCAATTGACTTTTACTTCTATTGATCATAACATGATTCAGCCGCAGTCACAGTGTCCAATCATGGTGCTGATGTACTAGGCATGATCTTGCACGTTCAAACAAGGTAGAACACTGGTGGCTCGGTGTGGCTATGTTGCGCAATTCCTTGACAAAGTTGGCATGTGCCACTGACCATTTCCACAGATATTTACCAAGTGACGTTAACTTCTACGAATCGTAACACGAGTCAACCTCGGTAAGAGTACCCAATCACAGTTGAGATGTACTAGGCATGATCTTGCAAGTATAAACAAGGTAAAAAACCGGTGGCTTGGAACGTCTATTGTGCGCAATGCCTGGACAAAGTTGGCACGTGCCACTGACCATGACCACAAAGTTTACCAAGTACCTTAAACGACTAAGAATCATAACACGAATCAGCCACGGGCAGAGTGTCCAATCACAGTTCAGATTGTCAGAAGAATGCAGTGAGTGAAGACGGCAGGAGCAGAAGCGAGCAAAAGCAATGGAGTAGGTAGAAGTGATGTAGAGCAGAGCGGCGCATGCGAATCGAAGGAGTTATTCGCAGGGCCGCGAAAGGACACAAGGCACTAGAGCTCCAAGGTAGACAGAGTGCAGAGGAGAGAACTTGAGAACGAAGCGAAGGAGGTGACGGAAGCAAAGGATTGAGGGTGGCGAAGCGAAGCGCCTTGAAGAGACAGTGGTGGGTAAAGACAATGAAAGCGAGGGACGAGCAGAGCGAGGACGCGGCGGCAAAGCCGCGGAACCAAGAGAGAATAGAATGAGCAGAACTGTTCTGGTTAACTCGAGGGAATGATCATCCTCGGTATAAAAAGGACAGAACAGGACAAAGGAGCAAAGCAACGGCTTCTTTCCACTAGCGGAACGTGAGTTACAGATATCACTTTATTAGGGGATGACTTGACACATCGAACTCAACGGTCAGTCTGACCGAGAGCCGTTAGGTCAAGGTGGCTCGGTCTTGGACCTGAACCGTTGTTGAGAAAGTGGGAATAACTCTTGTCAGAGTCGATGATTTCCAACAAACCCCCTGAGTCCGAGAAGAGTTAGTAGCAGTACCTATCCCAATCTCCAGGGAGTTGACCATGGCAGCGTTCAAGGAGACCCTTCCACATGGCATGTGGGTCATCGGGATGAGCTGCCACCAGGTAGTGTAGATCGCTGGACATGAAGCGTCGTAGCCAAGTACAGAGGCCGTAGTCAAGGCTGTCCTGCTTTCTGGTCATCTCAGCTGGGGAACAGCGCTTGCCGAGATACTTGAGTCTTCCAAGGAGGGCATTTTTAGTTGCAAATCCACCAATGCGCTCTGGGTAGAGAAGATTGTGGTTTTGTGTGAGGCACTCTTGGATGTTGCTCTCTTCTTTGTAGATGATTTCGGCAGCTGGTCCTTGTCCAACTGTTGCACGAGTCGGGGAGGGTGCTGGAGCACCTTCTGCCACTGGCTCTTCTACCTCCTCTTTTTCTTCTGGTTCTACCAGAACAATTTTGAGGTAGGGTCTGGAGCTGAGCTTTTGAGGCAGAGGTGGAGCAACAGGATTGTCTCGGCAGGAGAGGGTGATCCACCGCCGTTTCCATGCTTCTTGTTGCAGGCTGAACCAGAGTTCTGGTCCATTGCGTACATTTGTTCGTAGATGATGGAAGGACATATCCGCGAGGTTGAAGAGATGTCCCCAGATCAGCAGGAAGGTTGGATGATAAAGGTGTGGAGGATGCTGGGGCGTGCGTTGATTCTTGTAGGCACCAACAAGAAAATCGGAGATACGGTACTCGTGGATGAAGATGGTACTGGTCACGGTGAGCACAGCGTGGGACCAAGTGTAGATGTTGCTTCCATCTTCCTCAAGAGTGGGGCAGGTGTGCCAAGGGTTGGCCATGCTGGATGAGGGCAGAGGGGCAGAGGCAGCCGGAGCAGCAGACTCTAACTGGCTGATGATGAGGAGTAGAAGGGCGGATGCTGATTGAATGAGCGTAGGGGTGGAACCTCGTGCGCTGGGAATGTTTCGGCGTGGGCGCAGGTCGTCGTGAAGTAGACGATGTGACCGGGCGGATCCTTGTGCCGAGCTGATGATATTGAAACGATCGGGAGAAGGCGTAGATGGCTGATGAATGAGTGGACGCAGGGGCGAAACCACGTGCGCTACGGTTTTAGAGGAGTAGAAAGCGGCAAGGGGAAGGCAGGTGCCAATGCGCCGCTAGAAATCTGCCGCCGGCAGATCCGCCGCCGGCGGCACTGCTGGCTTGGGTGCAGGCTGCTGCAAAGCGGGCAGCGAACTCGTGCAGGTCCTTGTACTGGTCACATATGCGAATGCTGAGGAGGCAGAAGTTGATGAAATAAGAGTGGGTGCAGGGGTAAAACCACGTGCGCTGCGGAAGATTTTGGCGTGGGCGGAGGTCGTCGCGAACAGGCGATGCGACCGGGCGGATTCGTGTACCGAGCAGAAGCTGAAGTAGAGGAATCGATGACGGTGGATGGATGAGTGGGCGCAGGGGCGGAATCACGTGCGCTGATGTAAGAAGGCGGTGTGGATGATGCTGCTGATGAAGTTGGGAGACAACAGAAGAGGATGAGATACGAAGAGCAGATGATGGAGTTAACGATGCAAGCAAAGAGTGACGCGAGGAAGGCAGATGAGACTGAGGAAGGCGGTTGAAGCGAAGAGAATGAAGAGAGCTGAGGGCGGCAGAGCAAGATGTGGGTGATCAAGAGAAAGACTACTGACGAGGCGGCAGAGGTGAAGATGAAGGTTGCAGCAGGCAGAGGACGGCGAGGGATGACACGGCATGTGACAACCAAGTCTCTGCCTTCAAGAGAGTGACGGCTTGTTCCCTAGTTGGGTCTAGACCGACGGGCAGGAAGACTAGTGGTGTCCGATGTCCCAGCAGCGAGAGGACGGCGGTTGCAGCAGAAGAAGTCACACGACAGGTAGAGACACAGGACCGCTGATGTCAGGAGAGTGACGGCTTGTTCCTCAGTTAGCTCGCAATGGGAGCAAGAAGACTGGTGGTGTCCGATATCCTGACAGCGAGAGTTGCGCTGCTGCTGAGGACGCAATAAGGCGGTATGAGGATTCGGCGCAACACAACAGATGCGAGGAGACTGATAACGATGGGGCAGATGGAGCAGGTGAGGTTGACTAACGGAGAGGAGAAGGGTGGAGGTACTTGCAAGGTTGCGGAGATGAAGGGTGGCAGATGACGAGTGACAGGAAGCTTCTCATAAGTTGATTGTGGGCGGCGGCTTGGGAGCTGCTTGAAGGTGTTATGCACAGCAAGTCACCAATTGTTGGCCACGGGCACAGAATGGACACAGGGCTTCCTTCGGATGACAAGGCGTTGCTTCAGTGCGAGGAGCACTTCAAGTGGTGCTGCTGATGTCAGCTGCTGATGAAACAGAGATACACGAAGTGGCGGTGATGGTGGCAGAGGACGGTAGACTCGAAAGGGATCGCAATGGTGGCGGCAGAGCGATGACTTGGTCACGGGGCACCAGGTGATGTTGCCTGATGTTCTGATACCATGTCAGAAGAATGCAGCGAGTGAAGATGGCAGGAGCAGAAGCGAGCAGAAGCAATGGAGCAGGTAGAAGTGATGTAGAGCAGAGCGGCACATGCGGATCCAAGTAGTTAGTCATAGGACCGCGAAAGGACACAAGGTACTAAACCTCAAAGGTAGACAGAGTGCAGAGGAGAGAACTTGAGAATAAAGTGAGGGAGGTGACGGAAGCGAAGGGTTGAGGGTGGCAAAGCGAAGAGCCTTGAAGAGATAGTGGTGGGCAAAGGCAATGAAAGTGAGAGACGAGCAGAGCGAGGACGCGGCGGCGAAACCGCGGAACCAAGAGAGAATAGGATGAGCAGAACTGTTCTGGTTAACTCGAGGGAATGAACATCCTCGGTATAAAAAGGATAGGACAGGACAAAGGAGCAAAGCAACGGCTTCTTTATGCTAGCCGGACGCGGGTGACAAATGTCACTTTATTAGGGGATGACTCGGCACATCGAACTCAACGGTCAGTCTGACCAAGAGCCGTTATGTCAAGGTGGCTTGGTCTTGGACCTGAACCGTTGTAAAGAAAGTGGGAATAACTATTGTCGGAGTCGATGATTTCCAACACAGATATACTGGGCATGACCTTACAGGTAGAAACAATGTAGAATACTGGTAGATCGGTGTGGCTATTGTGCACAATGCCTTGACAAAGTTCGCATGTGCCACTGACCATGACCACAAAGTTTACCAAGTGACTTTAACTTCTACGAATCCTAACACAAGTCAGCCACAGTCAGAGTACCGAATCACAGGTCAGATGTTCTAGGCATGAACTTTCAATTATAAACAAGGTAAAAAACCGTTGGCTTGGCACGGCTATTGTGCGCAATGCCTTGACAAAGTTGGCATGTGCCAATGACCATGACCACAAAGTTTACCAAGTACCTTAAACGGCCATGAATCATAACACGGGTCGGCCACGGTCAGCGTGTCCAATGACAGTGCAGATATACAGGGCATGACCTTGCAGGTATAAACAAGGTAGAATACTGGTGGCTCGGTGTGGCTATTGTGCACAATGCCTTGACAAAGTTGGCATGTGCCACTGACCATGACCACAAATGGATCCAAGTTTCTACTGGTCATAACACGATTCAGCCACGGTCAGAGTTGACAAGAAACTGAGGTTAACTGAGCACGGAGTGGAAGCGAAGGGTGAGGGAATGCCACGAAGCTGTTAGCTACTGAGCTAACCACCTCCGGCAGAGAAGCCGCGAAACCGAAAAGCTCACAAAGGTTCTTACACCTTCTTCCTTTGCAGGTATGTGTCATGCACCCCAAACTTAATCAGGCATACACTTCACCTTCAAGAGTACTAACGCCTTAGCATTACATCTCAAGAAGAGCTCAAGTCGTCAATACGCAAGAGAGCATCAAGCAAGGGTTAATTGATCAGCATGCAAGACAAGTCCTTTTATAGCTGCCTGTCCAGTCCTAGAACTCAAAAGCACA
>SZWC01000500.1:119837-140923 GCA_023375785.1 Penium margaritaceum
TGTGGCTATTGTGCGCAATGCCTTGACAAAGTTGGCATGTGCCACTGACCATGACCACAAATGTATCCAAGTGACTTTTACTTCTATTGATCATAACACGAGTCAGCCACAGTCAGAGTGTCCAATCACAGTGCAGATATACTAGGCATGACCTTACAGGTGCAAACAAGGCAGAAAACTGGTGGCTCGGTGTGGCTATTGTGCGCAATGCCTAGATGAAGTTGGCATGTGCCACTGACCATGACCAGAAAGATTACCAAGTGACTTTAACTTCTACGAATCGTAATACGAGTCAGCCACGGTCAGAGTGCCCAATCACATTGCAAATCTAATGTGCATGATCTTGCAGGTATAAACAAGTTAAAAAACCAGTGGCTTGGCATGGCTATTGTGCGCAATTCCTTGACAAAGTTGGCATGTGCCACTGACCATGACCACAAAGTTTACCAAGTACCTTAAACGGCTATGAATCATAACACGAGTCAGCCACATTCAGAGTGTCCAGTCATAGTGCAGATATACTGCGCATGACCTCGCAGGTATGAACAAGGTAGAGTATTGGTGGCTCAGTGTCGCTATTGTGCGCAATGCCTTGACAAAGTTGGCATGTGTCACTGACCATGACGACAAATGTATCCAAGTGACTTTTACTTTAATTGATCATAACACGAGTCAGCCACGGTCAGAGTGTCCAATCACAGTGCAGATGTACTAGGCATGATCTTGTAGGTGTAAACGAGGTAAAATACTGGTGTCTTGGTGTGGCTATTGTGCGCAATGCCTTGACAAAGTTAGCATGTACCACTGCCCATGACCACAAAGTTTCCTAAGTGACTTTAACTTCCATGAATCATAACACGAGTCAGCCAGAGTCAGAGTACCCAATCACAGTGCATATCTAGTATGCATGACCTTGCAGGTATAACCAGGGTTAAAAACCGGTGTCTTGGCACGGCTATTGTGCGCAATGCCTTGACAAAGTTGGTATGTGCCACTGACCATGACCACAAAGTTTACCAAGTGACTTTAACTTGTACGAATCGTAACAAGAGTCAGCCACAGTCAGAGTGCCCAATCACAGTTCACATGAGCTTGCAGGTATAAACAAGGTAAAAAACTGGTGGCTTGGCACGGCTATTGTGCGCAATGCCTTGACAAAGTTGGCATGTGCCACTGACCATGACCACAAATGTAACTAAGTGAATTTTAATTCTATTGATCGTAACACAAGTCAGCCACGGTTAGAGTGTCCAATCATAGTGCAGATGTACTAGGCATGATCGTGCAGGTGCAAACAACGTAGAAAACTGGTGGCTCAGTGTGGCTATTGTGCGTAATGCCTTGACAGAGTTGGCATGTGCCACTGACCCTGATCACAAAGTTTACCAAGTGACTCGAACTTCTACGAATCGCAACACGAGTCAGCCACGGTCAGAGTGACCAATCATTGTGCACATATAAGATGCATGACATTTCAGGTTTGAACACGTTAAAAAACCGGTGGCTTGGCACGGCTATTGTGCGCAATGCCTTGACAAAGTTGGCATGTGCCACTGACCATGACCACAAACTTTACCAAGTACCTTAAACGGCTATGAATCATAACACGAGTCAGCCACGGTCAGAGTGTCCAATCACAGTGCAGATGTACTAGGCATGACCTTGCGGGTGCAAACAAGGTAGAATACTGGTGGCTCAACGTGGCTATTTTGTGCAATGCCTTGACGAAGTTGGCATGTGCCACTGACCATGACCACAAAGTTTACCAAGTGACTTTAACTTATACGAATCGTAACACGAGTCAGCAACGGTCAGAGTGCCCAATCACAGCGTAGATGTACTATGCGTGAGCTTGCAGGTGCAAACAAGGTAGAATACTGGTGGCTCCATGTGGCTATTGTGCGCAATGCCTTGACAAAGTTGGCATGTGCCACTGATCATGACCACAAAGTTTACCAAGTGACATTAACTTCTACGAAGCATAACAAGAGTCAGCCACGGTCAGAATGCCCAATCAAAGCGCACTTCTAATATGCATGACCTTGCAGGTATAAACAATGTAATAAACCGGTGGCTTGGCACGGCTATTGTGCACAATGCCTTGACAAAGTTGGCATGTGCCACTGACCATGACCACAAAGTTTACCAAATACATTAAACGGCTATGAATCATAACACGAGTCAGCCACGGTCAGAGTGTCCAATCACAGTGCAGATAAACTGGGCATGACCTTGCAGGTATAAACAAGGTAGAATACTGGTGGCTCGGTGTGGCTACTGTGCGCAATTCCTTGACAACGTTGGCATGTGCCACTAACCATGACCACGAATTGATCCAAGTGACTTTTACTTCTATTGATCATGACACGAGTCAGCCACGGTCAGAGTATCCAATCACTGTGGAGATGTACTATGCATGATCTTGTAGGTACAAACAGGGTAGAATACTAGAGGCTCGGTGTGGCTGTTTTGCGCAATGCCTTGACAAAGTTGGCACGTGCCACTGACCATGACCACAAATGTATCCAAGATACTTTTACTTCTATTGATCATAACACGAGTCAGCCACGGGCAGAGTGTCCAATCACAATGCAGATGTACTAGGCATGATTGTGCAGGTGCAAACAAGGTACAATACTGGTGGCTTAGTTTGGCTATTGTGTGCAATGCCTTGACAAAGTTGGCATGTGCCACTGACCGTGACGAAAAAAGTATCAAAGTGACTTTTACTTCTATTGATCATAACACGAGTCAGCCGCGGTCAGAGTGTCCAATTACAGAACAGATGTTCTAGGCATGATATTGCAGGTTAAAAAAGGTAGAATACTGGTGGCTCTGTGTGGCTATTGTGCGCAATGCCTTGACAAACCTGGCATGTGCCACTGAACCTGACCACAAAGTTTACCATGTGACTTTAACTTCTACAAATCGTAACACGAGTCAGCCACTGTGAGAGTGCCCAATCACAGCGCACATCTAATATGCACGACCTTGCAGGTATAAACAAGGTAAAAAACCGGTGGCTTGGCACGGCTATTGTGCGCAATGCCTTGACAAAGTTGGCATGTACCACTGCCATGACCACAACGTTTTGCGAGTACCTTTAACGGCTATGACTCATAACACGAGTCAGCCACGGGCAGAGTGTCCAATCACAGTGCAGATAAACTGGGCATGACCTTGCAGGTATAAACCAGGTAAAAAACCGGTGGCTTGGCACGGCTATTGTGCGCAATGCCTTGACAAAGTTGGCATGTACCACTGCCATGACCACAACGTTTTGCGAGTACCTTTAACGGCTATGACTCATAACACGAGTCAGCCACGGTCAGAGTGTCCAATGACAGTGCATATATAGCCATGCCAAGCCACCGTTTTTTTACCTTGTTCATACCTGAAAGGTCATGCATATTAGATGTGCACAGTGATTGGGCACTCTGACCGTGGCTGACTCGTGTTACGATTCGTAGAAGTTGAAGTAACTTGGTAAACGTTGTGGTCATGGTCAGTGGCACATGCCACCTTTATCAAGGAATTGCTCACAATAGCCACATTGAGCCACCAGTATTGTACCTTGTTTGCACCTGCAAGATCATGCCTAGCAAATCTGCACTGTTATTGGACACTCTGACCGTGGCTGACTTGTGTTATAATCAAGTATAAGTCACTTGGATTCATTTGTGGTCATGGTCAGTGGCACATGCCAACTTTGTCAAGGCATTGCGCTCAATAGCCACACCGAGCCACCAGTATTTCACCTAGTTTGTACATGCAAGATCACGCCTAGTACATCTGCACTGTGATTGGACACTCTGACTGTGGCTGACTTGTGTTATGATCAATAGAAGTTAAAGTCACTTGGATACTTTTGTGGTCATGGTCAGTGGCACATGCCAACTTTGTCAAGGAATTACACACAATAGGAACACCGAGCCACCAGTATTCTACCTTGTTTATACCTGTAAGGGCATTCCCTATATATTTGTACTGTGATTGGACACTCTGACCGTGGCTGACTCGTGTTATGATTCATAGTTGTTTAAGGTACTTGGTAAACATTGTGGTCATGGTCAGTGGCACATGCCAGTTTTGACAAGGCATTGCGCACAATAGCCGTGCCAAGCCACCGGTTTTTCAGCCACGGTCAGAGTGTCCAATCACAGTGCAGATATACTGCGCATGACCTTGCAGATACAAACAAGGTAGAATACTCGTGGCTTGGTGTGGCTATTGTGCGCAATGCCTTGACAAAGTTGGCATGTGCCACTGACCATGACCACAAATGTATCCAGGTGACGTTTACTTATATTGATCATAACACGAGTCAGCCACAGTCAGAGTATGGAATCACAGTGCAGATGTACTAGGCATGATCTTGCAGGTGGCTTGGCGTGGCTATTGTGCGCAATGCCTTGACAAAGTTGGCATGTGCCACTGACCATGACCACAAAGTTTACCAAGTGACTTCAACTTATAGGAATCGTAACACGAGTCAGCCACGGTTAGAGTGCCCAATCACGGTGCATATCTAATGTGCATTACCTTGCAGGTATAAACAGGGTAAAAACCTTGTTTCTTGGTACGGCTATTGTGCGCACAGCCTTGACAAAGTTGGCATGTGCCACTGACCATGACCACAAAGTTAACCAAGTACCTTAAACGGCTATGAATCATACCACGAGTCAGCCACAATCAGAGTGTCCAATCACACGGCAGATATACTGGGCATGACCTTGCAGGTATAAACAAGGTAGAATACCGGTGGCTCGGTGTGGCTATTGTGCGCAATTCCTTGACAAAGTTGGCATGTGCCACTGACCATGACCACAAAGTTTACCAAGTGACTTTAACTTCTACGAATCAAAACACGAGTCAGCCACGGTCAGAGTGCCCAAACACAGTTAAGATGTACTAGGCATGACCTTGCAGGTATAAACAAGGTAGACTACTGGTGGCTCGGTGTGGCTATTGTGCGCAATGCCTTGACAAAGTTGGCATGTGCCACTGACCATGACCACAAAGTTTACCAAGTGATTTTAAATTCTACGAATCATAACACGAGTCACTCACGGTCAGAGTGCCCAATCACAGTACACATCTAATATACATGACCTTGCAGGTTTAAACAGGGTAAAAACCTGGTGTCTTGGCACAGCTATTGTGCGCAATGCCTTGACAAAGTTGGCATGTGCCACTGACCATGACCACAAATTTTACCAAGTGACTTTAACTTATAAGAACCGCAACACGAGTCATCCACAGTGAGAGTGCCCAATCACAATGCACATTTAATATGCATGACTTTGCAGGTATAAAGAAGGTAAAAAACCGGTGGCTTGGCACGGCTATTGTGCACAATGCCTTGAAAAAGTTGGAATGTGACACTGAGCATGACCACAAAGTTTACCAAGTACCTTAAACGGTTATGAACCATAACACGAGTCAGCCACGGTCAGAGTGTCCAATCGCAGTGCAAACATACTGGGCATGACCTTCTAGGTATAAACAAGGTAGAGTACTGGGGGCTCGGCGTGGCTATTGTGTGCAATGCATTAACAACGTGGGCATGTGCCACTGACCATGACAGCAAATGTATCCAATTGACTTTTTATCTATTGATCATAACACGAGTCAGCCACGGTCAGAGTGTCCAATCACAGTACAGATGTACTAGGCATGATCTTGGAGGTGAAAACTTTGTAGAAAACTCGTGTGTCGTTGTGGGTATTGTGCGCAATGCCTTGACAAAGTTGGCATGTGCCACTGAACATGATCACAAAGTTTACCAAGTGACTTAAACGTCTACAAATCGTAGCACGAGTCAGCCACGGCCAGAGTGTCCAATCACAGTGCAGATATACTGGGCATGACCTTGCAGGTACAAACAAGGTAGAATCCTGGTAGATCGGTGTGGCTATTGTGCGCAATGCCTTGACAAAGTTGGCATGTGCCACTGACCATCACCAAAATGTTAACCAAGTGACTTTAACTTCTACGTATCGTAACACAAGTCAGCCACGGTCAGAGTGTCCAATCACAGTGCGAATGTACTAGGCATGATATTGCAGTTACAAACAAGGTAGAATACTGGTGGCTTGGCACGGCTATTGTGCGCAGTGCCTTGACAAAGTTGGCATGTTCCACTGATCATGACCACAAAGTTTACCAAGTATCTTAAACGGATATGAATCATAACACGAGTCAGCCACGGTCAGAGTGTCCAATCACAGTGTACATCTAATATGCATGCCCTTGCAGGTATAATCAAGGTAAAAAACCGGTGGCTTGGCACGACTATTGTTCGCAATGCCTTGACAAAGTTGGCATGTGCCACTGACCATGATCACAAAGTTTACCAAGTACCTTAAACGGCTATGAATCATAACACGAGTCAGCCACGGTCAGAGTGTCCAATCACAGTGCATATATACTGAACATGAACTTGCAGGTACAAACAAGGTAGAATACTGGTGGCTCGGTATGGCTATTGTGTGCAATGCCTTGACAAAGTTGGCATGTGCCACTGACCATAACCACAAATGTATCCAAGTGACTTTGACTTCTATTGATCATAACACAATTCAACCACGGTCAGAGTGTCCAATCACAGTGCACATATACTGGGCATGACCTTGCAGGTACAAACAAGGTATAATACTGGTGGTTTGGTGTGACTATTGTGCGCAATGCCTTGACAAATATGGCATGTGCCACTGCCAATGACCACAAAGTTTACCAAGTGACTTTAACTTCTACGAATCGTAACACGAGTCGCGGACGGTCAGAGTGTCCAATCACAGTGCAGATGTACTAGGCATGATCTTGCAGGTATAACCAAGGTAGAATACTGGTGGCTCGGTGTGGCTATTGTGCGCAATGCCTTGACAAAGTTGGCATGTGCCAATGACCATGACCACAAAGTTTACCAAATGACTTTAACTTCTACGCATCGTAACACGAGTCATCAACGGTCAGAGTGCCTAATCACAGCGCACATCTAATATGCATGATTTTGCAGGTATAAAAGAGGTAAAAAAACCAGTGGCTTGTTACGGCTATTGTGCGCAATGCCTTGACAAAAAGGGCACGTGCCACTGACCATGACCAAAAAGGTTACCAAGTACCTTAAAGGGCTATGAATCATAACACAAGCCAGCCACAGTCAGAGTGTCCAATCACAGTGCAGGTGTGTTTGAATTACGGTAAGAACCAAACTCACTCCTCCCACCTCTCGGTAAATCCGAGCCTCGAGAAGGTTCAAGTATCATCATAACCACCTTGACTCAACGGCTCTCCGATCTCCCGACCGTTTGAACCGACACGTCAAGTGATCCCATAATAAAACGATAAATCTGTCACCCGCATCAGGCTAGCGCAAAGAAGCCGTTTACCCCTGTTCTGTTGTATATAATGAGAACGTTCATTTCCTCACAAAAGCTAACCAGAACAAATCTATCCATCCTGTTCCCACTGGTTCCGCGGCTTCGCCACCGTGCTCTCGCTCTGCTCGCCTCTGTCGTCTTTCGCTCACCACTCTCTCATCACAGCTCTTCGCTTCGTCACTATCAATTTTTCGCTCAACCTCATAGCATCACTTGCCTCGATCTTCTCTTCTCTTGTCTGCCTCGTTGCCCCGCCGCCTCGCCCTACTCAAGGCTCTGCGACTAACTCCTTGGATCTGCACGCACCTTTCTGCCTCCGTCACTGCGCTACTGAGCTCCTGCATGCTTGACTGCTTCTGCTTGCTTCTGTTCTTCTCGCTCCCATTCATTCCATTCTTCTGACAAATGTACTAGGCATGATTTTACAGGTTCAAACAAGGTAGAATACTGGTGGCTTGGTGTGGCTATTGTGTACAATGCCTTGACAAAGCTGGCATGTGCCACTGACCATGACCACAACGTTTACCAAGTGGCTTTAACTACTACGAATGATAACACGGGTCAGCCACGGTAAGAGTGTCCAATCACGGTGCAGATGTACTAGGCATGATCTTGTAGGTGCAAACAAGGTGGAATACTGGTGGCTTGGTGTGGCTAGTGTGCGCAATGCCTTGACAAAGTTGGTATGTGCCAATGACCATGACCACAAAGTTTTCCAAGTGACTTTAACCTTTACGCATCGTAACACGAGTCATCAATGGTCAGAGTGCCCAATCACAGCGCACGTCTAATATGCATGCTTTTTGCAGGTATAAAGAGGTTAAAAACCAGTGGCTTGCCACGGCTATTGTGCGCAATGTCTTGACAAAAAGGACATGTGCCACTGACCATGACCACAAAGTTTACCAAGTACCTTAAACGGCTATGAATTATAACATGAGTCAGCCACGGTCAGAGTGTCCAATCACAGTATAGATGTGTTGGAAATACAGTAAGAACCAGACTCACTCCTCCCATCTCTCGGCAAATCCGAGCCTGGCAGAGAGGTCACAACCACTTCTGCTTGGGTTCAGGAGAGTGACGGCTTGTTCCCCAGTTGGCTTGGAAATGGGAGCAGGAGGACTGGTGGTGTCCGATATCCTGTCAGCAAAATGAGGTTGGTTGCGGTAGAAGGAGTGAGGCAGCGGGCAGGTCCGCTGGACCGCTGATGTCAGGAGAGTGACGGCTTGTTCCTCAGTTGGCTCGGGAGTGGGAGCAGGAAGACAGGTGGTGTCCGATATCCTGACGGCGGCAGTTTTGGCTGCAGCTGTTGACGAGGCAAGAAGGCGATGCGAGATGATGGCTTGAGATGATGGACGTGGGCGGGCTGTGGGATGACAACGAGGAAGGAGCAGATGAAGCTGATGAGGCAGGATGAAGGAGGAGGAGATGCTTGTGGAGGCAGATGTGATGAGAGGCAGAGGATGGCAGACGGCAGGGAGCTTCTCGGTAGTTGACGGCAGGCGGCGGCTCGAGAGTTGCTTACTGCTGATGTGGGCGACAAGTCACCGGTAGTTGGCCACCGGCGCGGAAATGGGCGCATGGCTTTTTTGGGATGACAAGGCATTTCTTCAGCGCGGAGAACTCGTCAGGCAGAGCTGCTGATGTCAGCTGCTGGCGAAGCGGCGAGGCGCGGGACGACGGTAGCGGCGGCCGGAGATTGCAGGAGGAAACGATGGAGGGAAGACGTCGGCAGAGCGATGACGTAGTCTCGGGACACCAGGTGATGTTGCCTGATGCTCTGATACTATGTCAAAAGAATGTAGACACGAGAACAGCAGCGGCAGAAGCAGGTAGAAGCATCAGAACACGCAAGCATACGTCAGCAGAGCGACGTAGGCGAGGGCGGTCCGAGGAGTTAGTCGCTGAAGCTGATAGAGGCGGAGAGGCGAGATAACTGAGGTAGACGGTTGATGTGAGAAAGAGTGATGGCAAGATGAGTGATGGTTGGTGGAGTATCAGGGCTGAGCGAAGGAGCGAGAGTGACGGAGCAAAGCGTTGAGAGGGGCTGCAGAAGACAAAGAGTGCGAGGAGCGAGCGAAGACACGGCGGCAAAGCCGCGGAACCAAAGGGGAACAGGATAAGTACAACTGTTCTGGTTAACTCCAGGGAATGAACATCCTCGGTATATATGGACAGAACAGGACAAAGGCATGTGCAACGGCTTCTTCTCACTAGCCGGACGTGGGTGACAGGTGTCACTTTATTAGGGGATAACTCGGTTCTCTGTTGGTTCAACGGTCCTGAGATCCTACCGTTGGTGACCGAGGTGGTTCGGACTTGAGCCTGAACCGTTATGGAGAAAGGCTGATCTTTTCCTGGCTGAATGACCAGGGAAGGTTTCTTTGATGCCAATTTCGGACATTGCGCACAATAGCCGTGCCAATACACCGGCTCTTTACCCTGTTTATACTTGCAGGGTCATGCATCTTAGATTTGCACTGTGATTGGGTACTCTGACCGTGGCTGACTCGTGTTATGATTTGTAGAAGTTAAAGTCATTTTGTAAACTTTGTGGTCATGGTCAGTGGCACATGCCAACTTTGTCAAGGCATTGCACACAATAGCCACACCGAGCCACCAGTATTCTACCTTGTTTATACCTGTAAGGTCATGCCCAGTATATCTGCACTGTGATTGGACACCCTGACCGTGGCTGACTAGTCTTATGATTCATAGCCTTTTAAGGTACTTGGTAAACTTTGTGGTCATGGTCAGTGGCACATGCCAACTTTGTCAAGGCATTGCGCACAATAGCCATGCCAAGCCACCGATTTTTAACCTTGTTTATACCTGCAAGGTCATGCAAATTATATGTGCAATGTGATTGGGCTCTCTAGCTGTGGCTGACCCGTGTTACGATTCGTAGAAGTTAAAGTCACTTGGTAAACTTTGTTGTCATGGTAAGTGGCACATGCCAACTTTGTCAAGACATTGCGCACAATAGCCACACCAAGCCACCTGCAAGATCATGCCTAGTACATCTGCACTGTGATTAGATACTCTGACTGTGGCTGACTCGTGTTATGATCAATGTAAGTAAACGTCACCTGGATACATTTGTGGTCATGGTCATTGGCACATGCCAACTTTGTCAAGGCATTGCGCACAATAGCCACACCAAGCCACCAGTATTCCACCTTGTTTGTATCTACAAGGTCATGCGCAGTATATCTGCACTGTGATTGGACACCCTGACCATGGCTGACTCGTGTTATGATGTATAGCCGTTTAAGGTACTTGGTAAACATTCCGGTCATGGTCAGTGGCACATGCCAACTTTGTCAAGGCATTGCGCACAATAGCCATGCCAAGCCACCGGTTTATTACCTTTTTCATACCTGAAAGGTCATGCATATTAAATGTGCACTGTGATTAAGCACTATGACCGTGGCTGACTCGTGTTACGATTCGTGAAAGTTAAAGTCACTTGGTAAACTTTGTGGTCATGGTCAGTGGCACATGCCAACTTTATCAAGGAATTGCGCACAATAGCCACATCGAGCCACCAGTATTGTACCTTGTTTGCACCTGCAAGATCATGCCTAGCAAATCTGCACTCTTATTGGACACTCTGACTGTGGCTGACTTGTGTTATGATCAAGTATAAGTCACTTGGATTCATTTGTGGTCATGGTCAGTGGCACATGCCAACTTTGTCAAGGCATTGCGCTCAATTACCACACCGAGCCACCAGTATTCTTCCTAGTTTGTACATGCAAGATCATGCCTAGTACATATGCACTGTGATTGGACACACTGACCGTGGCTGACTCGTGTTATGATCAATAGAAGTAAAAGTCACTTAGATACATTTGTGGTTATGGTCAATGGCACATGCCAACTTTGTCAAGGCATTGCGCACAATAGCCACATCGAGCCACCAGTATTCTACCTTGTTTATACCTGCAACGTCAAGCCCAGTATATCTGCACTGTGATTGGACACTCTGACAGTGGCTGACTCGTGTTATGATTCATAGCCTTGTTATGTACTTGGTAAACTTTGTGGTCATGGTCAGTGGCACATGTCAACTTTGTCAAGGCATTGCGCACAATGGCCGTGCCAAGCCACCGGTTTGTTGCCTTCTTTATACCAGTAAGGTCATGCATATTAGATGTCCGCTGTGTTTGGGCACTCTGACTGTGGCTGACTCGTGTTACGATTTGTAGAAGTTAAAGTCACTTGGTAAACTTTGTGGTCATGGTCAGTGGCACATGCCAACATTGTCAAGGCATTGCGCACAATAGCCACACTGAGCCACCAGTATTCTACCTTGTTTGCACTTGCAAGATCATGCCGAGTACATCTGCACTGAGATTGGATACTCTGACCGTGGCTGACTCGTGTTAGCATGTGCCACTGACCACGACCACAAAGTTTACCAAGTGACTTTAACTTCTACGAATCGTAACACAAGTCAGCCACGGCAAGAGTACCCAATCACAGTGCACATCAAACATGCATGACCTTGCAGGTATGATAAGGGTAAAAACCGGTGGCTTGGTACGGCTATTGTGCGCAATGCTTTGACAATGTTGGCATGTGCCACTGACCATGACCACAAACTTTACCAAGTACCTTAAACGGCTATGAATCATGACACGAGTCAGCCACAGTCAGAGTGTCCATTCACAATGCAGATATACTGAGCATGACATTGCATGTATAAACAAGATAGAATACTGGTGGCTCGGTGTGGCTACTGTGCGCAATGCCTTGACAAAGTTGGCATGTGCCACTGACCATGACCACAAATGTATCCAAGTGACTTTTACTTCTATTGATCATAACACGAGTCAGCAGCGGTCAGAGTGCCCAATCCCAGTACATATCTAATATGCATGACCTTACAGGTATAAACAAGGTAAAAAACCGGTGGCATGGCACGGCTATTGTGCTCAATGCCTTGATAAAGTTGGCATGTGACACTGACCATGACGACAAAGTTTACCAAGTATCTTAAACGGCCACAAATTTATCCAAGTGACTTTGACTTCATTGATCATAACACGAGTCAGCCACGGTCAGAGTGTCCAACAACAGTGCAGACTTACTAGGCATGATCTTGTAGGTGGAAACAAGGTACTTTACTGGTGGCTCAGTATGGCTATTGTGCGCAATGCCTTGATCAAGTTGGCATGTACCACTGACCATGACCACGAGGTTTACCAAGTGATTCTAACTTCTACGAATCGTAACACGAGTCAGCCACGGTCAGAGTGCCCAATCACAGTGCACATCTAATATTCATGACCTTGCAGGTACAAACAAGGAAAAAATCGGTGGCTTGGCATGGCTATTGTGCGCAATGCCTTGACGATGTTGGCATGTGCCACCGACCATGACCACAAAGTTTACCATGTACCTTAAACGGCTATGAATTATAACACGAGTCAGCCACGGTCAGAGTGTCCAGTCACAGTGCAGATATTTTAGGCATGATCTTGCAGGTATAAACAAGGTAGAATACTGGTGGCTTGGTGTGGCCATTGTGCGCAATGCCTTGACAATGTTGGCATGTGCCACTGACCATGACCACAAATGTATCAAAGTGACTTTTACTTCTATTGATCGTAACACGAGTCAGCCACGGTCAGAGTCTCCAATCACAGTGCATATATACTAAGCATGACCTTGCAGGTACAAATAAGGTAGAATACTGGTGGCTGGCTGTGGCTATTGTGCGCAATGCCTTGAGAAAGTTGGCATGTGCCACTAACCATGACCACAAAGATTACCAAGTCACTTCAACTTCTACCAATCGTAACCCAAGTCAGCTATGGTCAGAGTGCCCAATCACAGTTCAGATGTACTAGGCATGACCTTGCAGGTATAAACAAGGTAGAATACTGGTGGCTTGGCTTGGCTTTTGTGCGCAATACCTTGACAAAGTTGGCATGTGCCACTGACCATGAGCACAAAGCTTACCAAGCGACATAAACGTCTAGGAATCGTAACACGAGTCAGCCACGGTCAGAGTGCCCAGTCACATTGCACATATAATGTGCATGACCTTGCAGGTATAAACAGGGTAAAAACCTGGTTTCTTGGTACGGCTATAGTGCGCAAAGCCTTGACAAAGTTGGCATGTGCCACTGACCATGACCACAAAGTTTACCAAGTACCTTAAACGGCTTTGAATCATAACACGAGTCAGCCACGGTCAGAGTGTCCAATCACACGGCAGATATACTGGGCATGATCTTGCAGGTATAATCAATGTAGAATACCGGTGGCTCGGTGTGGCTATTGTGCGCAATGCCTTGACAAAGTTGGCATGTGCCACTGACCATGACCACAAAGTTTACCGAGTGACTTTAACTTCTACGAATCGTAACACGAGTCAGCCACGGTCAGAGTGCCCAATCACAGTGAAGAAGTACTAGACATGACCTTGCAGGTATAAAAAAGGTAGAATACTGGTGGCTCGGTGTGGCTATTGTGCGCAATGCCTTGACAATGTTGGCATGTGCCACTGACCATGACCACAAAGTTTACCAAGTGATTTTAAATTCTACGATTCGTAACACGAGTCAGTCACGGTCAGAGTACCCAATCACAGTACACATCTAGTATACATGACCTTGTAGGTATAAACGGGAGAAAAACCCGGTGTCTTGGCACAGCTATTGTGCGCAATGCCTTGACAAAGTTGGCATGTGCCACTGACCATGACCACAAAATTTACCAAGTGACTTTAACTTCTACGAACCATAACACGAGTCAGCCACAGTGAGAGTGCCCAATCACAGTGCACATCTAATATGCATGACTTTGCATGTATAAAGAAGGTAAACAACCGGTCGCTTGGCACGGCTATTGTGCGCAATGCCTTGACAAAGTTGGCACGTGCCACTGGCCATGACCACAAAGTTTACCAAGTACCTTAAACAGCTATGAATCCTAACACGAGTCAGCCACAGTCAGAGTGTCCAATCGCAGTACAAAAGTACTGGGCATGACCTTCTAGGTATAAACAAGGTAGAGTACTGGGGGCTCGGCGTGGCTATTGTGTGCAATGCCTTAACAACGTGGGCATCTGCCACTGACCATGACAACAAATGTATCCAAGTGACTTTTACTTCTATTGATCATAACACAAATCAGCCACGGTCAGAGTGTCCAATCACAGTACAGATGTACTAGGCATGATATTGGAGGTGAAAACTTTGTAGAAAACTGGTGGCTCGTTGTGGCTATTGTGCTCAATGCCTTGACAAAGTTCGCATGTGCCACTGACCATGACCACAAAGTTTACCAAGTGACTTTAACGTCTACGAATCGTAACACGAGTCAGCCACGGCCAGAGTGTCCAATCACAGTGCAGATATACTGGGCATGACCTTGGAGGTACAAACAAGGTAGGATCCTGGTAGATCGGTGTGGCTATTTTGCGCAATGCCTTGACAAAGTTGGCATGTGCCACTGACCATGACCAAAACGTTTACCAAGTGACTTTAACTTCTACGTATCGTAACACAAGTCAGCCACGGTCAGAGTGTCAACTCACAGTGCAAATGTACTAGGCATGATATTGCAGTTACAAACAAGGTAGAATACTAGTGGCTTGGCACGGCTATTGTGCGCAATGCCTTGACAAAGTTGGCATGTTCCACTGATCATGACCACAAAGGTTACCAAGTTTCATAAACGGCTATGAATCATAACACGAGTCAGCCACGGACAGAATGTCCAATCACAGCGCACATATAATATGCATGTCCTTGCAGGTATACACAAGGTAAAAAACCGGTGGCTTGGCACGACTATTGTGCGCAATGTCTTGACAAAGTTGGCATGTGCCACTGACCATGATCACAAAGTTTACCAAGTACCTTAACGGCTATGAATCATAACACGAGTCAGCCACGGTCAGAGTGTCCAATCACAGTGCATATATACTGAACATGACCTTGCAGGTACAAACAAGGTAGAATACTGGTGGCTCGGTATGGTTATTGTGTGCAATGCCTTGACAAAGTTGGCATGTGCCACTGACCATAACCACACATGTATCCAAGTGACTTTGACTTCTATTGATAATAACACGATCCAACCACGGTCAGAGTGTCCAATCACAGTGCAGATATACTGGGCATGACCTTGCAGGTACAAACAAGGTAGAATACTGGTGGCTCGGTATGGTTATTGTGTGCAATGCCTTGACAAAGTTGGCATGTGCCACTGACCATAACCACACATGTATCCAAGTGACTTTGACTTCTATTGATAATAACACGATCCAACCACGGTCAGAGTGTCCAATCACAGTGCAGATATACTGGGCATGACCGTGCAGGTACAAACAAGGTAGAATACTGGTGGTTCGGTGTGACTATTGTGCGCAATGCCTTGATAAAGTTGGCATGTGCCACTGCACAAAGTTTACTAAGTGACTTTAACTTCTACGCATCACAACACAAGTCATCAACGGTCAGAGTGCCTAATCACAGTGCACATCTAATATGCATGATTTTGCAGGTATAAAAGAGGTAAAAAACCAGTGGCTTGGCACGGCTATTGTGCGCAATGCCTTGACAAAAAGGGCATGTGCCACTGACCATGACCAAAAAGTTTACCAAGTACCTTAAACGGCTATGAATCGTAACACGAGTCAGCCACAGTCAGAGTGTCCAATCACAGTGCGGATGTGTTGGAATTACAGTAAGAACCAGACTCACTCCTCCCACCTCTCGGAAAATCCGAGCCTCGAGAATGTTCGAGTATCATCAGAACCACCTTGACTCAATGGCTGTCCGATCTCCCGACCGTTTGAACCGACACGTCAAGTGATCCCCTAATAAAGCGATAAATCTGTCACCCGCGTCCGGCTAGCGGAAAGAAGCCGTTTACCACTGTTCTGTTGTATATAATGAGGATGTTCATTTCCTCGCAAAAGCTAACCAGAACAAATCTATCCATCCTGTTCCATTTGGTTCCGCGGCTTCGCCACCGTTCTCTCGCTCTGCTTGCCTCTGTCGTCTTTCGCTCACCACTCTCTCATCACAGCTCTTCGATTCCTCATTATCAATCCTTCACTCAACCTCATCGCACCACTTGCCTCGATCTTCTCTTCTCTTGTCTGCCTCGTTGCCCCGCCGCCTCGCCCTTCTCAAGGCTCTACGACTAACTCCTTGGATCTGCACGCACCTTTCTGCTTCCGTCACTGCGCTACCGAGCTCCTGCATGCTTGACTGCTTCTGCTTGCTTCTGTTCTTCTCGCTCCCATTCATTCCATTCTTCTGACAAGATGTACTAGGCATGATATTACAGGTTCAAACAAGGTAGAATACTGGTGGCTCGGTGTGGCTATTGTGTACAATGCCTTAACAAAGCTGGCATGTGCCACTGACCATGACCACAAAGTTTACCAAGTGGCTTTAACTACTACGAATGATAACACGGGTCAGCTACGGTAAGAGTGTCCAATCACAGTGCAGAGGTAATAGGCATGATCTTGCAGGTCCAAACAAGGTAGAATACTGGTGGCTCGGTGTGGCTAGTGTGCGCAATGCCTTGACAAAGTTGGCATGTGCCACTGACCATGACCACGAATGTATCAAAGTGACTTCTACTTCTATTGACCATAGCACGAGTCAGCTACGGTCAGAGTGTCCAATCACAGTGCAGATGCACTACGCATGACCTTGCAGGTACAAACAAGGTAGAATACTGGTAGCTCGGTGTGGCTATTGTGTGCAATGCCTTGACAAAGTTGGCATGTGCCACTGACCATGGCCACAAATGTATCCAAGTGACTTTTACTTCTATTGATCATAACACGAGTCAGCCACGGTCAGAGTGTTCAATCACAGAGTATATGTACTAGGCATGATCTTGCACGTGCAAACAAGGGAGAATACAGGTGGCTCGATGTGTCTATTGTGCGTAATGCCTTAACAATGTTGGCATGTGCCACTGCCCATGACCACAAAGTTTTCCAAGTGACTTTAACTTCTACGAATTGTAACATGAGTCGGAGACGGTCAAAGTGTCCAATCATAGTGCAGATGTACTAGGCATGATCTTGCAGGTATAAACAAGGTGGAGTACTGGTGGCTTGGTGCGGCTATTGTTCGCAATGCCTTGACAAAGTTGGCATGTGCCACTGACCATGACCAAAACGTTTACCAACTGACTTTAACTTCTACGCATCGTAACACGAGTCATTCGCGGTCAGAGTACCCAATCACATCGCACATGGAATACGCATGACTTTGCATGTATAGAAGAGATAAAAAGTCGGTGTCTTGACACGGCTATTGTGCGCAATGCCTTGACAAAGTTGGCACGTGCCACTGACCATGACCACAAAGTTTACCAAGTACCTTAAACGGATATGAATCGTTACACGATTCAGCCACGGTTAGAGTGTCCAATCGCAGTACAAAAATACTGGGCATGACCTTCCAGGTATAAACAAGGTGGAGTACTGGGGGCTCCGTGTGGCTATTGTGTACAACGCCTGAACAAAGTGGGCATGTGCCTCTGACCATGACAACAAATGTATCCAAGTGACTTTTACCTCTATTGATCATAACACAAGTCAGCCACGGTCAGAGTGTCCAATCACAGTGCAGATGTACTAGGCATGATCTTGCAGGTACAAACAAGGTAGAATACTGGTAGCTCGGTGTGGCTATTGTGTGCAATGCCTTGACAAAGTTGGCATGTGCCACTGACCATGGCCACAAATGTATCCAAGTGACTTTTACCTCTATTGATCATAACACAAGTCAGCCACGGTCAGAGTGTCCAATCACAGTGCAGATGTACTAGGCATGATCTTGCAGGTACAAACAAGGTAGAATACTGGTAGCTCGGTGTGGCTATTGTGAGTAATGCCTTGACAGATGTGGCATGTGCCACTCACCATGACCACAAAGTTTACCAAGTGACTTTAACCTCTATGAATCGCAACACGCGTCAGCCACGATCAGAGTGCCCAATCACAGCTCAGATGTACTAGGCATGACCTTACAGGTATATACATGGTAAAAAACCGGTTGCTTGGCACGGCTATTGTGCACAATGCCTTGACAAAGTTGCCATGTGCCACTGACCATGACAACATAGCTTACCAAGTACCTTATACGGCTATGAATCGTAACACGAGTCAGCAACGTTCAGAGTGCCCAATCAAAGCGTACAACTAATATGCATGATCTTACAGGTATAAACAGGGTAACAACCCGGTGTCTGGGCACGACTATTGTACGCAATGCCTTGACAAAGTTGGCATGTGTCACTGACCAAGACCACAAAGTTTACCAAGTACCTTAAACGGCTATGAATCATAACACGAGTCAGCCACGGTCAGAGTGTCCAATCACAGTGCAGATATACTGGGCATGATATTACAGGTATAAACAAGGTGGAATACTGATGGCTTGGTGTGGCTATTGCGTGCAATGCCTTGACGAAGTTGGCATGTGCCACTGATCATGACCACAAACGTATCCAAGTGACTTACTTCTATTGATCATAACACGAGTCAGCCACGGTCAGAGTGTCCAATCCCAGTACAGATGTACTAGGCATGATCTTGGAGGTGAAAACTTTGTATAATACTGGTGGCTCGTTGTGGCTATTGTGCGCAATGCCTTGACAAAGTTGGCATGTGCCACTGACCATGACCACGAGGTTTACCAAGTGACTTAAACATCTACGAATCCTAACACGAGTCAGCCACGGTTAGTGTGCAATGCCTTGACAAAGTTGGCATGTGCCACCGACCATGGCCACAAATGTATCCAAGTGTCTTTTACTTCTATTGATCATGACACGGGTCAGCCACGGTCAGAGTGTCCAATCACAATGCAGATGTACTAGGCATGACCTTGCAGGTACTAACAAGGTACAATACTGGTGGCTCGGTGAGGCTACTGCGTGCAATTCCTTGACAAAGTTGGCATGTGCCACTGACCATGACCAGAAATGTATCCAAGTGACTTTTACTTCTATTGAACATAACACGCATCAGCCACGGTCAGAGTGTCCAACCAGAGTGCAGATGTACTAGGCATGACCTTGTAGTTTCAAAAAAGGTAGAAGACTGGTGGCTCGGTGTGGTTATTGTGCGCAATGCATTGACAAAGTCGCCATGTGCCAGTGACCATGACTACAAATGTATCCAAGTGACTTTTACTTCTATTGATCATAACACGAGTCAGCCAAAGTCAGAGATTCCAATCACAGTGCAGATGTAATAGACGTGATCTTGCAGGTGCAAACAAGGTAGATTACTGGTGACTCGGTTTGCTATTGTGCGCAATGCCTTGACAAAGTTGGCATGTGCCACTGACCATGGCCACAAAGTTTACCAAGTGACTTTAACTTCTACAAATTGTAACAGGAGTCAGCCACGGTCAGAGTGTCCAATCACAGTGCATATATACTAGGCATGACCTTGCAGGTACAAACAAGGCAGAATACTGGTAGATCGGTGTGGCTATTGTGCGCAATGCCTTGACAAAGTTGGCATCCGCCACTGACCATGACCACAGTTTACCGAGTACCTTAACCAGCAATGAATCATAGCACGAGTCAGCCACGGTCAGAGTGTCCAATCACAGTGCAGATATACTGGGCATGAACTTGCAAGTATAAACAAGGTAAAAAACCAGTGGCCTGGCACGGCTATTGTGCGCAAAGCCCTCACAAACTTGGCATGTGCCACTGACCATGACCACAAAGTTTACCAAGTACCTTTAACGACTATGAATCATAACACAAGTCAGCCACGGTCAGAGTGTCCAATCACAGTGCAGATGTTCTGGGCATGACCTTGCAGGTATAAACAAGGTAGAATGCTGGTGGCTTGGTGTGGCTATTGTGCACAATGCCTTGACAAAGTTGGAATGTGCCACTGACCATGACCACAAATGTATCCAAGTGAGTTTTACTTCTATTGATCATAACACGAGTTAGCCACCGTCAGATGTATTAGGCATGACCACAGTGCAGATGTACTAGGCATGATCTTCCAGGTGCAAAAAAGGTAGAATACTGGTGGCTCGGTGTGGCTATTGTGCGCAATGTCTTGACAAAGTTGGCATGTGCCACTCACCATGACCACAAAGTTTACCAAGTACCTTACACGGCTATGAATCATAACACGAGTCAGCCATGGTCAGAGTGTCTAATCACAGTGCAGATATACTAGGCATGACCTTGCAGGTATAAACAAAGTAGAATACTGCTGTCTCGGTGTGGCTATTGTGCGCAATGCCTTGACAAAGGTGGCATGTGCCACTGACCATGACCACAAAGTTTACTAAGTGACTTTGACTTCTACGAATTGTAACAGGAGTCAGCCACGGTCAGAGTGCTCAACCACAGCGCACATCTAATATGAATGACCTTTCAGGTATAAACAAGGTAGAAAACCGGTGGCTTGGCACGGCTATTGTGTTCAATGCCTTGACAAAGTGGGCATGTGCCACAGACCCTGATCACAGAGTTTACCAAGTACCTTAAACGGCTATGAATCATAACACCAGTCAGTCACGGTCAAAGTGTCCAACCACAGTGCAGATATACTGGGCATGACCTTTCAGGTATAAACAAGGTAGAATTTTGGTGGCTCGGTGTGGCTATAATGCGCAATGCCTTGACAAAGTTGGCATGTGCCACTGACCATGACCACAAAGTTTACCAAGT
>SZWC01000500.1:140985-157236 GCA_023375785.1 Penium margaritaceum
GCTATTGTGCGCAATGCCTTGACAAAGTTGGCATGTGCCACTGACCATGACCACAAAGTTTACCAAGTGACTTTAACTTCTACAGATTGTAACACGAGTCAGCCAGGGTCAGAGTGTCCAATCACAGTGCAGATATATTGGGCATGACCTTGTAGGTACAAACAAGGCAGCATACTGGTAGATTGGTGTGGCTATTTTGCGCAATGCCTTGACAAAGTTGGCATGTGCCACTGACCATGACCACAACGTTTACCAAGTACCTTAAACGGCTATGAATCATAACATGAGTCAGCCACGGTCAGAGTGTCCAATCACAGTGCAGATAAACTGGGCATGACCTTATGGTTATAAACAAGGTAGAATACTTTTGGTTCGGTGTGGCTATTGTGCGCAATACCTTGACAAAGTTGGCATGTGCCACTGACCATGACCACAAGTGTATCCAAGTGGCTTTTTCTTCTATTGATCATAACATGAGTCAGCCACGGTCAGAGTGTCTAATCACAGTGCAATTCTAATATGCATGACCTTGCAGGTGTAAACACGGTAAAAAACCGGTGGCTTCGCACGGCTATTGTGCGCAATGTCCTCACAAAGTTGGCATGTGCCACTGACCATGACCACAAGGTTTACCAAGTACCTTAAACGGCTATGAATCATAACACGAGTCAGCTACGGTCAGAGTGTCCAATCACAGTGCAGATATACTGGGCATGATCTTGCAGGTATCAACGAGGTAGAATGCTGGTGGCTCGGTGTGGCTATTGTGCATAATGCCTTGACAAAGCTGGCATGTGCCACGGACCATATCACAAATGTATCAAAGTGACTTTTACTTCTATTGATCATAACACGAGTCAGCCACGGTCAGAGTGTCTAATCAAAGTGCAGATGTACTAGGCACGACCTTGCAGATACAAAAAAGGTATAATACTGGTGTCTCGGTTTGGCTATTGTGCGCAATGACTTGACAAAGTTGGCATGTGCCACTGACCATGACCACAAAGTTTACAAAGTGACTTTAACTTCTACGAATCGTAACACGAGTCAGCCACGGTCAGAGTGTCCAATGACAGTGCACATCTAACATGCATGACCTTACAGGTATACACAAGGGAAAAAACCGGTACCTTGGCACGACTATTGTGCGCAATGCCTTGACAAAGTTGGCATGTGCCACTGACCATGACCACAACGTTTACCAAGTGACTTTAACTTAAGCGAATCGTAACACGAGTCAGCCACATTCAGAGTGCCCAATCACAGTGCAGATCCAAATTGCATGACCTTGCAGGTATAAACAAGGTATAATACCGGTGGCTTGGCACGGCTATTGTGCGCAATGCCTTGAAAAAGTTGGCATGTGCCACTGACCATGACCACACTGTCTACCAAGTGCCTTCAACGGCTATGAATCATAACACGCGTCACCCACGGTCAGTATGTCCAATCACAGTGCAAATGTACTAGGCATGATCTTGCAGGTGTAAACAAGGTAGAATACGGGTGGCTCGGTGTGGCTATTGTGCGCAATGCCTTGAAAAAGTTGGCATGTGCCACTGACCATGACCACACTGTCTACCAAGTGCCTTCAACGGCTATGAATCATAACACGCGTCACCCACGGTCAGCATGTCCAATCACAGTGCAAATGTACTAGGCATGATCTTGCAGGTGTAAACAAGGTAGAATACGGGTGGCTCGGTGTGGATATTGTGCGCAATGCCTTGGCAAAGTTGGCATGTGCCACTGACCATGACCACAAATGTATCCAAGTGACTTTTACATCTATTGATCATAACACGAGTCAGCCTCGGTCAGAGTGTCCAATCACAGTGTAGATGTACTAGGCATGATCTTGCAGGTTTAAACAAGGTAGAATACTGGTGGCTCGTAATGGCTATTGTGCGCATTGCCTTAACAATGTTGGCATGTGCCACTGACCATGACCACAAAGTTTATCAATTGACTTGAACTTATACGAATCGTAACACGAGTCAACCACGGTCAGAGTGCGCAATCACAATGCACATATAATATGCATGACCTTTTCAGAAGAATGCAGATACGGGATCAGCGGCAGCAGAAGCACAGAGAAGCAGCGGGACATTCAGGTGTACGTCAGCAGAGTGACGTAAGCAAGAGTGGTCCAGGAGTTAGTTCGCGGGATCAGATAAAGGTGGAGACGCGAGGTTGCCAAGGTAGACAGCTTGATGTGAGAGAGAGTGCAGACGCGGTGAGTACTGGTTGGCAAAGTGAGAGAGCTGAGCGAAGGAATGGAAGTGACGGAGCAAAGCGTTGAGAGGCGACGAAGGCAGGAAATGCGAGGAGCGAGCAGAGCGAAGACACGGCGGCGAAGCCGCGGAACCAAGGGGAACAGGATGTGCAGAACTGTTCTGGTTAAATTAGGGAGGCAATGAACATCCTCCGTATATACAGCAGAACAGGAAAAAGTAGATATTAACGACTTGTTTCCGCTAGCCGGATGCGCGGCGACGTGGTCGCTTATTAGGGGCGGCTCGACTCTGGTGGAACGGTCATGACCGACCAGCCGTTTGCCGAGAGAGGTTCGCTGTTGAGACCTGAACCGGGATTGGGAGCTCGGATTATCCGAGGGGTGAAGAGCACCTTGTCGGAATCATATTTCTGACAGCCCCCTTGAATCCGACAAGGGAAGAAGACCTGAGTGCCTACAGGGCCTCAGTGTCCAGGTGTCGTTGTCTGATGGGGGGATTAACCACTCGACAGAGAGAGAGGATGATCACGTTGTAGATATTGGGATTCCACGCTGCTGCCACAAAGATGTGCCACATTGCAGTAACTGGTGACACTTCATCAATGATTCTGTGGTAAACAGTATGGGTGGTGGCTCGTAGGCATCTTTTCATGTCCTGTAGGGAAGTTGTATATGCCCTTGGAGGACATCCGGGATTGTCATACACTCCTTCCAGAAAGTGGGAGAGCTGATATCCACGGAGAAATGAGTGCTTTGTCTTGACTTGTATACCACCATACCAGTCGTGGATATTCTCTCCCAACTGATCAAGAACTGGAATGTGTGTCCAGTCGAGGGCTTGTACTGCCATCATGATTGTTTGTTGAGAGTGTGGCAGTTGCTGGTGTCTGTTTTGTCAGTAGGATTGGAGCAGGTGCGACCGTTGTCCAGGTCTACTCGATTGATGAGAAGACCTGGACTCAGATTGTCGCAACGCTGGCGATCCAACTAAGCAGATTCGCGTGCCGGGGTGATGATGAGAAGCGATGGGTGGAGAAGTGAGCGCAGGGGCAGGTCCTCGTGTGGATTTTGCAGTAGAGGAGTAGGGCGCGGCAGGGGAAGGGCAGGTGCCAATGCGTTGCGACGATCTGCTCTCGGCGAGGGTGCGGGTTGTCCCTGAAGTCGATGCAACCAGGCGTTTGCTTGTATCGAGCGGAGAGGGAACTGATGATGGAGGAATGCAGGATGATGGAGCGGAAGCAGAGGCAAGAACCCCGTGCGCTGCAAGGGGCACAGCTTGGGCGCAGGTCGTCGCAAAAACAGCGATGCGACCAGGCGGATCCTGGTGTTGAGTGAAGAGAAAGCGGATGATGGTGGGGAAACAATGGATGATGCAGTGGGCGCAGGGGCGGGACCATGTGCGCTGCAGGAAGTTTCCGGCGTGGGCGCAGGTCGTTGCGGAAAAGGTGATGCGACCGGGCGGATCCTTGTGCCGAGCTAAGAACGATTCGCGGAAGGGGCGATTGATATGATGAGTGGGCGCAGGGGCAAGCCACGTGCGCTGAAGGAGATTACGGCGTGGGCGCAAGTCGTCGCGGAAAGGGCGATGCGACCAGGCGAATCCTTTTGCCGAGCTGAAAGGCGATGCAAAAGCAGAGGAGGAGATTGATGTGTGGGCGCAGGGGCGAAACCACGTGCGCTGCGGGAAGTTTTCGGCGTGGGCGTAGGTCGTCGCGGAAAAGGCGATGCGACCGGGTGGATCCGTGTGCCGAGCAAAGGCTAATGCGGGAGAAGCGATTATGGCGGAAAAACGATGGATGGATGAGTGGGCGCAGGGGCAGAACCACGTGCGCTGACGATGAAGACTGATGATGCTGATGATGGATGGAGAGGCGACGCGAATAATGCTGACGATGAGGAGGAGGCAACGCGGAGGACGTTGAGGAGGGATGTGGAGGCGGCGCGGATGATGCTGATGGCGACGAGGTAGAGATGAGGTAGGAACGGGCGGTTGATGATGCTGAGGAGACTGAAGCAAGGAGGAGGAGGAGCGATGGAGGCGAGCGGAGACGAAGACCGAGGGCTGATGATGATGAAGAAGGCAGAAGGCAGGGGGCGATGCAAGCGAAGAGCAATGAGACGCGGCGCAGCAGGTGGAGGCGATGCAACCTCTTCTTCCAGCGTTCAGGAGAGTGACGGCTTGTTCCCCAGTTGGCTCTGAAGTGGGAGCAGGAAGACTGGTGGTGTCCGATGTCCTGTCGGCTGGAAGAATTTGGCTGCGGCAGAGGAAGCCAGACAGCGGGCAGAGACACTAGACTGCTGATGCCAGGAGAGTGACGGCTTGTGCCCCAGTTCACTCGGAAATGGGAGCAGGAAGACTGGTGGTGTCCGATATCCTGGCACTGGCAGCTTTGGTTCCAGCTGCTGACGAAGCGGGGAGGCGATGCGAGAGCGCGGCTCGAGATGATGGATGCGTGTAGGAAAAAGATGTCGGTGACGAAGGAGCAGATGGAGCTGTTGAGGCAGGATGAAGAGGAGGAGATGTCAGAGGAGGCAGAGGTGATGCGGTGATGGCGGATGGAAGGCAGCAGGGAGCTTCTTGGTAGTTGACGGCAGACGGCGGCCCGAGAGTTGCTTGCGGCTGATGTGGACAGCTTCGTCACCGGTAGTCGGCCACGGGCGCGGAAATGGGCGCAGGGCCTTCTTAGGATGATGAGGCGTTTCTTCAGCGTAGAAAACTCGTCAGGCAGGACTGCTGATGTCAGCTGCGGATGAAGCGGAGAGACGCGGAGTGGCGGCGGCGACGACAGAGGAATGTGAGCAGGAGCGATGGAAAGGGCGCGGCGGCAGAGGGATGACGCGGTCACAAATCTCCAGGTGATGTTGCCTGAAGCTCTGATACCATGTCAGAAGAATGCAGATACGGGATCAGCGACAGCAGAAGGAGAGAGAAGCAGCGGGACATTCAGGTGTACGTCAGCAGAGTGACGTAAGCAAGAGTGGTCCAGGAGTTAGTTCGCGAGAGCAGATAAAGGTGGAGACGCGAGGTCGCCGAGGTAGACAGCTTGATGTGAGAGAGAGTGCAGACGCGGTGAGTAATGGTTGGCGAAGTGAGAGAGCTGAGCGAAGGAACGGAAGTGACGGAGCGAAGCTTTGAGAGGTGACGAAGGCAAGAAATGCGAGGAGCGAGCTGAGCGAAGACACGGCGGCGAAGCCGCGGAAGCAGGGGGAACAGGATGTGCAGAACTGTTCTGGTTAAACTAGGGAGGGAATTAACATCCTCCATATATACAGCAGAACAGGACAAATTAGGTGTTAACGTCTTGTTTCCGCTAGCCGGACGCGTGGCGACATGGTCGCTTATTAGGGGCGGCTCGACTCTGGTGGAACGGTCATGACCGACCAGCCGTTTGCCGAGAGAGGTTCGCTCTTGAGACCTGAACCGGGATTGGGAGCTCGGATTATCCAAGGGGTGAAGAGCACCTTGTCGGAGTCATATTTCTGACAGACCTTGCAGGTTTAAACAAGGTAAAAATGTGGTGGCTTGGCACGCCAATTGTGCGTAATGCCTTGACAAAGTTGGCATGTGCCACTGACCATGACCACAAAGTCTACCAAGTGACTTTGTATTCTACAAATCGTAAGAGGAGTCAGCTACATTCAGAGTGCCACATCACAGTTCAAATGTACTAGGCATGACCTTGCAGGAGTAAACAAGGTAAAAACCGGTGGCTTGGTACAACTATTGTGCGCAATGCCTTGACAAAGTTGGCATGTGCCACTTACCATGACCACAAAGTTTACAAAGTGACCTTAACTTCTATGAATCGTAACACAAGTCAACCATGGTCAAAGTGCCCAATCACAGTGCACATGTAATATGCATGACCTTA
This sequence comes from Penium margaritaceum, assembly GCA_023375785.1. Taxonomy (NCBI): domain Eukaryota; kingdom Viridiplantae; phylum Streptophyta; class Zygnematophyceae; order Desmidiales; family Peniaceae; genus Penium; species Penium margaritaceum. The sequence goes on from SZWC01000500.1 coordinate 147,094, forward strand.
CAGGTATACACAATGTAAAAAACCGGTGGCTTGACACAGCTATTGTGCGCAATGCCTTGACAAAGTTGGCATGTGCCACTGACCATGACCACAAAGTCTACCAAGTGACTTTAACCTCTAGGAATCGTAACACGAGTCAGCCACATTCAGAGTGGCCAATCATAGTGCATATCTAATATGCATGACCTTGCAGGTATAAAGAAGGTAAAGAACTGGTGGCTTGGCACGGCTATTGTGCACAATGTCTTGACAAAGTTGGCATGTGCCACTGACCATGACCACACTGTTTACCAAGTACCTTAAACGGCTACGAGTCATAACACACCTCATCCACGGTCAGAGTGTCCAATCACTGTGCAGATGTACTAGGCATGATCTTTAAGGTGCAAACAAGGTAGAAGACTGGTGGCTCGGTGTGGCTATTGTGTGGAATGCCTTGACAAAGTTGGCATGTGCCACTGACCATGATCACAAAGTTTACCAATTGACTTTAACTTCTACGAATCGTAAGACGAGTCAGCCACGGTCAGAGTTTCCAATCACAGTGCAAATGTACTAGGCATGATCTTGCAGGTGCAAACAAGATAGAATACTGGTGGCTCGGTGTGGCTATTGTGTGGAATGCCTTGACAAAGTTGGCATGTGCCACTGACCATGATCACAAAGTTTACCAATTGACTTTAACTTCTACGAATCGTAAGACGAGTCAGCCACGATCAGAGTGCCCCATCATAGTAAAAATCTAATATGCATAACCTTGCTGGTATAAACAAGGTAAAAAACCGGTGGCTTGGCACGGCTATTGTGCGCAATGCCTTCACAAAGTTGGCATGTGCCACTGACCATGACCACAACTTTTACGAAGTACATTAAACGGCTATGAATTATAACACGAGTCAGCCACGGTCAGAGTATCCAATCACACTGCAGATATACTGAACATTACCTTACAGGTATAAACAAGGTAGAATACTGCTGGCTCGGTGTGGCTATTGTGCGCAATGCCTTGACAAATCGGCATGTGCCACTGACCATGACCACAAAGTTTACCAAGTGACGTTTACGTCTATTCATCATAACACGAGTCAGCCACGGTCAGAGTTTCCAATCACAGTGCAAATGTACTAGGCATGATCTTGCAGGTGCAAACAAGATAGAATACTGGTGGCTCGGTGTGGCTATTGTGCGCAATGCCCTGACAATGTTGGCATGTGCCACTGACCATGACCACAGAGTTTACCAAGTGACTTTAACTTCTACAAATCGTAACACGAGTCAGCCACGGTCAGAGTGCCTAATCGCAGTGCACATATAATATGCATGACCTTGCAGGTATAAACAAGTTAAAAAACCGGTGGCTTGGTAGGCTATTGTGCGCAATGCCTTGACAAAGTTGGCATGTGCCACTGACCATGACCACAAAGTTTACCAAGTGACTTTAACTTCTACGAATCGTAACACGAGTCAGCCACATTCAGAGTGCCCAATCACATTGCACGTCTAAAAATGCATGACCTTGCAGGTATAAAGAAGGTAAAAAACTGGTGGCTTGGCACGGCTATTGTGCGCAGTGCCTTGACAAAGTTGGCATGTGCCTCTGACCATGACCACACTGACTACCAAGTACCTTAAACGGCTACGAATCATAACACACGTCACCCACGGTCAGAGTGTCCAATCAGAATGCAGATGTACTAGGCATGATCTTGAAGGTGCAAAAAAGGCAGAATACTGGTGGCTCGGTGTGGCTATTGTGCGCAATGCCTTGACAAAGTTGGCATGTGCCACTGACCATGATCACAAAGTTTACCAAGTGACTTTAACTTCTACGAATCGTAAGACGAGTCAGCCACGGTCAGAGTGCCCAATCGTAGTACACATCTAATATGCATGACCTTGCTGGTATAAACAAGGTAAAAAGCTGGTGGCTTGGCACGGCTATTGTGCGCAATGCCTTGACAAGGTTGGCATGTGCCACTGACCATGACCACATATTTTACCAAGTACATTAAACGGCTATGAATTTTAACACAAGTCAGCCACGGTCAGAGTGTCCAATCACAGTGCAGATATACTCGGTATGACCTTACAGGTATAAACAAGGTATAATACAGGTGGCTCGGTGTGGCTATTGTGCGGAATGCCTTGACAAATTGGCATGTGCTACTGACCATGACCACAAAGTTTACCAAGTTACTTCAACTTCTACGAATTGTAACACAAGTCAGCCACTGTCACAGTGCCCAATCACAGTGCACATCTAATATGCATGACCTTGCAGGTATACACAAGGTAAAAAACCGGTGGCTTCGCACGGTTATTGTGCGCAATGCCTTGACAAAGTTGGCATGTGCCACTGACCATGACCACAAAGTTTACCAAGTGACTTTAACTCCTACGAATCGTAACATGAGTCAGCCACATTCAGAGTGCCCAATCACAGTGCACATCCAATATGCATGACATTGCAGGTATAAAGAAGGTAAACAAACCGGTGGCTTGGAACGGCTATTGTGCGCAATGCCTTGATAAAGTTGGCATGTGCCACAGACCACGACCACACTGTTTACCAAGTACCTTCAACGGCTATGAGTCATAACACGCGTCACCCACGGTCAGAGTGTCTGATCACAGTACAGATGTACTAGGCATGATCTTGAAGGTGCAAAAGAGGTAGAATACTGGTGGCTCGGTGTGGCTATTGTGCGCATTGCCTTGACAAAGTTGGCATGCGCCACTGACCATGATCACAAATTTTACCAAGTGACTTTAATTTCTACAAATCGTAACACGAGTCAGCCACGGTCAGAGTGCCCAATCATAGTACAAATCTAGTATGCACGACCTTGCTAGTTTAAACAAGGTAAAAAACCAGTGGCTTGGCACGGCTATTGTGCGCAATGCCTTGACAAAGTTGGCATGTGCCACTGACCATGACCACAAAGTTTACCAAGTACATTAAACGGCCATGAATTATAACACGGGTCAGCCACGGTCAGAGTGTCCAATCACAGTGCAGATATACTGGGCATGAACTTACAGGTATAAACAAGGTAGAATACTGGTGGCTCCGTGTGGCTATTGTGTGCAATGCCTTGACAAAGTTGGCATGTGCCACTGACCAGGACCACATATGTATCCAAGTGACGTTTGCGTCTATTGATCATAACACGAGTCAGCCACGGTCAGAGTTTCCAATCACAGTGCAGATGTATTAGGCATGATCTTGCAGGTGCAAACAAGGTAAAACACCTGTGGCTTGGTGTGGCTATTGTGCGCAATGCCTTGACAAAGTTGGCATGTGCAACTGACCATGACCACAAAGTTTACCAAGTACATTAAACGGCCATGAATTATAACACGGGTCAGCCACGGTCAGAGTGTCCAATCACAGTGCAGATGTATTAGGCATGATCTTGCAGGTGCAAACAAGGTAAAACACCTGTGGCTTGGTGTGGCTATTGTGCGCAATGCCTTGACAAAGTTGGCATGTGCAACTGACCATGACCACAAAGTTTACCAAGTGACTTTAACTTCTACGAATTGTAACACGAGTCTGCAATGATCAGAGTGAACAATCACAGTACACATCTAACATTCATGACCTTGCGGGTATTAACAAGGTAAGAAACTGGTGGCTTGGCACGACTATTGTGCGCAATTCCTTGACAAAGTTGGCATGTGCCACTGACCATGACCACACTGTTCACCAAGTACCTGAAACGGCTACAAATCATAACACGCGTCACCCACGGTCAGAGTGTCCAATCACAGTGCAGATGTACTAGGCATGATCTTGAAGCTGCAAACAAGGTAGAATACTGGTGGCTCGGTGTGGCTATTGTGTGCAATGCCTTGACAAAGTTGGCATGTGCCACTGACCATCATCGCAAAGTTTACCAAGTGACTTTAACTTCTACGAATTGTAAGACGAGTCAGCCACGGTCAGAGTGCCCAAACAAAGTACACATATAATATGCAGGACCTTGCTGGGATAAACAAGGTAAAAAACTGGTGGCTTGGCATAGCTATTGTGCGCAATGCCTTGACAAATTTGGCATGTGCCACTGACCATGACCACAAATGTTACCAAGTACATTAAACAGCTATGATGTATAACACGAGTCAGCCACTGTCAGAGTGTCCAATCACAGTACAGATATACTGGGCATGACCTTATAGGTATAAACAAGGTAGAATACTGGTGGCTCAGTGTGGCTATTGTGCGCAATGCCTTGGCAACTTGGCATGTGCCACTGACCATGACCACAAAGGTTACCAAGTGAATTTAACTTATATGAATCGTAACACGAGTCAGCCACGGTCGGAGTGCCCAAACATAGTGAACATATAATATGCATGATCTTGCAGGTATACACAAGGTAAAAAACCGGTGGCTTGGGACGGCTATTGTGCGCAATGCCTTGACAAAGTTGGCATGTGCCATTGACCATAACCACAAAGTTTACCAAGTGACTTTAACTTCTACAAATCGTACACGAGTCAGCCACATTCAGAGTGCCCAATCACAGAGCACATCTAATATGCATGACCTTGCAGGTATAAAGAAGGAAAAAAACCGGTGGCTTGGCACGGCTATTGTGCGCAATGCCTTGCCAAAGTTGGCATGTGCCACTGACCTTGACCACACTGTTTACCAAGAACCTTAAACGGCTATGAATCATAACACGCGTCACCCACGGTCAGAGTGTCCAATCTCAGTACAGATGTACTGGGCATGACCTTACAGGTATAAACAAGGTAGAATACTGGTGGCTCGGTGTGGCTATTGTGTGCAATGCCTTGACAATGTTGGCATGTGCCACTGACCATGACCACAAGTGTATCCAAGTGAATTTAACAATAATTGATCATAATATGAGTCAGCCACGGTCAGAGTGTCCAATCACAGTGAAAATGTACTAGGCATGATCTTGCAGGTGCAAACAAGATAGAATACTGGTGGCTCGGTGTGGCTATTGTGCGCAATGCCCTGACAATGTTGGCATGTGCCACTGACCATGACCACAGAGTTTACCAAGTGACTTTAACTTCTACAAATCGTAACACGAGTCAGCCACGGTCAGAGTGCCTAATCGCAGTGCACATATAACATGCATGACCTTGCAGTTATAAACAAGTTTAAAAAACCGGTGGCTTGGCACGGCTATTGTGCGCAATGCCTTGACAAAGTTGGCATGTGCCACTGACCATGACCACAAACTTTACCAAGTACCTTAAACGGCTATGAATCATAAGACAAGTCAGCCACGGTCAGAGTGTCCAATCACAGTGCAGATATCCTGGGCATGATCTTTCACATATAAGCTATAATACAAGTGGCTCTCTGTGGCTATTGTGCGCAATGCCTTGACAAAGTTGGCATGTGCCACTGACCATGACCAAAAATGTATCCAAGTGAGTTTTTCTTCTATTGATAAGAACACAAGTCAGCCACGGTCAGAGTGCCCAATCACAGTGCAGATGTACTAGGCAGGATCTTGCAGGTGCAAACAAGGTAGAATACTGGTGGCTCGGTGAGGATATGTTGCGCAATGCCTTGACAAGGTTCGCATGTGCCACTGACCATGACCATGACCACAAGTGACTTTAACTTCTACGAATCATTACACGAGTCAGCCACGGTCAGAGTACCCAATCACAGTGCACATCTAATATGCATGACCTTGCAGGAATAAACAGGGTAAAAAACCGGTGTCTTAGCACGGGTATTGTGCGGAATGCCTGGACAAAGTTGGCATGTGCCACATACCATGACCACAAAGTTTACCAAGTGACTTTATCCACTACGAATTGTAACACGAGTCAGCCACAGTCAGAGTGCCCAATCACAGTTCAGATGTACTAGGCATGACCTTGCAGGTATAAACAAGGTAAAATCCGGTGGCTTGGAACAGCTATTGTGCGCAATGCCTTGACCAAGTTGGCATGTGCCACTGACCATGACCACAAAGTTTACCAAGTACCTGAAACGGCTATGAATCATAACACGAGTTAGCCACGGTCAGAGTGTCCAATCACAGTGCAGATACATTGGGCATGACCTTACAGGCATAAACAAGGTAGAATACTGATGACTCGGTGTGGCTGTTATGTGCAAGGCCTTGACAAAGTTGGCATGTGCCACTGACCATGACCACAATTGTATCCAAGTGACTTTTACTTCTATTGATCATAACACGAGTCAGCCACGGTCAGAGTGGCCAATCACAGTGCATATATGGTAGGCATGATCTTGCAGGTGCACACAAGGTAGAATACTGGTGGCTCGGTGTGGCTATTGTGTGCAATGCCTTGACACAGTTGGCATGTGCCACTGCCCATGACCACAAAGTTTATCAAGTGACGTTATCTTCTACGAATCGTAACACGATTTCGCCACAGTCAGAGTGTACAATCACAGTTCAGATGTACTAGGCATGACCTTGCAGGTTTAAAGAAGGTTAAAAACCGGTGGCTTGGCACGGCTATTGTGGGCAATGCATTGACAAAGTTGGCATGTCCCACAGACCATGACCACAAAGTTTACCAAGTGACTTTAACTTCTACGAATTGTAACACGAGTCAGCCACCGTCAGAGTGCCCAATCACAGTTCAGATGCACTAGGCATGACCTTGCAGATATAAACAAGGTAAAATCCGGTCAAGCCACCGGTCAAGGCATTGCACACAATAGGTTATGATCAATAAAAGTAAAAGTCACTTGGATACACTTGTGGTCATGGTCAGTGGAACATGCCAACTTTGTCAAGGAATTGCACACAATAGCCATACCGAGCCACCGGTATTCTACCTTGTTTATACCTGTAAGGTCATACCCAGTATATCTGTACTGAGATTGGACACTCTGACCGTGGCTGACTCGTGTTATGATTCATAGCCGTTTAAGGTACTTGGTAAGCTTTGTGATCATGGTCAGTGGCACATGCCAACTTTGTCAAGGCATTGCGCACAATAGTCCTACCAAGCCACCGGTCTTTTACCTTGTTTATACCTGAAAGGTAATGCATATTAGATGTTCAATGTGATTAGGCACTTTGAATGTGGCTGACCCATGTTTCGATTCGTAGAAGTTAAAGTCACTTGGTAAACATTGTGGTCATTAAAATTGGCACATGCCGACTTTGTCAAGGCATTGCGCACAGTACCCGTGCCAAGCCACCGGTTTTTTACCTTGTTTATAGCTGCAAGGTCATGCATGTTAGATGTGCACTGTGATTGGGCACTCTGACCATGGCTGACTCGTGTTACGTTTCATAGAAGTTAAAGTCACTTGGTAAACTTTGTGGTCGTGGTAAGTGGCACATGCCAACTTTGTCAAGGCATTGCGCACAATAGCCACACCAAGCCACAGGTGTTTTACCTTGTTTGCATCTGGAAGATCATGCCTAGTACATCTGCACTGTGATTGGACACTCTGACCGTGGCTGACTCGTGTTATGATCAATAGACGTAAACGTCACTTGGAGACAGATGTGGTCATGGTCAGTGGCACATGCCAACTTTGTCAAGGCATTGCCCACAATAACCACACCGAGCTACCAGTATTCTACCTTTTTTATACCTGCAAGGTCATGTCCAGTTTCTCTGCACTGTGATTGGACACTCTGACCGTGACTGACTCGTGTTATAATTCGTAGCCGTTTAATGTACTTGGTAAACTTTGTGGTCATGGTCAGTGGCACATGCCAACTTTGTCAAGGCATTGCGCACAATAGCCGTGCCAAGCCACCGGTTTTTACCTTCTTTCTACGTGCAAGGTCATGCATATTACATGGGCCTTGTGATTGGGTACTCCGAATGTGGCTGACTCGTGTTACAATTCGTAGAAGTTAAAGTCACTTGGTAAACGCTGTGGTCATGGTCAGTGGCACATGCCAACTTTGTCAAGGCATTGCGCACAATAGCCGTGCCAAGCCACTGGTTCTTTACCTTGTGTATACCTGTAAGGTCATGCATATTATATGTGCACTGTGATTGGGAACTCTGACCGTGGCTGACTTGTGTTACGATTCGTTAAGTTAAAGTCACTTGGTAAACTTCGTGGTCATGGTCAGTGGCACATGCCAATTTGTTAAGGCATTGCGCACAATAGCCGTGCCAAGCCACTGGTTCTTTACCTTGTGTATACCTGTAAGGTCATGCATATTATATGTGCACTGTGATTGGGAACTCTGACCGTGGCTGACTTGTGTTACGATTCGTTAAGTTAAAGTCACTTGGTAAACTTCGTGGTCATGGTCAGTGGCACATGCCAATTTGTTAAGGCATTGCGCACAATAGCCACACCAAGCAACCAGTATTATACCTTGTTTGCACCTTCAAGATCATGCCTGGTACATCTGCACTATGGTTGGACACTATGACCGTGGGTGACGCGTGTTATGATTCGTAGCCATTTAAGGTACTTGGTGAACAGTGTGGTCATGGTCAGTGACACATGCCAACTTTGTCAAGGCAGTGCGCACAATAGCCGTGCCAAGCCACCAGTTTTTTACCTTCTTTATGCCTGCAAGGTCATGCATATTAGATGTGCACTGTTGTTGGACACTCCGAATGTGGCTAACTCGTATTACGATTCGTAGAAGTTAAGGTCACTTGGTAAACTTTGTGGTCATGGTCACTGGCACATGCCAACTTGGTCAAGTCATTGCACACTATAGCCACACCGAGACACCAGTATTCTACCTTCTTTGTACCTGCAAGATCATGCCTAGTACATCTGCTCTGTGATTGGACACTCTGACCGTGGCTGCTTCGTGTTATGATCAATAGAAGTAAACATCACTTGGATACATTTGTTGTCATGGTCAGTGGCACATGCCAACTTTGTCAAGGCATTGCGCTCAATAGCCACACCGAGCCACCAGTATTCTACCTTGTTTGTACCTACAAGATAATTCCTAGTACATCTGCACTGTGATTGGACACTCGGACCGTGGCAGACTCGTGTTATGATCAATATATATAAACAGCACTTGGATACATTTGTGGTCATGGTCAGTGGCACATGCCAACTTTGTCAAGGCATTGTGCAGAATAGCCACAACGAGCCACCAGTATTCAACCTTGTTTATACCTGCAAGGTCATGCCCAGTATATCTGCACTGTGATTGGACACTCTGCCCGTGGCTGAATTGTGTTATGATTCATGACCGTTTAAGGTACTTGGTAAACTTTGTGGTCATGGTCAGTGGCACATGCAAACATTGTGAAGGCATTCCGCACAATAGCCGTGCCAAGCCATCGGTTTTTTACCATGTTTATTCCTGCAAGGTGATGCGTAGTACATCTGAACTGTGCTTGGGCACTCTGACTGTAGCTGACTCGTGTTACGATTTGTAGAAGTTAAAGTCACTTGGTAAACTTTGTGATCATGTTCTGTGGCACATGCCAACTTTGTCAATGCATTGCGTACAATAAGCGTGCCAAGCCACTTGTTTTTTTACCTGGTTTATACCTGCAAGGTCATGCATATTAGATGTGCACTGTGATTGGGCACTCTGACCGTGGTTCACTCGTGTTACGATTTGTAGAAGTTAAAGTCACTTGGAAAACTTTTTTGTCATGGTCGGTGTCACATGCCAACATTGTCAAGGCATTGCGCACAATATCCATTCCAAGCGACCAATATTCTACCTTGTTTGAACCTGCAAGATCATGCCCAGTACATCTTCACTGTGATTGGACACTCTGACCGTGGCTGACTCCTGTTATGATCAATAGATGTAAAAGTCACTTGGATACATCTGTGGCCATGGTCAGTGGCACATGCCAACTTTGTCAAGGCATTGCGCACAATAGCCTCACCGAGCCACCAGTATTCTACCTTGTTTATACCTGCAAGGTCATGCCCAGTATGTCTGCACTGTGATTGGACACTCTGAGCGTGGCTGACTCGTGATATGAGTCATAGCCATTTAAGGTACGTTGGTAAACTTTGTGGTCATGGTCAGTGGCACATGCCAACTTGGTCAAGGCATTGCGCACAATAGCCGTGCCAAGCCACCATTTTTTCACCTTGTTTATACCTGCAAGGTCACGCATAATAGATGTGCACTGTGATTGGGCACTCTGACGGTGGTTGACTCGTGTTACGATTCGTATAAGTTAAAATCACTT
>SZWC01000500.1:162170-179388 GCA_023375785.1 Penium margaritaceum
TGTGGTCATGGTCAGTGGCACATGCCAACTTTGGTGGGCATGGTCAGTGGTACATGCCAACATTGTCAAGGCATTGCACATAATAGCCACACTGAGCCACTATTACTCTACCTTTTTTGTACCTGCAAGATCATGCCTAGTATATATGCTCTGTTATTGGACACACTGACCGTGGCTGACTCGTGTTATGATCAATAGAAGTAAAAGTCACTTGGATACAGTTGTGGTCATGGTCAGTGGCACATGCCAACTCTGTCAAGGCATTGCGCACAATAGCCACACAGAGCCACCAGTATTCTACCTTATTTATACCTGCAAGGTCATGCCTAGTGTATCTGCACTGTGATTGGACACTCTGATTGTGGCTGACTCGTGTTATGATTCATAGCCGTTTATTGTACTTGGTAAACTTTGTGGTCATGGTCAGTGGCACATGCCAACTTTGTCTAGGCATTGCGCACAATGGCCGTACCAAGCCACCGGTTTTTTACCGTATTCATACCTGCAATGTCATGCATATTAGATGTGCACAGAGATTGGGCACTCTGACTGTGGCTGACTCGTGTTATGATCAATAGAAGTAAAAGTACATCTGCACTGTGATTGGACACTTTGACCGTTGCTGACTCGTGTTATGATTCATAGCCGTTTAAGGTACTTGGTAAACTTTGTGGTCATGGTCAGTGGCACATGCGAACCTGGTCAATGCATTGCGCAAAATAGCCGTGCCAAGCCACGGGTTTTAACCTTGTTTATACCTGCAAGCTCCTGCATATTAGATGTGCACTGTGATTGGGCACTCTTAATGTGGCTGACTCGTGTTACGATTCGTAGAAGTTAAAGTCACTTGGTAAACTTTGTAGTCATGGTCAGTGGCACATGCCAACTTTGTCAAGGCATTGCGCACAATAGCCGTGCCAAGCCACCGGTTTTTTTCCTTGTTTGCACATGCACGATCATGCCTAAAACATCTGCAGTGTGATTGGACACTCTGACCGTGGCTGACCCGTGTTATGATCAATAGACGTAAGCGTCACTTGGATACATTTGTGGTCATGGTCAATGGCACATGCCAACTTTGCCACGGCATTGCGCACAATAGCCACACCGAGCCACCAGTATTCTACCTTGTTTAAACCTGTAAGGTCATGCCCAGTATATCTGCACTGTGATTTGACACTCTGATCGTGGCTGACTCGTGTTAGAATTCATAGCCGTTTGACGTACTTGGTAAACTTTGTGGTCATGGTCAGTGGCCCGTGCCGACTTTGTCAAGGCATTGCGCACAATAGCCGTGCCAAGCCACTGGTCTTTTACCTTTTTATACCAGCAAGGTCATGCATATTAGATGTGCACTATGATTGGGCACTCTGACAGTGTCTGACTCGTGTTACGATTTGTAGAAGCTAGTCACTTGGTAAACTTTGTGATCATGGTCAGTGGCACATGCCAACTCTGTGAAGACATTGCGCACAATAGCCAAACCGAGCCACCCGTACTCTACCTTGTTTGCACCTGCAAGATCATGCCTAGTACATGTGCACTGTGATTGGACACTCTGATCGTAGGTGACGCGTGTTATGATTCGTAGTTTAAGGTACTTGGTAAAGAGCCTGGTCATGGTCAGTGGCACATGCCAACTTTGTCAAGGCATTGCGTACAATAGCCATGCCAAGCCACCGGTATTTTACCTTGTTTATACCTGCAAGGTCATGCATATTAGATGTGCACTGTGATTGGGCACTTTGACTGTGGCTGACTCGTGTTACGACTCGTAAACTTTGTGGTCATGGTAAGTGGCACATGCCAACATTGTCAAGTCATTGCGCACAATAGCCACACAAAGACACCAGTATTCTACCTTGTTTGTACCTGCAAGATCATTCCTAGTACATCTGCACTGTGATTGGACACTCTGACCGTGGCTGACTCGTGTTATGATCAATAGAAGTAAACGTCACTTTGATACATTTGTGGTCATGGTCAGTGGCACATGCCAACTTTGTCAGGCCATTGCGCACAATAGCCACACTGAGCCACCAGTATTCTACCTTGTTTATACCTGCAAGGTCATTCCTAGTACATCTGCACTGTCATTGGACACTCTGACTGTGGCTGACTCGTGTTATGAGTCATAGCCGTTTAAAGTACTTGTAAACTTTGTGGACATGGTCAGTGGCACACACCAACTTTGTGACGGCATTGTGCACAATAGTCGTGCCAAGCCACCAGTTTTGTACTTTGTTTATACATGCAAGGTCATGCCTAGCACATCTAAACTGTAATTGGGCACTCTGACTGTGGCTGACTTGTGTTACGATTCGTAGATGTTAAAGTCACTTGGTAAACTTTGTGATCATGGTTAGTGGCACATGCCAATTTTGTCATAGCATTGCGCATAATAGCCACACCAAGCCACTGGTTTTCTACCTTGTTTGCACCTTCAAGATCATGCCTGGTACATCTGCACTGTGATTGGACACTCTGACCGTGGGTGACGCGTGTTATGATTCATAGCCGTTTAAGGTACTTGGTAAACAGTGTGGTCATGGTCAATGGCACATGCCAACTTTGTCAAGGCATTGCGCACAATAGCGGTGCCAAGCCACCGGTTTTTTACCTTCTTTATACCTGCAAGGTCATGCATATTAGATGTGCTCTGTGATTGGGCACTTTGAATGTGGCTGACTCGTGTTACGATTCGTAGAAGTTAAAGTCATTTGGTAAACTTTGTGGTCATGGTCAGTGGCACATGCCAACTTTGTCAAGGTATTGCGCACAATAGCCGTCCCAAGCCACCGGTTTTTTACCTTGTGTATACCTGCAAGGTCATGCATTTTATATGTGCACTGTGATTGGGCACTCTGACCGTGGCTGACTTGTGTTACGATTCATAGAAGTTAAAGCTACTTGGTAAACGTTGTGGTCATGGTCAGTGGCACATGCCAATTTGTCAAGGCATTGCGCACAATAGCCACACTGAGCCTCCAGTATTCTACCTTGTTCATACCTATAAGGTCATGCCCAGTATATCTGTACTGTGATTGGACACTCTGACAGTGGCTGACTCGTGTTATAACTCATAGTTGTTTAATGTACATGGTAAAATTTGTGGTCATGGTCAGTGGCACATGCCACCTTTGTCAAGGCATTGCGCACAATAGCCATGCCAAGCCACCGGTTTTTTACATTGTTTATACCAGCAAGGTCATGCATATTAGATGTGTACTATGACTGGGTACTCTGACCGTGGCTGACTCGTCTTACGATTCGTATAAGTTAAAGTCACTTGGTAAACTTTGTGATCATGGTAAGTGGCACATGCCATCTTTGTCAAGGCATTGCGCACAATAGCCACACTGAGCCACCAGTATTCTACCTTGTTTGCACCTTCAAGATCATGCCTATTACATCTGCACTGTGATTGGACACTCTGACCGTGGCTGACTTGTGTTACGATTCGTAGATGTTAAAGTCACTTGGTAAACGTTGTGGTCATGGTCAGTGGCACATGCCGACCTTGTCTAGGCATTGCGCACAATAGCCGTGCCAAGCCACCAGTTTTGTACTTTGTTTATACATGCAAGGTCATGCCTAGCACATCTAAACTGTAATTGGGCACTCTGACTGTGGCTGACTTGTGTTACGATTCGTAGATGTTAAAGTCACTTGGTAAACTTTGTGGTCATGGTCAGTGGCACATGCCAACTTTGTCAAGGCATTGCGCACTATAGCCACACCGAGACACCACTATTCTATATTGTTTGCACCTGCAAGATCATGCATAGTATATCTGCACTGTGATTGGACACCCTGACCATGGCTGACTCATGTTATGATCAATAAAAGTAAACGTCACTTGGATACACTTGTGGTCATGGTCAGTGGCACATGCCAACTTTGTCAAGGCATTGCACACAATAGCCACACCGAGCCACCAGTATTCTACCTTGTTTATACTTGCAAGGTCATGCCCAGTATATCTGCACTGTGATTGGACACTCTGACCGTGGGTGACGCGTGTTATGATTCATAGCCGTTTAAGGTACTTGGTAAACTTTGTGGTCATGGTCAGTGGCCCGTGCCGACTTTGTCAAGGCATTGCGCACAATAGCGGTGCCAAGCCACCGGTTTTTTACCTTCTTTATACCTGCAAGGCCATGCATATTAGATGTGCACTGTGATTGGACACTCTGAATGTGGCTGACTCGTGTTATGATTTGTAGACGTTTAAGGCACTTGGTAAACTTTGTGGTCATGGTCAGTGGCCCGTGCCGACTTTGTCAAGGCATTGCGCACAATAGCGGTGCCAAGCCACCGGTTTTTTACCTTCTTTATACCTGCAAGGCCATGCATATTAGATGTGCACTGTGATTGGACACTCTGAATGTGGCTGACTCGTGTTATGATTTGTAGACGTTTAAGGCACTTGGTAAACTTTGTGGTCATGGTCAGTGGCCCGTGCCGACTTTGTCAAGGCATTGCGCACAATAGCGGTGCCAAGCCACCGGTTTTTTACCTTCTTTATACCTGCAAGGCCATGCATATTAGATGTGCACTGTGATTGGACACTCTGAATGTGGCTGACTCGTGTTATGATTTGTAGACGTTTAAGGCACTTGGTAAACTTTGTGGTCATGGTCAGTGGCCCGTGCCGACTTTGTCAAGGCATTGCGCACAATAGCGGTGCCAAGCCACCGGTTTTTTACCTTCTTTATACCTGCAAGGCCATGCATATTAGATGTGCACTGTGATTGGACACTCTGAATGTGGCTGACTCGTGTTATGATTTGTAGACGTTTAAGGCACTTGGTAAACTTTGTGGTCATGGTCAGTGGCCCGTGCCGACTTTGTCAAGGCATTGCGCACAATAGCGGTGCCAAGCCACCGGTTTTTTACCTTCTTTATACCTGCAAGGCCATGCATATTAGATGTGCACTGTGATTGGACACTCTGAATGTGGCTGACTCGTGTTATGATTTGTAGACGTTTAAGGCACTTGGTAAACTTTGTGGTCATGGTCAGTGGCACATGCCAACTTTGTCAAGGCATTGCGCACAATAGCCGTGCCAAGCCACCAGTTTTTTACCTTCTTTATACCTGCAAGGTCATGCATATTAGATGTGCACTGTGATTGGACACTCTGAATGTGGCTGACTCGTGTTACAATTTGTAGACGTTAAAGTCACTTGGTAAACTTTGTGGTCATAGTCAGTGGCACATGCCAACTTTGTCAAGGCATTGTGCACAATAGCGGTGCCAAACCACTGGTTTTTTACCTTGCTTCTACCTGCAAGGTCATGCATGTTAGATGTACACTGTGATTGGGCACTCTGACCATGGCTGACTCGTGTTACGATTTGTAGAAGTTAAAGTCACTTGGTAAGCTTTGTGGTCATGGTCAGTGGCACATGCAAACTTCGTGGCAGTTGACGGCAGGTGGCGGCTCGAGAGTTGCTTGCAGCTGATGTGGGCGACTCGTTGCCAGTTGTTAGCCGCGGGCGCGGAAATGGGCGCAGGGCCTTCTTAGGTCGGCGAGGCGTTTCTTCAGCGTGAGGAACTCGTCAGGCAGGGCTGCTGATGTCAGCTACAAATGAAGCGAGGAGGCGCAAAGTGGCGGCAGCGGCGATAGAGCGGAAGCGATGGAGCGGGGGCGGCGGCAGAGCGGTGATGCGGTCACGGATCTCCAGGTGATGTTGCCTGAAGCTCTGATACCATGTCAGAAGAATGCAGATGCGGGATCAGTGGCAGCAGAGACAGAAGCAACGAAACATTCATGTGTACGTCAGCAGAGTGACGTAAGCAGGAGTGGTCCAGGAGTTAGTCGCAGGAGCAGATAGCGGCGGAGACGAGAGGTTCGCAAGGTAGACAGCTTTGATGTGAGAGAGAGTGCAGACGCGGGGAGTGATGGTTGGCGAAGTGAGAGAGCTGAGCGAAGGAATCGGAAGTGACGGAGCGAAGCGTTGAGAGGTAACAAGGGCAGGAAATGCAAGGAAAGAGTAGAGAGAAGACACGGTGGCGAAGCCGTGGAACCAAAGAGGAACTGGATGTGCAGAACTGTTCTGGTTGAACTGGAGGGTATGAACATCCTCCGTATATGTACAGTACAGAACAGGACAAGAGCAAGCAACGGCTTCTTGTGCGCTAGCCGGACGCGCGTGCGGGGTGACCACTTATTAGGGGATCACTCGGTCCAGTGGCTGTTTTACCGGCTGAGCCACCGACAACGGCTAGTGAGTTGTCAACGGCTAGTGTGTCGACCGAGGTAGTTCGAACTAGCGCTGAACCGGTATTGAGAGTGCCTTTTCCAGCTTGTTGAGAGTCCTGTCAGGTTCACAGGAGTTATTCTGACACAAACAAGGTAGACTACTGGTGGCTCAGTGTGGCTTTTGTAAACAATGCCTTGACAAAGTTGGCATGTGCCACTGACCATGACCACAAATGTATCCAAGTGACTTTTACTTCTATTGATCATAACACAAGTCAGCCACGGTCAGAGTGTCCAATCACAGTACAGATATACTGGGCATGAACGTCCAGGTATAAACAATGTAGAATACTGGTGGCTCGGTGTGGCTATTGTGCGCAATGCCTTGACATAGTTGGCATGTGCCACAGACCATGACCACAAATGTTTCCAAGTGACTTTTACTTCCATTGATCATAACACGAGTCAGCCATGGTTAGAGTGTCCAATAATAGTGCAGATGTACTAGGCATGATCTTGCAGGTACAAAGAAGGAAGAATACTGGTGGCTTGATGTGGCTATTGTGCGCAATGCATTGACAGAGTTGGCATGTTCCACTGACCATGACCACACGTGTATCCAAGTGACATTTACTTCTATTGATCATAACACGAGTCAGCCACGGTCAAAGTGCCCAATCACAGTGCACATCTAATATGCATGACCTTGCATGTATAAACAAGGCAAAAAACCAGTGGCTTGGCACGGCTATTGTGCGCAATGCCTTGACAAAGTTGGCATGTGCCACTGACCATGACCACAAATATATTCAATTGTCTTTTACTTATACTGATCATAACACGAGACAGCCACGGTCAGAGTGTCCAATCACAGTGCAGATGTACTAGGCTAGATCTTGCAGGTACAAACAAGGTAGAATACTGGTGGCTCGGTGTGGCTATTGTGCGCAATGCCTAGACAAAGTCGGCATGTGCCACTGACCATGACCACAACGTTTACCAAGTGACTTTAACCTCTACGAATCGCAACACGAGTCAGCCATGGTCAGAGTGTCCAATCACAGTACACATCTAAAATGCATGACCTTGCAGGTATAAACAAGGTTAAAAACCGGTGGCTTGGCACGGCTATTGTGCGCAATGCCTTGACAAACATGGTATGTTCCACTGACCATGTCCACAGAGTTTACCAAGTACCTTAAACAGCTATGAATCATAACACAAGTCAGCCACGGTCAGAGTGTCCAATCACAGTGCAGATATACTGGGCATGACCTTGCAAGTATAAACAAGGTAGAATACTGGTGGCTCGGTTTGGCTATTGTGTGCAATGCATTGACAAAGTTGGCATGTGCCACTGACCATGACCACAAATGTATCCAAGTGACTTTTACTTATATTCATCATAACACGAAAAGCCACGGTAAGAGTGTCCAATCACAGTGCAGATGTACTAGGCATGATCTTGCAGGTGCAAACAAGGTAGAATACTGGTGGCTCGGTGTGGCTATTGTGTGCAATGCCAAGACAAAGTTGGCATGTGCCACTGACCATGACCACAAATGTATCCGAGTGACTTTTATCTCTATTGATCATAACACAAGTAAGCCACGGTCAGAGTGTCCAATCACAGTGCAGATGTACTAGGCATGATCTTGCAGGTTCAAACAAGGTAGAATACTGGTGGCTCGGTGTGGCTATAGTGCGCAATGCCTTGACAAAGCTGGCATGTGCCACTGACCATGACCACAAAGTTTACCAGGTACCTTAAACGGCTATGAATCACAACACGATTCAGCCATGGTCAAGGTGTCCAATGACAGTGCAGATGTAATGGGCATGACCTTGCAGGTACAAACAAGGTAGAATACTGGTGGCTCGGTGTGGCTACTGTGCGCAGTGCCTTGAAAAAGTTGGCATGTGCCACTGAACATGACCACAAATGTATCCAAGTGATTGATACTTCTATTGATCATAACACAAGTCAGCCACGGTCAGAGTGTCCAATCACAGTGCAGATGTACTAGGCATGAACTTGCAGGTGCAAACAAGGTCAAATACTGGTGGCTTGGTGTGGCTATTGTGTACAATGCCTTGACAAAGTTGGCATGTGCCACTGACCATGACCACAAAGTTTACCACGTGCCTCTAACTTTTACGAATCGTAACACGAGTCAGCCACGGTCAGAGTGCCCAATCACAGTGCACATCTAATATGCATGACCCTACAGGTATAAAAAGGTTAATAACCGGTGGCTTGGCACGGCTACCGTGCGCAATGCCTTGACAAAGTTGGCATGTGCCACTGACCATGACCACAATGTTTACCAAGTGACTTTAACTTTTACGAATCATAACACGAGTCAGCCACAGTCAGAGTGCCCAATCACATTTCAGATGTATTAGGCATATCCTGGCAGGTATAAACAAGGTCAAAAACCGGTGGCTTGGCACAGCTACTGTGCGCAATGCCTTGAAAAAGTTGGCATATACCACTGACCATGCCCACAAAGTTTACCAAGTACATTAACCGGCTATGAATCTTAACACGAGTCAGCCACGGTCAGAGTGTCCAATCATAGTGCATATATACTGGGCATAACCTTGCAGGTACACACAAGGTAGAATACAGGTGGCTCAGTGTGACTATTGTGCGCAATGCCTTGACTAAGTTGGCATGTGCCACTGACCATAACCACAAATAGATCCAAGTGACTTTTACTTCTACTGATAATAACACAAGTCAGCCACGGTCAGAGTGTCAAATGACAGTGCAGATGTACTAGGCATGATGTTGCAGGTGCAAACAAGGTAGAATACTGGTGGCTTGGTGTGGCTATTGTGCGCAATGCCCTGACAAAGTTGGCATGTGCCACTGACCATGACCACATAGTTTAACAAGTGACTTTAACTTCTACAAATTGTAACACGAGTCAGCCACGTTCAGAGTGTCCAATGCCATTGCACATGTAATATGCATGACCTTGCAGGTATAAACAAGGTAAAGAACTGGTGGTTTGGCACGGCTATTGTATGCAATGCCTTGACAAAGTTGGCATGTGCCAGTGACCATGACCACAAAGTTTACCAAGTACCTTAAACCGCTATGAATCATAACACGAATCAGCCACAGTCAGAGTGTCCAATCACAGTGCAGATATACTGAGCATGACCTTACAGGTATAAAAAAGGTAGAATATTGGTGGCTCGGTATGGCTATTGTGCGCAATGCCTTGACAAAGTTGGCATGTGCACTGACCATGACCACAAATGTATCCAAGTAACTTTTACTTCTATTGATCATAACACGAGTCAGCCACGGTCAGAGTGTCCAATAACAGTGCAGATGTACTAAGCATGATCTTGCAGGTTCAAACAAGGTAGAATACTGGTGGCTCGGTGTGGCTATTATGCGCAATGCCTTGACAAAGTTGGCATGTGCCACTGACCATGACCACTATGTTTACCAAGTGACATTAACTTCTACGAATTGTAACACAAGTCAGCCACAGTCAGAGTGCCCAATGACATTGCACATCTAATATGCATGAACTTACAGGTATAAACAAGGTAAAAAACTGGTGGCTTGGCATGGCTATTGTATGCAATGCCTTTACAAAGTTGGCATGTGTCACTGACCATGACCACACAGTTTACCAAGTACCTTAAACAGCTATGAATCATAACACGAGTCAGCCACGGTCAGAGTGTCCAATCACTGTGCAGATATACAGGGAATGACCTTGCAGGTATAAACAAGGTAGAATACTGGTGGCTTGGTGTGACTATTGTGCGCAATGCCTTGACTGCCGCGGACGTCAGTCGTCTCCGACACGAGCCGACGACGGCTGACCATGACCACAATGTTTACCAAGTGACATTAACTTCTACGAATTGTAACACAAGTCAGCAACAGTCAGAGTGCCCAATGACATTGCACATCTAATATGCATGACCTTACAGGTATAAACAAGTTAAAAAACCGGTGGCTTGGCATGGCTATTGTATGCAATGCCTTTACAAAGTTGGCATGTGTCACTGACCATGACCACACAGTTTACCAAGTACCTTAAACAGCTATGAATCATAACACGAGTCAGCCACGGTCAGAGTGTCCAATCACTGTGCAGATATACAGGGAATGACCTTGCAGGTATAAACAAGGTAGAATACTGGTGGCTTGGTGTGACTATTGTGCGCAACGCCTTGGCTGCCGCCGACGTCAGTCGTCTCCGACACAAGCCGACGACGGCTCGAAGCGCCTTCCTTTGATGGACAAGTCAAAGGGCGGCTCGACCTGGTCCAGGGGACCTCCCTGGTTGCTTCCTCTACAGCCTTGGGGTCTATGGAGCCAGTTGGAGCTGAACACGGACCGCCGGCGGTGGAGTATCCCGTCACCCCTGACGGGTACCAGATTCCACCCGCCTCACCACCCGAATGTCATATGGGGCTAACTTTCTGAATTCTCAACCAAATTGAGCAACTGAAAGATTGAAATTGCATGGAAAAATACAGGGAGTCCAAATCTGTAATCAGATTGGACATCCAACCACTCTCTAGTGCTCGGACCAGGAAAACGGCAAACGGCAACCATGGCAGGGGCACTTTTTAACAATCTCCCCCGTGCAACTTCCATGCCGGATGCCTCATGTTCACTCTTTACTCGTCCGCTCCTGCGCCTTCAAGCCCTTCACAGCTTGTCAACCCAAGCCCTGCAAGGCTGATGACATGCCGATCCTGGGACTGCGCCTTGGTCAAGCAATCTGCGAGCATGTGCTTTGTGCTGCAATGCTGCAGCACAACCTGTCCCTTCTCCACCATGTCGCGTGCGTAGTGGTAGCGCACGTCAATGTGCTTCGTCCTCCTGTGCTGCGTCGGGTTGTTGGTCAGCAAGATGGAGCCAGTGTTGTCCTCCTGAACCACCGTAGGCTCCTGCTGCGGCACGCCCAGCTCCCCAAGCAATCTGCGGAGCCACACCGCTACCTAGACCGCCTCGGCCAAAGCGACGTACTCCGCCTCCACTGTGGAGGTGGCAACGCAGTCCTGCTTCCTGCTGCACCATGAGACCGCTGCACCTGCGAGGAACAACACATCGCCAGAAGTGGACTTCCTCTTGTCCACATCACCGATGTAGTCCGCGTCAGTGTAGCATTCCAGCCGCAAGGGGTCTGCCCTCCCCTTTCCATCGTACTCCAAGCGCGCGTGCAGCGTTGCCTGCAAGTACCGGAGGATGCGCTTTGCCGCCTGCCAGTGTAGTGGCCCAGGGTTGGCCACATACCTGCTCACCTGACCCACCGCGTAGGCCAAGTCCGGCCGAGTCGCCACCATGGCATACATCAGGCTGCCCACCACCGACTGGTATGGCACCTCTGCCATGTCCTCCTTCTCCTCTTTGGTTTGCGGCGCCATCGCCGCACTCAGCTCACAGCTCGTGGAGAACGGACTGCCCACTGGTTTGCAGTCCTCCATGCCATACCGCTTCAGGACCTCGGCCACGTACTTGACCTGCCCCAGCTCAAGCGTGCGCGCCCTCCGGTTCCGCATGATGCTCACCCCGAGGTAGTACTCCAGCTCCCCCATATCTGTCCTTAAATCTGCTGCTCAGCTGCTCCTTGCGCTGCTGCAAAGCCGCCAGATCTGATGAACACATGATCAGGTCATCCACGTAGAGTACGACAATCTGATGGAGTCCCTTGTTGTACACTCTGACCGTGGCTGATCAATAGAAGTAAAAGTCACTTGGATACATTTGTGGTCATGGTCAGTGGCACATGCCAACTTTGTCAAGGCCTTGCACATAATAGCCACACCGAGCCATCAGTATTCTACCTTCTTTATACCTGTAAGGTCATGCCCAATATATCTGCAATGTGATTGGACACTCTGCCCGTGGCTGACTCGTGTAATGATTCATAGCCGTTTAAGGTAACTGGTAAACTTTGTGGTCATGGTCAGTGGCACATGCCAACTTGGTCAATGCATTGTGCACAATAGCTCTGCCAAGCCACCGGATTTTACCTTGTTTACACCTGGAAGGTCATGCCTAGTACATCTGAACTGTGATTGGGCACTCGGGCTGTGGCTGACTCGTGTTACAATTCGTAGAAGTTAAAGTCACTTGGTAATCATTGTGGTCATGGTCCGTGGCACATGCCAACTTTGTCAAGGCATTGCGCACAATAGCCGTGCTAAGACACCCGTTTTTTACCCTGTTTATACCTGCAAGGTCATGCATATTAGATGTGCACTGTGATTGGGTACTCTGACCGTGGCTGACTCGTGTAATGATTCGTAGAAGTTAAAGTCACTTGTGGTCATGGTCATGGTCAGTGGCACGTGCCAACCTTGTCAATGCATTACGCACAATAGCCACACCGAGCCACTTGTATTATAGCTTATACGTGCAAGTTGATGCCCAGGATATCTGCACTGTGATTGGACACTCTGACCGTGGCTGACTCGTCTTATGATTCATAGCCGTTTAAGGTACTTGGTAAACTTTGTGGTCATGGTCAGTGGCACATGCCAATTTGTCAAGGCATTGCGCACAATAGCCACACTCAGCCTCCAGTATTCTACATTGTTTATACCTATAAGGTCATGCCCAGTATATCTGTACTGTGATTGGGCACTCTGACTGTGGCTGACTCATGTTATAATTCATAGCCGTTCAATGTACTTGGTAAAATGTGTGGTCATGGTCAGTGGCACATGCCAACTTTGTCTAGGCATTGCGCACAATAGCCATGCCAAGCCACCGGTTTTTTACCGTGTTTATACCAGCAATGTCATGCATATTAGAAGTGTACTATGATTGGGTACTCTGACCGTGGCTGACTCGTCTTACCATTCGTAGAAGTTAAAGTCACTTGGTAAACTTTGTGATCATGGTCAGTGGAACATGCCAACTTTGTCAAGGCATTGCACACAATAGCCACACCGAGCCACCAGTATTCTACCTTGTTTGCACCTTCAAGATCATGCCTAGTACATCTGAACTGTGACTGGACACTCTGACCGTGGGTGACGCATGTTATAATTCGTAGCCGTTTAAGGTACTTGGTAAACAGTGTGGTCATGGTCAGTGGCACATGCCAACTTTGTCAAGGCATTGCGTACAATAGCAGTGCCAAGTCACCAGTTTTTTACCTTCTTTATACCGGCAAGGTCATGCATATTATATGTCCACTGCTATTTGGCACTCTGAATGTGGCTGACTCGTGTTACCATTCGTAGATGTTAAAGTCACTTGAAAAACTTTGTGGTCATGGTCAGTGGCACATGCCAACTCTGTCAAGGCATTGCGCACAATAGCCGTGCCAAGGCACCGGTTTTTTACCTTGTTTATACCTGCAAGGTCGTGCATGATAGATGTGCACTGTGATTGTTCACTCTGACCATGGCTGACTCGTGTTACGATTCGTAGAAGTTAAAGTTACTTGGTAACTTTGTGGTCATGGACAATGGCACATGCCAACTTTGTCAAGGCATTGCGCACAATAGCCACACCAAGCCACAGGTGTTTTACCTTTATTGCACATGCAAGATCATGCCTAATACATCTGCACTGTGACTGGACACTCTGACCGTGGCTGACTCGTGTTATGATTCATAGCCGTTTAAGGTACTTGGTAAACAGTGTGGTCATGGTCAGTGGCACATACGAACTTTGTCAAGGCATTGCGCAATATAGCCGTGCCAAGCCACCGGTATTTTTCCTTGTTTATACCTGCAAGGTCATGCATATTAGACGTGCACTGTGATTGGGCACTCTGAATGTGGCTGACTCGTGTTACGATTCGTAGAAATTAAAATCACTTGGTTAACGTTGTGGTCATGGTCAGCGGCACATGCCAACTTTATCAAGGCATTGCGCACAATAGCCGTGCCAAGCCACCGGCATATAATCTTTTGTATACCTGCAAGGTCATGCATATTAGATGTGCACTGTGATTGGGCACTCTGATCGTGGCTGACTTGTGATACGATTCGTAGAAGTTAAAGTCAATTGGTAAACTTTGTGGTCATGGTCAGTGGCACATGCCAACTTTGTCAGGTCATTGCGCACAACAGCCACACCGAGACACCAGTATTCTACCTTGTTTGTACCTGCAAGATCATGCCTAGTACATCTGCACTGTGATTGGACACTCTGAAGGTGGCTGACTCATGTTATGATCAATAGAAGTAAAAGTCACTTGGATACATTTGTGGTCGTGGTCAGTGGAACATGCCAATTTTGTCAGGGCATTGCGCACAATAGCCACACCAAGCCACCAGTATTCTACCTTGTTTGTACATGCAAGATCATGCGTAGTACATCTGCACTGTCATTGGACACTCTGACCGTGGCTTAGTCTTCTTATGAGTCATAGCCGTTCAAGGTAATTGTTAAACTTTGTGGTCATGGTCAGTGGCACATGCCAACTTTGTCAAGGCATTGCGCACAATAGCCGTGCCAAGCTACCGGTTTTTTACCTTGCTTATAACAGCAAGGTCATGCATACTAGATGTGCATTGTGCTTGGGTACTCTGAATGTGGCTGACGTGTGTTATGATTTGTAGAAGTTAAAGTCACTTGGTAAACTCTGTGGTCATGGTCAGTGGCACATGCCAACTTTGGTGGGCATGGTCAGTGGTACATGCCAACATTGTCAAGGCATTGCACATAATAGCCACACTGAGCCACTATTACTCTACCTTTTTTGTACCTGCAAGATCATGCCTAGTATATATGCTCTGTTATTGGACACACTGACCGTGGCTGACTCGTGTTATGATCAATAGAAGTAAAAGTACATCTGCACTGTGATTGGACACTCTGATTGTGGCTGACTCGTGTTATGATCAATAGAAGTAAAAGTACATCTGCACTGTGATTGGACACTCTGATTGTGGCTGACTCGTGTTATGATCAATAGAAGTAAAAGTACATCTGCACTGTGATTGGACACTCTGATTGTGGCTGACTCGTGTTATGATCAATAGAAGTAAAAGTACATCTGCACTGTGATTGGACACTCTGATTGTGGCTGACTCGTGTTATGATCAATAGAAGTAAAAGTACATCTGCACTGTGATTGGACACTCTGATTGTGGCTGACTCGTGTTATGATCAATAGAAGTAAAAGTACATCTGCACTGTGATTGGACACTCTGATTGTGGCTGACTCGTGTTATGATCAATAGAAGTAAAAGTACATCTGCACTGTGATTGGACACTCTGATTGTGGCTGACTCGTGTTATGATCAATAGAAGTAAAAGTACATCTGCACTGTGATTGGACACTCTGATTGTGGCTGACTCGTGTTATGATCAATAGAAGTAAAAGTACATCTGCACTGTGATTGGACACTCTGATTGTGGCTGACTCGTGTTATGATCAATAGAAGTAAAAGTACATCTGCACTGTGATTGGACACTCTGACCGTTGCTGACTCGTGTTATGATTCATAGCCGTTTAAGGTACTTGGTAAACTTTGTGGTCATGGTCAGTGGCACATGCGAACTTGGTCAATGCATTGCGCACAATAGCCGTGCCAAGCCATGGTTTTTAACCTTGTTTATACCTGCAAGCTCCTGCATATTAGATGTGCGCTGTGATTGGGCACTCTGAATGTGGCTGACTCGTGTTACGATTCGTAGAAGTTAAAGTCACTTGGTAAACTTTTTAGTCATGGTCAGTGGCACATGCCAACTTTGTCAAGGCATTGCGCACAATAGCCGTGCCAAGCCACCCGTTTTTTTCCTTGTTTGCACCTGCACGATCATGCCTAAAACATCTGCAGTGTGATTGGACACTCTGACCATGGCTGACCCGTGTTATGATCAATAGACGTAAGCGTCACTTGGATACATGTGTGGTCATGGTCAGTGGCACATGCCAACTTTGTCACGGCATTGCGCACAATAGCCACACCGAGCCACCAGTATTCTACCTTGTTTAAACCTGTAAGGTCATGCCCAGTATATCTGCACTGTGATTTGACACCCTGATCGTGGCTGACTCGTGTTAGAATTGATAGCCATTTAAGGTATTTGGTAAACTTTGTGGTCATGGTCAGTGGCCCGTGCCGACTTTGTCAAGGCATTGCGCACAATAGCCGTGCCAAGCCACCGGTTTTTTACCTTTTTATACCAGCAAGGTCATGCATATTAGATGTGCACTATGATTGGGCACTCTGACAGTGTCTGACTCGTGTTACGATTTGTAGAAGCTAGTCACTTGGTAAACTTTGTGATAATGGTCAGTGGCACATGCCAACTCTGTGAAGACATTGCGCACAATAGCCACACCGAGCCACCCATATTCTACCTTGTTTGCACCTGCAAGATCATGCCTAGTACATGTGCACTGTGATTGGACACTCTGATCGTAGGTGACGCGTGTTATGATTCGTAGTTTACGGTACTTGGTAAAGAGCCTGGTCATGGTCAGTGGCACATGCCAACTTTGTCAAGGCATTGCGTACAATAGCCGTGCCAAGCCACCGGTATTTTACCTTGTTTATACCTGCAAGGTCATGCATATTAGATGTGCACTGTAATTGGGCACTTTGACTGTGGCTGACTCGTGTTACGACTCGTATACGTTGTGGTCATGGTCAGTGGCACATGCCAACATTGTCAAGTCATTGCGAACAATAGCCACACAAAGACACCAGTATTCTACCTTGTTTGTACCTGCAAGATCATTCCTAGTACATATGCACTGTGATTGGACACTCTGACCGTGGCTGACTCGTGTTATGATCAATAGAAGTAAAAGTCATTTTGATACATTTGTGGTCATGGTCAGTGGCACATGCCAACTTTTTCAGGCCATTGCGCACAATAGCCACACTGAGCCACCAGTATTCTACCTTGTTTATACCTGCAAGGTCATGCCTAGTACATCTGCACTGTCATTGGACACTCTGACTGTGGCTGACTCGTGTTATGAGTCATAGCCGTTTAAAGTACTTGTAAACTTTGTGGACATGGTCAGTGGCACATACCAACTTTGTGAC
>SZWC01000500.1:185674-209963 GCA_023375785.1 Penium margaritaceum
TTTGTGGTCATGGTCAGTGGCACATGCCAACTTTGTCACGGCATTGCGCACAATAGCCACACCGAGCCACCAGTATTCTACCTTGTTTGAACCTGTAAGGTCATGCCCAGTGTATCTGCACTGTGATTTGACACTCTGATCGTGGCTGACTCGTGTTAGAATTCATAGCCGTTTAACGTACTTGGTAAACTTTGTGGTCATGGTCAGTGGCCCGTGCCGACTTTGTCAAGGCATTGCGCACAATAGCCGTGCCAAGCCATCGGTTTTTTACCTTTTTATACCAGCAAGGTCATGCATATTAGATGTGCACTATGATTGGGCACTCTGACAGTGTCTGACTCGTGTTCAGATTTGTAGAAGCTAGTCACTTGGTAAACTTTGTGATAATGGTCAGTGGCACATGCCAACTCTGTGAAGACATTGCGCACAATAGCCACACCGAGCCACCCGTACTCTACCTTGTTTGCACCTGCAAGATCATGCCTAGTACATGTGCACTGTGATTGGACTCTCTGATCCTAGGTGACGCGTGTTATGATTCGTAGTTTAAGGTACTTTGTAAAGAGCCTGGTCATGGTCAGTGGCACATGCCAACTTTGTCAAGGCATTGCGTACAATAGCCGTGCCAAGCCACCGGTATTCTACCTTGTTTATACCTGCAAGGTCATGCATATTAGATGTGCACTGTGATTGGGCACTTTGACTGTGGCTGACTCGTGTTACGACTCGTAGACGTTGTGGTCATGGTCAGTGGCACATGCCAACNTGTTATGATTCATAGCTGTTTAATGTACTTGGTAAACTTTGTGGTCATGGTCAGTGGCACATGTCAACTTTGTCAAGGCATTGTGCATAATAGCCGTGCCAAGCTACCGGTTTTTTACCTTGCTTATAACAGCAAGGTCATGCATACTAGATGTGCATTGTGCTTGGGTACTCTGAATGTGGCTGACGTGTGTTACGATTTGTAGAAGTTAAAGTCACTTGGTAAACTCTGTGGTCATGGTCAGTGGCACATGCAAACTTTGGTGGGCATGGTCTGTGGTACATGCCAACATTGTCAAGGCATTGCACATAATAGCCACACTGAGCCACTATTACTCTACCTTTTTTGTACCTGCAAGATCATGCCTAGTATATATGCTCTGTTATTGGACACACTGACCGTGGCTGACTCGTGTTATGATCAATAGAAGTAAAAGTCACTTGGATACAGTTGTGGTCATGGTCAGTGGCACATGCCAACTCTGTCAAGGCATTGCGCACAATAGCCACACAGAGCCACCAGTATTCTACCTTGTTTCTACCTGCAAGGTCATGCCTAGTGTATCTGCACTGTGATTGGACACTCTGATTGTGGCTGACTCGTGTTATGATTCATAGCCGTTTAAGGTACTTGGTAAACTTTGTGGTCATGGTCAGTGGCCCGTGCCGACTTTGTCAAGGCATTGCGCACAATAGCCGTGCCAAGCCACCGGTTTTTAAACTTGTTTATACCTGCAAGGTCATGCATATTAGATGTGCACTGTGATTGGGCACTCTGACTGTGGCTGACTCGTGTTACGATTCGTAGATGTTAAAGTCACTTGGTAAGCTTTGTGGTCATGGTCAGTGGCACATGCCAACTCTGTCAAGGCATTGCGCACAATAGCCACACAGAGCCACCAGTATTCTACCTTGTTTCTACCTGCAAGGTCATGCCTAGTGTATCTGCACTGTGATTGGACACTCTGATTGTGGCTGACTCGTGTTATGATTCATAGCCGTTTAAGGTACTTGGTAAACTTTGTGGTCATGGTCAGTGGCCCGTGCCGACTTTGTCAAGGCATTGCGCACAATAGCCGTGCCAAGCCACCGGTTTTTAAACTTGTTTATACCTGCAAGGTCATGCATATTAGATGTGCACTGTGATTGGGCACTCTGACTGTGGCTGACTCGTGTTACGATTCGTAGATGTTAAAGTCACTTGGTAAGCTTTGTGGTCATGGTCAGTGGCACATGCCAACTCTGTCAAGGCATTGCGCACAATAGCCACACAGAGCCACCAGTATTCTACCTTGTTTCTACCTGCAAGGTCATGCCTAGTGTATCTGCACTGTGATTGGACACTCTGATTGTGGCTGACTCGTGTTATGATTCATAGCCGTTTAAGGTACTTGGTAAACTTTGTGGTCATGGTCAGTGGCCCGTGCCGACTTTGTCAAGGCATTGCGCACAATAGCCGTGCCAAGCCACCGGTTTTTAAACTTGTTTATACCTGCAAGGTCATGCATATTAGATGTGCACTGTGATTGGGCACTCTGACTGTGGCTGACTCGTGTTACGATTCGTAGATGTTAAAGTCACTTGGTAAGCTTTGTGGTCATGGTCAGTGGCACATGCCAACTCTGTCAAGGCATTGCGCACAATAGCCACACAGAGCCACCAGTATTCTACCTTGTTTCTACCTGCAAGGTCATGCCTAGTGTATCTGCACTGTGATTGGACACTCTGATTGTGGCTGACTCGTGTTATGATTCATAGCCGTTTAAGGTACTTGGTAAACTTTGTGGTCATGGTCAGTGGCCCGTGCCGACTTTGTCAAGGCATTGCGCACAATAGCCGTGCCAAGCCACCGGTTTTTAAACTTGTTTATACCTGCAAGGTCATGCATATTAGATGTGCACTGTGATTGGGCACTCTGACTGTGGCTGACTCGTGTTACGATTCGTAGATGTTAAAGTCACTTGGTAAGCTTTGTGGTCATGGTCAGTGGCACATGCCAACTCTGTCAAGGCATTGCGCACAATAGCCACACAGAGCCACCAGTATTCTACCTTGTTTCTACCTGCAAGGTCATGCCTAGTGTATCTGCACTGTGATTGGACACTCTGATTGTGGCTGACTCGTGTTATGATTCATAGCCGTTTAAGGTACTTGGTAAACTTTGTGGTCATGGTCAGTGGCCCGTGCCGACTTTGTCAAGGCATTGCGCACAATAGCCGTGCCAAGCCACCGGTTTTTAAACTTGTTTATACCTGCAAGGTCATGCATATTAGATGTGCACTGTGATTGGGCACTCTGACCGTGGCTGACTCGTGTTATGATCA
This sequence comes from Penium margaritaceum, assembly GCA_023375785.1. NCBI lineage: Eukaryota > Viridiplantae > Streptophyta > Zygnematophyceae > Desmidiales > Peniaceae > Penium > Penium margaritaceum. Next base: position 188,764 of record SZWC01000500.1, read on the forward strand.
ATAGAAGTAAAAGTCACTTGGATACAGTTGTGGTCATGGTCAGTGGCACATGCCAACATTGTCAAGTCATTGCGAACAATAGCCACACAAAGACACCAGTATTCTACCTTGTTTGTACCTGCAAGATCATTCCTAGTACATCTGCACTGTGATTGGACACTCTGACCGTGGCTGACTTGTGTTCTGATCAATAGAAGTAAAAGTCACTTTCATATATTTGTGGTCATGGTCAGTGGCACATGCCAACTTGTTCAGGCCATTGCGCACAATAGCCACACTTAGCAACCAGTATTCTACCTTGTTTATACCTGCAAGGTCATGCCTAGTACATCTGCACTGTCATTGGACACTCTGACTGTGGCTGACTCGTGTTATGAGTCATAGCCGTTTAAAGTACTTGTAAACTTTGTGGACATGGTCAGTGGCACATACCAACTTTGTGACGGCATTGCGCACAATAGTCGTGCCAAGCCACCAGTTTTGTACTTTGTTTATACATGCAAGGTCATGCCTAGCACATCTAAACTGTAATTGGGCACTCTGACTGTGGCTGACTCGTGTTACGATTCGTAGATGTTAAAGTCACTTGGTAANCTTTGTGGTCATGGTCAGTGGCACATGCCAACTTTGTCAAGGCATTGCGCACAATAGCCGTGCCAAGCCACCAGTTTTTAAACTTGTTTATACCTGCGAGGTCATGCATATTAGATGTGCACTGTGATTGGGCACTCTGACCGTGGCTGACTCGTGTTACGATTTGTAGAAATAAAAGTCACTTGGTAAACTTTGTGGTCATGGTCAGTGGCACATGCCAACTTTGTCAAGGCATTGCGCACAATAGCCACACCGAGACACCACTATTCTATATTGTTTGCACCTGCAAGATCATGCATAGTATATCTGCACTGTGATTGGACACCCTGACCGTGGCTGACTCGTGTTATGATTCATAGCTGTTTAAGGTACTTGGTAAACTTTGTGGTCATGGTCAGTGGCACATGTCAACTTTGTCAAGGCATTGTGCACAATAGCCATGCCAAGCTACCGGTTTTTTACCTTGATTATAACAGCAAGGTCATGCATACTAGATGTGCATTGTGCTTGGGTACTCTGAATGTGGCTGACGTGTGTTACGATCTGTAGAAGCTAAAGTCACTTGGTAAACTCTGTGGTCATGGTCAGTGGCACATGCCAACTTTGGTGGGCATGGTCAGTGGTACATGCCAACATTGTCAAGGCATTGCACATAATAGCCACACTGAGCCACTATTACTCTACCTTTTTTGTACCTGCAAGATCATGCCTAGTATATGTGCTCTGTTATTGGACACACTGACCGTGGCTGACTCGTGTTATGATCAATAGAAGTAAAAGTCACTTGGATACAGTTGTGGTCATGGTCAGTGGCACATGCCAACTCTGTCAAGGCATTGCGCACAATAGCCGTGCCAAGCCACCGGTTTTTTACCGTGTTCATACCTGCAATGTCATGCATATTAGATGTGCATAGAGATTGGGCACTCTGACCGTGGCTGACTCGTGTTATGATCAATAGAAGTAAAAGTACATCTGCACTGTGATTTGAAACTCTGACCGTTGCTGACTCGTGTTATGATTCATAGCCGTTTAAGGTACTTGGTAAACTTTGTGGTCATGGTCAGTGGCACATGCGAACTTGGTCAATGCATTGCGCACAATAGCCGTGCCAAGCCACGGTTTTTAACCTTGTTTATACCTGCAAGCTCCTGCATATTAGATGTGCACTGTGATTGGGCACTCTGACCGTGGCTGACTCGTGTTATGATCAATAGAAGTAAAAGTCACTTGGATACAGTTGTGGTCATGGTCAGTGGCACATGCGAACTTGGTCAATGCATTGCGCACAATAGCCGTGCCAAGCCACGGTTTTTAACCTTGTTTATACCTGCAAGCTCCTGCATATTAGATGTGCACTGTGATTGGGCACTCTGACCGTGGCTGACTCGTGTTATGATCAATAGAAGTAAAAGTCACTTGGATACAGTTGTGGTCATGGTCAGTGGCACATGCGAACTTGGTCAATGCATTGCGCACAATAGCCGTGCCAAGCCACGGTTTTTAACCTTGTTTATACCTGCAAGCTCCTGCATATTAGATGTGCACTGTGATTGGGCACTCTGACCGTGGCTGACTCGTGTTATGATCAATAGAAGTAAAAGTCACTTGGATACAGTTGTGGTCATGGTCAGTGGCACATGCGAACTTGGTCAATGCATTGCGCACAATAGCCGTGCCAAGCCACGGTTTTTAACCTTGTTTATACCTGCAAGCTCCTGCATATTAGATGTGCACTGTGATTGGGCACTCTGACCGTGGCTGACTCGTGTTATGATCAATAGAAGTAAAAGTCACTTGGATACAGTTGTGGTCATGGTCAGTGGCACATGCGAACTTGGTCAATGCATTGCGCACAATAGCCGTGCCAAGCCACGGTTTTTAACCTTGTTTATACCTGCAAGCTCCTGCATATTAGATGTGCACTGTGATTGGGCACTCTGACCGTGGCTGACTCGTGTTATGATCAATAGAAGTAAAAGTCACTTTGATACATTTGTGGTCATGGTCAGTGGCACATACCAACTTTGTGACAGCATTGCGCACAATAGTCGTGCCAAGCCACCAGTTTTGTACTTTGTTTATACATGCAAGGTCATGCCTAGCACATCTAAACTGTAATTGGGCACTCTGACTGTGGCTGACTTGTGTTACGATTCGTAGATGTTAAAGTCACTTGGTAAGCTTTGTGGTCATGGTCAGTGGCACATGCCAACTTTGTCAAGGCATTGCGCACAATAGCCGTGCCAAGCCACCGGTTTTTAAACTTGTTTATACCTGCGAGGTCATGCATATTAGATGTGCACTGTGATTGGGCACTCTGACCGTGGCTGACTCGTGTTACAATTTGTAGAAATTAAAGTCACTTGGTAAACTTTGTGGTCATGGTCAGTGGCACATGCCAACTTTGTCAAGGCATTGCGCACAATAGCCACACCGAGACACCACCATTTTATATTATTTGCACCTGCAAGATCATGCATAGTATATCTGCACTGTGATTGGACACCCTGACCGTGGCTGACTCATGTTATGATTCATAGCTGTTTAAGGTACTTGGTAAACTTTGTGGTCATGGTCAGTGGCACATGTCAACTCTGTCAAGGCATTGTGCACAATAGCCGTGCCAAGCTACCGGTTTTTTACCTTGATTATGACAGCAAGGTCATGCATACTAGATGTGCATTGTGCTTGGGTACTCTGAATGTGGCTGACGTGTGTTACGATCTGTAGAAGTTAAAGTCACTTGGTAAACTCTGTGGTCATGGTCAGTGGCACATGCCAACTTTGGTGGGCATGGTCAGTGGTACATGCCAACATTGTGAAGGCATTGCACATAATAGCCACACTGAGCCACTATTACTCTACCTTTTTTGTACCTGCAAGATCATGCCTAGTATATATGCTTTGTTATTGGACACACTGACCGTGGCTGACTCGTGTTATGATCAATAGAAGTAAAAGTCACTTGGATACAGTTGTGGTCATGGTCAGTGGCACATGCCAACTCTGTCAAGGCATTGCGCACAATAGCCACACAGAGCCACCAGTATTCTACCTTGTTTATACCTGCAAGGTCATGCCTAGTGTATCTGCACTGTGATTGGACACTCTGATTGTGGCTGACTCGTGTTATGATTCATAGCCGTTTATTGTACTTGGTAAACTTTGTGGTCATNGTCAGTGGCACATGCCAACTTTGTCTAGGCATTGCGCACAATGGCCGTACCAAGCCACCGGTTTTTTACCGTGTTCATACCTGCAATGTCATGCATATTAGATGTGCATAGAGATTGGGCACTCTGACCGTGGCTGACTCGTGTTATGATCAATAGAAGTAAAAGTACATCTGCACTGTGATTGGACACTCTGACCGTTGCTGACTCGTGTTATGATTCATAGCCGTTTAAGGTACTTGGTAAACTTTGTGGTCATGGTCAGTGGCACATGCGAACTTGGTCAATGCATTGCGCACAATAGCCGTGCCAAGCCACGGTTTTTAACCTTGTTTATACCTGCAAGCTCCTGCATATTAGATGTGCACTGTGATTGGGCACTCTGAATGTGGCTGACTCGTGTTACGATTTGTAGAAGTTAAAGTCACTTGGTAAACTTTGTAGTCATGGTCAGTGGCACATGCCAACTTTGTCAAGGCATTGCGCACAATAGCTGTGCCAAGCCACCAGTTTTTTACCTTCTTTATACCTGCAAGGTCATACCTTGCAGGTATAAACAAGGTAAAAAACCGGTGGCTTGGCACGGCTATTGTGCGCAATGCCTTGACAAAGTTGGTATGTTCCACTGACCATGTCCACAAAGTTTGTCAAGTACCTTAAACGGCTATGAATCATAACACGAGTCAGCCACGGTCAGAGTGTCCAATCACAGTGCAGATATACTGGGCATGACCTTGCAAGTATAAACAAGGTAGAATACTGGTGGCTCGGTGTGGCTATTGTGTGCAATGCCAAGACAAAGTTGGCATGTGCCACTGACCATGACCACAAATGTATCCGAGTGACTTTTATCTCTATTGATCATAACTCAAGTAAGCCACGGTCAGAGTGTCCAATCACAGTGCAGATGTACTAGGCATGATCTTGCAGATTCAAACAAGGTAGAATACTGGTGGCTCGGTGTGGCTATTGTGCGCAATGCCTTGACAAAGCTGGCATGTGCCACTGACCATGACCACAAAGTTTACCAGGTACCTTAAACGGCTATGAATCACAACACGATTCAGCCATGGTCAAGGTGTCCTATGACAGTGCAGATGTAATGGGCATGACCTTGCAAATACAAACAAGGTAGAATACTGGTGGCTCGGTGTGGCTACTGTGCGCAGTGCCTTGAAAAAGTTGGCATGTGCCACTGAACATGACCACAAATGTATCCAAGTGATTTCTACTTCTATTGATCATAACACAAGTCTGCCACGGTCAGAGTGTCCAATCACAGTGCAGATGTACTAGGCATGATCTTGAAGGTGCAAACAAGGTCAAATACTGGTGGCTTGGTGTGGCTTCTGTGTGCAATGCCTTGACAAAGTTGGCATGTGCCACTGACCATGACCACAAAGTTTACCACGTGCCTCTAACTTTTACGAATCGTAACACGAGTCAGCCACGGTCAGAGTGCCCAATCACAGTGCACATCTAATATGCATGACCCTACAGGTATAAACAAGGTAAATAACCGGTGGCTTGGCACGGCTACCGTGCGCAATGCCTTGACAAAGTTGGCATGTGCCACTGACCATGACCACAATGCTTACCAAGTGACTTTAACTTTTACGAATCATAACACGAGTCAGCCACAGTCAGAGTGCCCAATCACAGTTCAGATGTATTAGGCATATCCTTACAGGTATAAACAAGGTCAAAAACCGGTGGCTTGGCACGGCTACTGTGCGCAATGCCTTTAAAAAGTTGGCATATACCACTGACCATGCCCACAAAGTTTACCAAGTACATTAACCGGCTATGAATCTTAACACGAGTCAGCCACGGTCAGAGTGTCCAATCAAAGTGCAGATATACTGGGCATAACCTTGCAGGTACACACAAGGTAGAATACAGGTGGCTCGGTGTGACTATTGTGCGCAATGCCTTGACTAAGTTGGCATGTGCCACTGACTATAACCACAAATAGATCCAAGTGACTTTTACGTCTAGTGATAATAACACAAGTCAGCCACGGTCAGAGTGTCAAATGACAGTGCAGATGTACTAGGCATGATGTTGCAGGTGCAAACAAGGTAGAATACTGGTGGCTCGGTGTGGCTATTGTGCGCAATGCCCTGACAAAGTTGGCATGTGCCACTGACCATGACCACATAGTTTAACAAGTGACTTTAACTTCTACAAATTGTAACACGAGTCAGCCACGTTCAGAGTGCCCAATGCCATTGCACATGTAATATGCATGACCTTGCAGGTATAAACAAGGTAAAGAACTGGTGGCTTGGCACGGCTATTGTATGCAATGCCTTGACAAAGTTGGCATGTGCCAGTGACCATGACCACAAACTTTACCAAGTACCTTAAACTGCTATGAATCATAACACGAGTCAGCCACAGTCAGAGTGTCCAATCACAGTGCAGATATACTGAGCATGACCTTGCAGGTATAAAAAAGGTAGAATATTGGTGGCTCGGTATGGCTTTTGTGCACAATGCCTTGACAAAGTTGGCATGTGCCACAGACCATGACCACAAATGTTTCCAAGTGACTTTTACTTCCATTGATCATAACACGAGTCAGCCACGGTTCGAGTGTCCAATCATAGTGCAGATGTACTAGGCATGATCTTGCAGGTACAAACAAGGTAGAATACTGGTGGCTTGATGTGGCTATTGTGCGCAATGCATTGACAGAGTTGGCATGTTCCACTGACCATGACCACAAGTGTATCCAAGTGACATTTACTTCTATTGATCATAACACGAGTCAGCCACGGTCAAAGTGCCCAATCACAGTGCACATCTAATATGCATGACCTTGCATGTATAAAGAAGGTAAAAACCCAGTGGCTTGGCACGGCTATTGTGCGCAATGCCTTGACAAAGTTGGCATGTGCCACTGACCATGACCACAAATATATCCAATTGTCTTTTACTTATACTGATCATAACACGAGACAGCCACGGTCAGAGTGTCCAATCACAGTGCAGATGTACTAGGCTAGATCTTGCAGGTACAAACAAGGTAGAATACTGGTGGCTCGGTGTGGCTATTGTGCGCAATGCCTAGACAAAGGCGGCATGTGCCACTGACCATGACCACAACGTTTACCAAGTGACTTTAACTTCTACGAATCGTAACACGAGTCAGCCATGGTCAGAGTGTCCAATCACAGTACACATCTAAAATGCATGACCTTGCAGGTATAAACAAGGTAAAAAACCGGTGGCTTGGCACGGCTATTGTGCGCAATGCCTTGACAAAGTTGGTATGTTCCACTGACCATGTCCACAAAATTTGCCAAGTACCTTAAACGGCTATGAATCATAGCACGAGTCAGCCACGGTCAGAGTGTCCAATCACAGTGCAGATATACTGGGCATGACCTTGCAAGTATAAACAAGGTAGAATACTGGTGGCTCGGTTTGGCTATTGTGTGCAATGCATTGACAATGTTGGCACGTGCCACTGACCATGAGCACGAATGTATCCAAGTGACTTTTACTTATATTCATCATAACACGAAAAGCCACGGTCAGAGTGTCCAATCACAGTGCAGATGTACTAGGCATGATCTTGCAGGTGCAAACAAGGTAGAATACTGGTGGCTCGGTGTGGCTATTGTGTGCAATGCCAAGACAAAGTTGGCATGTGCCACTGACCATGACCACAAATGTATCCGAGTGACTTTTATCTCTATTGATCATAACTCAAGTAAGCCACTGTCAGAGTGTCCAATCACAGTGCAGATGTACTAGGAATGATCTTGCAGGTTCAAACAAGGTAGAATACTGGTGGCTCGGTGTGGCTATTGTGCGCAATGCCTTGACAAAGCTGGCATGTGCCACTGACCATGACCACAAAGTTTACCAGGTTCCTTAAACGGCTATGAATCACAACACGATTCAGCCATGGTCAAGGTGTCCAATGACAGTGCAGATGTAATGGGCATGACCTTGCAGGTACAAACAAGGTAGAATACTGGTGGCTCGGTGTGGCTACTGTGCGCAGTGCCTTGAAAAAGTTGGCATGTGCCACTGAACATGACCACAAATGTAACCAAGTGATTTCTACTTCTATTGATCATAACACAAGTCAGCCACGGTCAGAGTGTCCAATCACAGTGCAGATGTACTAGGCATGATCTTGCAGGTGCAAACAAGGTCAAATACTGGTGGCTTGGTGTGGCTATTGTGTGCAATGCCTTGACAAAGTTGGCATGTGCCACTGACCATGACCACAAAGTTTACCACGTGCCTCTAACGTTTACGAATCGTAACACGATTCAGCCACGGTCAGAGTGCCCAATCACAGTGCACATCTAATATGCATGACCCTACAGGTATAAACAAGGTAAATAACCGGTGGCTTGGCACGGCTACCGTGCGCAATGCCTTGACAATGTTGGCATATGCCACTGACCATGACCACAAAGTTTACCAAGTACCTTAAACGGCTATGAATCATAACACGTGTCAGCCACGGTCTGAGTGTCCAATCACATGCAGATGTAAAGGGCATGATCTTGCAGGTGCAGATAAGGTAGACTACTGGTGGCTCGGTGTGGTTATTGTGCGCAATGCCTTGACAAAGTTGGCATGTGCCACTGACCATGACCACAATGTTTACCAAGTGACTTTAGCTTTTACGACTCATAACACGAGTCAGCCACAGTCAGAGAGCCCAATCACAGTTCAGATGTATTAGGCATATCCTTACAGGTATAAACAAGGTCAAAAACCGGTGGCTTGGCACGGCTACTGTGCGCAATGCCTTGAAAAAGTTGGCATATACCACTGACCATGCCCACAAAGTTTACCAAGTACATTAACCGGCTATGAATCTTAACACGAGTCAGCCACGGTCAGAGTGTCCAATCAAAGTGCAGATATACTGGGCATAACCTTGCAGGTACACACAAGGTAGAATACAGGTGGCTCAGTGTGACTATTGTGCGCAATGCCTTGACTGAGTTGGCACGTGCCACTGACTATAACCACAAATAGATCCACGTGACTTTTACTTCTACTGATAATAACACAAGTCAGCCATGGTCAGAGTGTCAAATGACAGTGCAGATGTACTAGGCATGATGTTGCAGGTGCAAACAAGGTAGAATACTGGTGGCTCGGTGTGGCTATTGTGCGCAATGCCCTGACAAAGTTGGCATGTGCCACTGACCATGACCACATAGTTTAACAAGTGCCTTTAACTTCTACAAATTGTTACACGAGTCAGCCACGTTCAGAGTGCCCAATGCCATTGCACATGTAATATGCATGACCTTGCAGGTATAAACAAGGTAAAGAACTGGTGGCTTGGCACGGCTATTGTATGCAATGCCTTGACAAAGTTGGCATGTGCCAGTGACCATGACCACAAAGTTTACCAAGTACCTTAAACCGCTATGAATCATAACACGAGTCAGCCACAGTCAGAGTGTCCAATCACAGTGCAGATATACTGAGCATGACCTTGCAGGTATAAAAAAGGTAGAATATTGGTGGCTCGGTATGGCTATTGTGCGCAATGCCTTGACAAAGTTGGCATGTGCCCTGACCATGACCACAAATGTATCCAAGTGACTTTTACTTCTATTGATCATAACACGAGTCAGCCACGGTCAGAGTGTCCAATAACAGTGCAGATGTACTAAGCATGATCTTTCAGGTTCAAACAAGGTAGAATACTGGTGGCTCGGTGTGGCTATTGTGCGCAATGCCTTGACAAAGTTGGCATGTGCCACTGACCATGACCACTATGTTTACCAAGTGACATTAACTTCTATGAATTGTAACACAAGTCAGCCACAGTCAGAGTGCCCAATGACATTGCACATCTAATATGCATGACCTTACAGGTATAAACAAGGTAAAAAACTGGTGGCTTGGCATGGCTATTGTATGCAATGCCTTTACAAAGTTGGCATGTGTCACTGACCATGACCACACAGTTTACCAAGTACCTTAAACAGCTATGAATCATAACACGAGTCAGCCACGGTCAGAGTGTCCAATCACTGTGCAGATATACAGGGAATGACCTTGCAGGTATAAACAAGGTAGAATACTGGTGGCTTGGTGTGACTATTGTGCGCAATGCCTTGACCGCCGCCGACGTCAGTCGTCTCCGACACGAGCCGACGACGGCTGACCATGACCACAATGTTAACCAAGTGACATTAACTTCTACGAATTGTAACACAAGTCAGCCACAGTCAGAGTGCCCAATGACATTGCATATCTAATATGCATGACCTTACAGGTATAAAAAAGGTAAAAAACCGGTGGCTTGGCATGGCTATTGTATGCAATGCCTTTACAAAGTTGGCATGTGTCACTGACCATGACCACACAGTTTACCAAGTACCTTAAACAGCTATGAATCATAACACGAGTCAGCCACGGTCAGAGTGTCCAATCACTGTGCAGGTATACAGGGAATGACCTTGCAGGTATAAACAAGGTAGAATACTGGTGGCTTGGTGTGACTATTGTGCGCAATGCCTTGGCTGCCGCCGACGTCAGTCGTCTCCGACACGAGCCGACGACGGCTCGAAGCGCCTTCCTTTGATTGACAAGTCAAAGGGCGGCTCGACCTGGTCCAGGGGACCTCCCTGGTTGCTTCCTCTATGGCCTTGGTGTCTATGGAGCCAGTTGGAGCTGAACACGGACCGCCGGCGGTGGAGTATCCCGTCACCCCTGACGGGTACCAGATTCCACCCGCCTCACCACCCGAATGTCATATGGGGCTAACTTTCTGAATTCTCAACCAAATCGAGCAACTGAAAGATCGAAATTGCATGGAAAAATCCAGGGAGTCCAAATCTGTAATCAGATTGGACATCCAACCACGCTCTAGTACTCGGACCAGGAAAACGGCAAACGGCAACCATGGCAGGGGCACTTTTTAACAATCTCCCCCGTGCACCTTCCATGCCGGATGCCTCATGTTCACACTTTACTCGTCCGCTCCTGCGCCTTCAAGCCCTTCACAGCTTGTCAACCCAAGCCCTGCAAGGCTGATGACATGCCGATCCTGGGGCTGCGCCTTGGTCAAGCAATCTGCGAGCATGTGCTTTGTGCTGCAATGCTGCAGCACAACCTGTCCCTTCTCCACCATGTCGCGTGCGTAGTGGTAGCGCACGTCAATGTGCTTCGTCCTCCTGTGCTGCGTCGGGTTGTTGGTCAGCGAGATGGAGCCAGTGTTGTCCTCCTGAACCACCGTAGGCTCCTGCCGCGGCACGCCCAGCTCCCCAAGCAATCTGCGGAGCCACACCGCTACCTAGACCGCCTCGGCCAAAGCGACGTACTCCACCTCCACTGTGGAGGTGGCAACGCAGTCCTGCTTCCTGCTGCACCATGAGACCGCTGCACCTGCGAGGAACAACACATCGCCAGAAGTGGACTTCCTCTTGTCCACATCGCCGATGTAGTCCGCGTCAGTGTAGCAGACCAGCCGCAAGGGGTCTGACCTCCCCTTTCCATCGTACTTCAAGCGCGCGTGCAGCGTTGCCTGCAAGTACCGGAGGATGCGCTTCGCCGCCTGCCAGTGTAGTGGCCCAGGGTTGGCCACATACCTGCTCACCTGACCCACCGCGTAGGCCAAGTCCGGCCGAGTCGCAACCATGGCATACATCAGGCTGCCCACCACCGACTGGTATGGCACCTCTACCATGTCCTCCTTCTCCTCGTTGGTTTGCGGTGCCATCGCCGCACTCAGCTGACAGCTCGTGGAGAACGGACTGCCCACTGGTTTGCAGTCCTCCATGCCATACCACTTCAGGACCTCGGCCACGTACTTGGCCTGCCCCAGCTCAAGCGTGCGCGCCCTCCGGTTCCGCATGATGCTCACCCCGAGGTAGTACTCCAGCTCCCCCATATCCGTCCTTAAATCTGCTGCTCAGCTGCTCCTTGCGCTGCTGCAAAGCCGCCAGATCTGATGAACACATGATCAGGTCATCCACGTAGAGTACGACAATCTGATGGAGTCCATTTTTGGACACTCTGACCGTGGCTGATCAATAGAAGTAAAAGTCACTTGGATACATCTGTGGTCATGGTCAGTGGCACATGCCAACTTTGTCAAGGCCTTGCACATAATAGCCACACCGAGCCATCAGTATTCTACCTTCTTTATACCTGTAAGGTCATGCCCAATATATCTGCAATGTGATTGGACACTCTGCCCGTGGCTGACTCGTGTTATGATTCATAGCCGTTTAAGGTAACTGGTAAACTTTGTGGTCATGGTCGGTGGCACATGCCAACTTGGTCAATGCATTGTGCACAATAGCTCTGCCAAGCCACCGGATTGTACCGTGTTTATACCTGGAAGGTCATGCCTAGTACATCTGAACTGTGATTGGGCACTCGGACTGTGGCTGACTAGTGTTACAATTCGTAGAAGTTAAAGTCACTTGGTAATCATTGTGGTCATGGTCCGTGGCACATGCCAACTTTGTCAAGGCATTGCGCACAATAGCCGTGCTAAGACACCTGTTTTTTACCCTGTTTATACCTGCAAGGTCATGCATATTAGATGTGCACTGTGATTGGGTACTCTGACCGTGGCTGACTCGTGTAATGATTCGTAGAAGTTAAAGTCACTTGTGGTCATGGTCATGGTCAGTGGCACGTGCCAACCTTGTCAATGCATTACGCACAATAGCCACACCGAGCCACCAGTATTCTACCTTGTTTGCACCTGCAAGATCCTGCCTAGTACATCTGCACTGTGATTGGGCACTCTGACCGTGGCTGACTCGTGTTATTATCAATAGAAGTAAAACCCACTTGTATATATTTGTGGTCATGCTCAGTGGCACATGCCAACTTTGTCAAGGCATTGCGCACAATAGCCACACCGAGCCACTTGTATTATAGCTTATACGTGCAAGTTGATGCCCAGGATATCTGCACTATGATTGGACACTCTGACCGTGGCTGACTCGTCTTATGATTCATAGCCGTTTAAGGTACTTGGTAAACTTTGTGGTCATGGTCAGTGGCACATGCCAACTCTGTCAAGGCATTGCGCACAATAGCCGTGCCAAGCCACCAGTTTCTATACTTGTTTACACGTGCAAAGTCATGCATGTTAGATGTGCACTGTGATTGGGCACTCTGACCGTGGCTGACTCGTGTTACGATTTGTAGAAGTTAAAGTCACTTGGTAAACTTTGTGATCATGGTTAGTGGCAAATGCCAATTTTGTCAAGGTATTTCGCACAATAGCCGTCCCAAGCCACCCGTTTTTTACCTTGTGTATACCTGCAAGGTCATGCATATTAGATGTGCACTGTGATTGGGCACTCTGACCGTGGCTGACTTGTGTTACGATTCATAGAAGTTAAAGCTACTTGGTAAACTTTGTGGTCATGGTCAGTGGCACATGCCAATTTATCAAGGCATTGCGCACAATAGCCACACTCAGCCTCCAGTGTTCTACATTGTTTATGCCTATAAGGTCATGCCCAGTATATCTGTACTGTGATTGGACACTCTGACTGTGGCTGACTCATGTTATAATTGATAGCCGTTCAATGTACATGGTAAAATGTGTGGTCATGGTCAGTGGCACATGCCAACTTTATCTAGGCATTGCGCACAATAGCCATGCCAAGCCACCAGTTTTTTACCGTGTTTATACCAGCAATGTCATGCATATTAGAAGTGTATTATGATTGGGTACTCTGACCGTGGCTGACTCGTCTTACCATTCGTAGAAGTTAAAGTCACTTGGTAAACTTTGTGATCATGGTCAGTGGAACATGCCAACTTTGTCAAGGCATTGCACACAATAGCCACACCGAGCCACCAGTATTCTATCTTGTTTGCACCTTCAAGATCATGCCTAGTACATCTGAACTGTGACTGGACCCTCTGACCGTGGGTGACGCATGTTATAATTCATAGCCGTTTAAGGTACTTGGTAAACAGTGTGGTCATGGTCAGTGGCACATGCCAACTTTGTCAAGGCATTGCGTACAATAGCCGTGCCAAGCCACCAGTTTTTTACCTTCTTTATACCGGCAAGGTCATGCATATTTTATGTGCACTGCTATTTGGCACTCTGAATGTGGCTGACTCGTGTTACTATTCGTAGATGTTAAAGTCACTTGAAAAACTTTGTGGTCATGGTCAGTGGCACATGCCAACTCTGTCAAGGCATTGCGCACAATAGCCGTGCCAAGGCACCGGTTTTTTACCTTGTTTATACCTGCAAGGTCGTGCATGATAGATGTGCACTGTGATTGTTCACTCTGACCATGGCTGACTCGTGCTACGATTCGTAGAAGTTAAAGTCACTTGGTAAACTTTGTGGTCATGGACAGTGGCACATGCCAACTTTGTCAAGGCATTGCGCACAATAGCCACACCAAGCCACAGGTGTTTTACCTTGTTTGCACATGCAAGATCATGCCTAATACATCTGCACTGTGACTGGACACTCTGACCATGGCTGACTCGTGTTATGATCAATAGACGTAGACGTCACTTGGATACATATGTGGTCATGTTCAGTGGCTCATGCCAACTTTGTCAAGGCATTGCACACAATAGCCACACCGAGCCACCAGTATTCTACCTTGTTTATACCTGTAAGGTTATGCCCAGTATACCTGCACTGTGATTGGACACTCTGACCGTGGCTGACACGTGTTATAATTCATAGCCGTTTAATGTACTTGGTAAACTTTGTGGTCATGGTCAGTGGCACATGCCAACTTTGTCAAGGCATTGCGCACAATAGCCACACCAAGCCACCAGTATTCTACCTTATTTGCACCTGGAAGATCGAGCCTAGTACATCTGCACTGTGAGTGGGCACTCTGACTATGGCTGACTTGTGTTACGATTCGTAGAAGAAAAAGTCACTTTGTAAGCTTTGTGGTCATGGTCAGAAGCACATTCCAACTTTGTCAAGGCATTGCACACAATAGCCACACCAAGCCATCAGTATTCTACCTTGTTTGAACCTGCAAGATCATGCCTAGTACATCTGCACTGTGATCCGACACTCTGACCGTGGCTGACTCGTGTTATGATCAATAGAAGTACAAGTCACTTGGATACATTTGCGGTCATGATCAGTGGAACATGCCAACTTTGTCAAGGCATTGCGCACAATAGCCACACCGAGCCACCAGTATTCTACCTTGTATGTACCTGCAAGGTTAAGCCCAGTATATCTGCACTATGATAGGACACTCTGACCGTGGCTGACTTGTGTTATGATTTATAGCTGTTTAAGGTCCTCGGTAAACTTTGTGGACATGGTCAGTGGCACGTGCCAGTTTTTTCAAGGCATTGCGCACAATAGCCGTGCCAAGCCACCGGTTTTTAACCATTTTTATACCTGCAAGGTCATGCCTAGTACATCTGAACTGTGATTTGGGCACTCTGACTGTGGGTGAATTGTGTTACAATTCGTAAGAGTTAAAGTCACTTGGTAAACTTTGTGATCATGGTCAGTGGCACATGCCAACTTTGTCAAGGCATTGCGCACAATAGCCACACAGAGACACCAGTATTCTATCTTCTTTGCACTTGCAATATCATGCCTAGTACATCTGTACTGTGATTTGAAACTCTGACCGTGGCTGACTCATGTTGTGATCATAAGAAGTAAAAGTCACTTGGATACATTTGTGGTCATGGTCAGTCGCACATGCCAACTTTGTCAAGGCATGCCGCACAATAGCCACACCGAACCACCATACTGAGTGACTTAACTTCTACGAATCATAACACAAGTCAGCCACGGTCATAGTACCCAATCACAGTGCACGTATAATATGCATGACCTTGCAGGTGTAAACAGGGTAAAAAACCGGTGTCTTGGCACGGCTATTGTGCGCAATGCCTTGACAAAGCTGGCATGTGCCACTGACCATGACCACAAAGTTTACCAAGTACCTTAAACGGCTATGAATCATAACACGAGTCAGCCACGGTCAGAGTGTCCAATCACAGTGCAGATATACTGGGCATGACCTTGCAGGTATAAACAAGGTGGAATACTGGTGGCCCGGTGTGGGTACTGTGCGCAATACCTTGACAAAGTTGGCATGTGCCACTGACCATGACCACAAATGTATCCAAGTGACGTTTACTTCTATTGATCATAACACGAGTCAGCCACCGTCAGAGTGTCCAATCACAGTGCAGATGTACTAGGCATGATCTTGCAAGTACAAACAAGGTAGAATACTGGTGGCTCTGTGTGGCTATTGTGCGCAATGCCTTGACAAAGGTGGCATGTGCCAGTGACCACGACCACAATGTTTACCAAGTGACCTTAACTTATACGAATCGTAACACGAGTCAGCCATATTCAGAGTGTCCAATCACAGTTCAGATGTATTAGGCATGACCTTGTAGGTATAAGAAAGGTCAAAAACCGGTGGCTTGGCACGGCTACTGTACGCAATGCCTTGACAAAGTTGGCATGTGCCACTGACCATGACCACAAAGTCTACCAAGTACCTTAAACGGCTACGAATCTTAACACGAGTCAGCCACAGTCAGAGTCTCCAATCACAGTGCAGATATTCTGGGCATGACCTTGGAGGTACAGTCAATGTAGAATACTGGTGGCTCGGTGTGAGTATTCTGCGCAATATCTTGACAAAGTTGGCATGTCCACTGACCATGAACATAAATGAATCCAAGTGACTTTTACTTCTACTGATCATAACTCAAGTCAGCCACGGTCAGAGTGTCCAATCACAGTGCAGATGTACTAGGCATGATCTTGCATGTGCAAACAACGTATAATACTGGTGGCTCGGTCTGGCTAGTGTGCGCAATGCCTTGACAAAGTTGGCATGTGTCACTGACCATGACCACAAAGCTTACCAAGTACCTTAAACGTCTATGAATCATAACACGAGTCAGCCATGGTCAGAGTGTCCAATCACAGTGTAGATATACTAGGCATGGTCTTGCAGGTATAAACAAGGTAGAATACTGGTGGCTTGGCGTGGCAATTGTGCGCAATGCCTTGACAAAATTGGCATGTGCCACTGACCACGACCACAAATGTATCCAATTCACATTTACTTCTATTGATCATAATACGAGTCAGCCACGGTCAGAGTGTCCAATCACAATGCAGATGTACTAGGCATGACCTTGCAGGTTCAAACAAAGTAGAATACTGGTGCCTTGGCGTGGCTATTGTGCGCAATGTCAGGAATGCTGTCCTGACGTGCCCTGAACTGCCTGAGTGTGCACGACTTATTACTGTAAGGAGACTTCCAAGTGAGGTGTGTGCTTTGGGTCGCCACAACACCAAGTGAGCAAAATTTTGGCAGAATACAGGTTGCGTAAACTGAGAAGGGCTACAAATCATCAATGGTTAGTTCTTTTGGTGATATTACATCAGATGCTTATAGCCTGTGATTGGGGCTTTCCAACGCATCCAAGCACGTCCAAAACGGAGCAGTATAGCCCCTGCTACGCCCATCCAAGCAACCCTTGGTGGAGCCGCCTTTGGCTGCCGCTGACGTCAGTCGTCTCCGACACGAGCCGACGACGGCTCGAAGCGCCTTCCTTTGATTGACAAGTCAAAGGGCGGCTCGACCTGGTCCAGGGGACCTCCCTGGTTGCTTCCTCTACGGCATTGGGGTCTATGGAGCCAGTTGGAGCTGAACACGGACCACCGGCGGTGGAGTATCCCGTCACCCCTGACGGGTACCAGATTCCACCCGCCTCACCACCCGAATGTCATATGGGGCTAACTTTGTGAATTCTCAACCAAATCGAGCAACTGAAAGATCAAAATTGCATGGAAAAATCCAGGGAGTCCAAATCTGTAATCAGATTGGACATCCAACCACTCTCTAGTGCTCGGACCAGGAAAACGGCAAACGGCAACCATGGCAGGGGCACTTTTTAACAATCTCCCCTGTGCACCTTCCATGCCAGATGCCTCATGTTCACTCTTTACTCTTCCGCTCCTGCGCCTTCAAGCCCTTCACAGCTTGTCAACCCAAGCCCTGCAAGGCTGATGACATGCCGATCCTGGGACTGCACCTTGGTCAAGCAATCTGCGAGCATGTACTTTGTGCTGCAATGCTGCAGCACAACCTGTCCCTTCTCCACCATGTCGCGTGCGTAGTGGTAGCGCACGTCAATGTGCTTCGTCCTTCTGTGTTGCGTCGGGTTGTTGGTCAGCGAGATGGAGCCAGTGTTGTCCTCCTGAACCACCGTAGGCTCCTGCTGCGGCACGCCCAGCTCCCCAAGCAATCTGCGGAGGCACACCGCTACCTAGACCGCCTCGGCCAAAGCGACGTACTCCGCCTCCACAGTGGAGGTGGCAACGCAGTCCTGCTTCCTGCTGCACCACGAGACCGCTGCACCTGCGAGGAACAACACATCGCCAGAAGTGGACTTCCTCTTGTCCACATCGCCGATGTAGTCCGCGTCAGTGTAGCAGACCAGCCGCAAGGGATCTGACCTCCCCTTTCCATCGTACTTCAAGCGCGCGTGCAGCGTTGCCTGCAAGTACCGGAGGATGCGCTTCGCCGCCTGCCAGTGTAGTGGCCCAGGGTTGGCCACATACCTGCTCACCTGACCCACCGCGTAGGCCAAGTCCGGCCGAGTCGCCACCATGGCATACATCAGGCTGCCCACCACCGACTGGTATGGCACCTCTGCCATGTCCTCCTTCTCCTCTTTGGTTTGCGGCGCCATCGCCGCACTCAGCTCACAGCTCGTGGAGAACGGACTGCCCACTGGTTTGCAGTCCTCCATGCCATACCGCTTCAGGACCTCGGCCACATACTTGGCCTGCCCCAGCTCAAGCGTGCGCGCCCTCCGGTTCCGCATGATGCTCACCCCGAGGTAGTACTCCAGCTCCCCAATATTCGTCGTTAAATCTGCTGCCCAGCTGCTCCTTGCGCTGCTGCAAAGCCGCCAGATCTGATGAACACATGATCAGGTCATCCACGTAGAGTACGACAATCTGATGGAGTCCCTTGTTGGACACTCTGACCGTGGCTGATCAATAGAAGTAAAAGTCACTTGGATACATTTGTGGTCATGGTCAGTGGCACATGCCAACTTTGTCAAGGCCTTGCACATAATAGCCACACCGAGCCATCAGTATTCTACCTTCTTTATACCTGTAAGGTCATGCCCAATATATCTGCAATGTGATTGGAAACTCTGCCCGTGGCTGACTCGTGTTATTATTCATAGCCGTTTAAGGTACTTGGTAAACTTTGTGGTCATGGTCGGTGGCACATGCCAACTTGGTCAATGCATTGTGCACAATAGCTCTGCCAAACCACCGGATTTTACCTTGTTTATACCTGGAAGGTCATGCCTAGTACATCTGAACTGTGATTGGGCGCTCGGACTGTGGTTGACTCGTGTTACAATTCGTAGAAGTTAAAGTCACTTGGTAATCATTGTGGTCATGGTCTGTGGCACATGCCAACTTTGTCAAGGCATTGCGCACAATAGCCATGCTAAGACACCCGTTTTTTACCCTGTTTATACCTGCAAGGTCATGCATATTAGACATGCACTGTGATTGGGTACTCTGACCGTGGCTGACTCGTGTAATGATTCGTAGAAGTTAACGTCACTTGTGGTCATGGTCATGGTCAGTGGCACGTGCCAACCTTGTCAATGCATTACGCACAATAGCCACACCGAGCCACCAGTATTCTACCTTGTTTGCACCTGCAAGATCCTGCCTAGCACATCTGCACTGTGATTGGGCACTCTGACCGTGGCTGACTTGTGTTATCATCAATAGAAGTAAAACTCACTTGTATCTATTTGTGGTCATGCTCAGTGGCACATGCCAACTTTGTCAAGGCATTGCGCACAATAGCCACACCGAGCCACTTGTATTATAGCTTATACGTGCAAGTTGATGCCCAGGATATCTGCACTGTGATTGGACACTCTGACCGTGGCTGACTCGTCTTATGATTCAAAGCCGTTAAAGGTACTTGGTAAACTTTCTGGTCATGGTCAGTGGCACATGCCAACTTTGTCAAGGCATTGCGCACAATAGCCGTGCCAAGCCACTGGTTTTTAAACTTGTTTATACCTGCAAAGTCATGCATATTATATGTGCACTGTGATTGGGCACTCTGACCGTGGCTGACTCGTGTTACGATTTGTAGAAGTTAAAGTCACTTGGTAAACTTTGTGATCATGGTTAGTGGCACATGCCAATTTTGTCAAGGTATTTTGCACAATAGCCGTCCCAAGCCACCGGTTTTTTACCTTGTTATACCTGGAATGTCATGCATATTAGATGTGCACTGTGATTGGGCACTCTGACCGTGGCTGACTTGTGTTACGATTCATAGAAGATAAAGCTACTTGGTAAACTTTGTGGTCATAGTCAGTGGCACATGCCAAGTTATCAAGGCATTGCGCACAATAGCCACACTCAGCCTCCAGTATTCTACATTGTTTATACCTATAAGGTCATGCCCAGTATATCTGTACTGTGATTGGACACTCTGACTGTGGCAGACTCATGTTATAATTCATAGCCGTTTAATGTACTTGGTAAAATGTGTGGCCATGGTCAGTGGCACATGCCAACTTTGTCTAGGCATTGCGCACAAGCAACGGTTTTTTACCGTGTTTATACCAGCAATGTCATGCATATTAGATGTGTACTATGATTGGGCACTCTGACCGTGGCTGACTCGTCTTACCTTTCGTAGAAGTTAAAGTCACTTGGTAAACTTTGTGATCATGGTCAGTGGCACATGCCAACTTTGTCAAGGCATTGCACACAATAGCCACACCGAGCCACCAGTATTCTACCTTGTTGGAACCTTCAAGATCATGCCTAGTACATCTGAACAGTGACTGGACACTCTGACCATGGGTGACGCATGTTATAATTCGTAGCCGTTTAAGGTACTTGGTAAACAGTGTGGTCATGGTCAGTGGCACATGCCAACTTTGTCAAGGCATTGCATACAATAGCCGTGCCAAGCCACCAGTTTTTTACCTTCTTTATACCGGCAAGGTCATGCATATTAGATGTGCACTGCTATTTGGCACTCTGAATGTGGCTGACTCGTGTTACTATTCGTAGATGTTAAAGTCACTTGAAGAACTTTGTGGTCATGGTCAGTGGCACATGCGAACTCTGTCAAGGCATTGCGCACAATAGCCGTGCCAAGGCACCGGTTTTTTACCTTGTTTATACCTGCAAGGTCGTGCATGATAGATGTGCACTGTGATTGTTCACTCTGACCATGGCTGACTCGTGTTACGATTCGTAGAAGTTAAAGTCACTTGGTAAACTTTGTGGTCATGGACAGTGGCACATGCCAACTTTGTCAAGGCATTGCGCACAATAGCCACACCAAGCCACAGGTGTTTTACCTTGTTTGCACCTGCAAGATCATGCCTAATACATCTGCACTGTGA
>SZWC01000500.1:212607-224517 GCA_023375785.1 Penium margaritaceum
TTGTGGACATGGTCAGTGGCACGTGCCAGTTTTTTCAAGGCATTGCGCACAATAGCCGTGCCAAGCCACCGGTTTTTAACCATTCTTATACCTGCAAGGTCTATCCTTGTACATCTGAACTGTGATTTGGGCACTCTGACTGTGGGTGAATAGTGTTACGATTCGTAAAAGTTAAAGTCACTTGGTAAACTTTGTGGTCATGGTCAGTGGCACATGCCAACTTTGTCAAGGCATTGCGCACAATAGCCACGCTCAGACACCAGTATTCTACCTTGTTTGCACTTGCAATATCATGCCTAGTACATCTGTACTGTGATTGGAAACTCTGACCGTGGCTGACTCATGTTATGATGATTAGAAGTAAAAGTCACTTGGATACATTTGTGGTCATGGTCAGTTGCATATGCCAACGTTGTCAAGGCATTGCGCACAATAGCCACACCGAACCACCAGTATTCTACATTGTTTATACCTATGACGTCATGCCCAGTATATCTGCACTGTGATTGGACACTCCGACCGTGGCTGACTCATGTTATGATTCATATTCATTTAAGGTACTTGGTAAACGTTGTGGTCATGGTCAGTGGCACATGCCAACATTGTCAAGGCATTGCGCAGAATAGCCGTGCCAAGCCACCGGTTTTTTACCTTGTTTGTACCTGCAAGATCATGCCTAGTACATCTGAACTGTGATTGGGGACTCTGACTGTGGCTGATTCGTGTTACAATTCGTAGGAGTTAAAGTCACTTGGTTATCTTTGTGGTCATGGTCAGTGTCACATGCCAACTTTGTCAAGGCATTGCACACACTAGCCACACCAAACCACCAATATTCTACCTTGTTTGCACCTGCAAGATCATGCCTAGTACATCTGCAATGTGATTGGACACTCTGACTGTGACTGACTCGTGTTATGATCAATAGAAGTAGAAGTCACTTGGATACATTTGTGGTCGTGGTCAGTGGCACATGGCAACTTTGTCAAGGCATTATGCACAATAGCCACACAGAGTCACCAGACTTCTACCTTGTTTGCACCTGCAAGATCATGCCTAGTACATATGCACTGTGATTGGACACTCTGACCGTGGCTGACTTGTATTATTCATAGCCGTTAAAGGTACTTGGTAAACTTTGTGGTCATGGTCAGTGCCACATGCCAACTTTGTCAAGGCATTGTGCAGAATAGCCATGCAACAACGTTTTTTACCTTGTTTAAACCTGCAAGGTCATGTCTAGTACATCTTAACTGTGATTGGGCGCTCTGACCGTGGCTGACTTGTGTTACGATTCGTGGAAGTTAAAGTCACTTGGTAAACTTTGTGGTCATGGTCAGTGGCACATGCCAACTTTGTCAAGGCATTGCGCACAATAGCCATACCAAGCCACCAATATTCTACCTTGTTTATACCTGCAAGGTCATGACCATACACCTGCACTGTGATTAAGCACTCTAACTGTGGCTGACTCGTGTTACGATTCGTAGACATTATTCTCACTTGGTAAACTTTGTGGTCATGGTCAGTGGCACATGCCGACTTTGTCAAGGCATTGCACGCAATAGCCACACCGAGCCACCAGTATTCTACCTTGTTTGAACCTGCATGACCATGCCTAGTACATCTGCACTGTGATTGGACACTCTTACTGTGGCTGACTTGTGTTATGATCAATAGAAGTAAACGTCATTTGGATACATTTTTGGTCATGGGTAGCCACACTGAGCCACCAATATTCTACCTTGTTTATACCTGTAAGGTCCTGCCCAGTATACCTGCACTGTGATTGGACACTCTAACCGTGGCAGACTCGTGTTATGATTCATAGCCGTTTAAGGTACTTGGTAAAATTTGTGGTCATGGTCAGTGGCACATGCCAACCTTGTCAAGGCATTGCGCACAATAGCCACACCGAGCCACCAGTATTCTACCTTGTTTGTACCTGCAAGGTCATGCCCAGTATATCTGCACTGTTACTGAACACTCAGACCGTGGCTGACTCGTGTTATGATTCATAGCCGTTTAAGGTACTTGGTAAACTTTGTGGACATGGTCAGTGGCACATGCCAACTTTGTCCAGGCATTGCGCACAGTAGCCTACAAAGCCATCGGTTTCTTTCCTTGTTTATACCTGCAAGGTCATGCCTAGTATATCTGAACTGTGATTGGACACTCTGGTTGTGGCTGACTCGTGTTACGATTTGTAGAAGTTGAAGTCACTTGGTAAAATTTGTGGTCATGTTCAGTGGCACATGCCAACTTTGTCAAGGCATTGCGCACAATAGCCGTGCCAAGCCACTGGTTTTTTACCTTGTTAATAACTGCAAGGTCATGCCTAGTACATCTAAACTGTGATTGGGCACTCTGACTGTGGCTGACCCGTGTTACGATTCGTAGAAGTTAAAGTCACTTGGTAAACTTTGTGGTCATGGTCAGTGGCACATGCCAACTTTGTCAAGGCATTGCGCACAAAAGCCGTGCCAAGCCACCAGTTTTTTACCTTGTTTATACCTGCAAGGTCATGCCTAGTCTTTCTGAACTGTGATTGGGCACTCTGACTGTGGCGGACTTGTGTTATGCTTCGTAGAAGCTAAAGTCATTTGGTAAGCTTTGTGGTCATGGTCAGTGGCACATGCCAACTTTGTCAAGGCATTGCGCACAATAGCCACACCGAGCCACCAGTATTTTACCTTGTTTGTACCTGCAAGATCATGCCTAGTAGATTTGTACTGTGATCGGACATTTGACCGTGGCTGACTCGTGTTATGATCAATGCTGTCATGGTCAGTGGCACATGCCAACTTTTTCAAGACATTGCACACAATAGCCGTGCCAAGCCACCGGTTTTTTACCTGCAAGGTCATGCATATTAGATGTACGCAGTGATTGGACACTCTGACCATGGCTGACTCGTCTTATGATTTGTAGAAGTTGAAGTCACTTGGTAAACTTTGTAGCCATGGTGAGTGGCACATGCCAACTTTATCAAGGTGTTGCGCACACTGAGCAACCAGTATTCTACCTTGTTTGCACCTGCAAGATCATGCATAGTACATCCGCATTTTGATTGGACACTCTGAAAGATGCTGACTCGTGTTATGATCAATAGAGGCAAAAGTCACTTGGATACATTTGTGGTGATGGTCAGTGGCACATGCCAACTTTGTCAAGGCATTGCGCATAATAGCCACACCGAGCCACCAGTATTCTACCTTGTTTGTACCTGCAAGGTCATGCCCAGTATATCTGCACTGTGAGTGGACACTCCGACCGTGGCTGACTCGTGTTATGATTCATAGCCGTTTAAGGTACGTGGTAAACTTTGTGGTCATGGTCAGTGGCACATGCCAACTTTGTCAAGGTAATGCGCACAGTAGCCATGCAAAGCCACCGGTTTTTACATTGTCTATACCTGCAAGGTCATGCCTAGTACATCTGTACTGTGATTGGACACTCTGACCATGGCTGACTCGTGTTATGATCAATAGAAGTAAAAGTCCCTTTGATACATTTGTGGTCATGGTCAGTGGCACTTTCCAACTTTGTCAGAGCATTACACACTAAAGCCACACCGAGCCACCAGTTTTCTACCTTTTTTATTTCTATAAGGTCATGCCCAGCATATATGCACTGTGATTGGACACTCTGACCGTGGCTGACTCGTGTCATGATTCATAGCTGTTTAAGGTTCTTGGCAAACTTTGTGGTCATGGTTAGTGGCACATGCCAAATTTGTCAAGGCATAGTGCAGAATAGCCACACCGAGCCACCAGTTTTCTACCTTGTGTGAACCTGCAAGATCATGCCTAGTACATCTGCACTGTGATTGGACACTCTGACCGCGGCTGACTCGTGTTATGATCAATAGAAGTAAAAGTCACTTGGATACATTCGTGGTCATGGTCAGTGGCACATGCCAACTTTGTCCAGGAATTGCGCACAATAGCCACATCGAGCCAACAGTAACCTACCTTGTTTATACATGCAAGGTCATGCCCAGTATATCTGCACTGTGATTTGACACTCTACCCGTGGCTAAATCGTGTTATGATACATAGCCGTATAATGTTCTTGGTAAACTTTGTGGTCATGGTCAGTGACACATGCCAACTTTGTCAAGGCATTGCGCACAATAGCCGTGCCAAGCAACCGGTTTTTGACCTTGTTTATACCTGCAAGGTCATGCCTATTAGTTTGCACTTTGATTGGGCACTCTGACCGTGGCTGACTTGTGTTATGATTCGTAGAAGTTGAAGTCACTTGGTAATCTTTGTGGTCATGGTCATTAGAACACGCCAACTTTGTCAAAGCATTGCGCATAATAGTCACACCGAGCCACCAGTATTTTACCTTGTTTATACCTGTTAGGTCATGCCCATTTTATCTGCACTGTGATTGGGCACTCTGACCGTGGCTGACTCGTGTTATGATTCATAGCCGTTTACGGTACTTGGTAAACTTTGTGGTCATCGTCAGTGGCACATGCCAACTTTGTCAAGGCATTGCGCACAATAGCCGTGCCAAGCCACCGGTTTTTTTAACTTGTTTATACCTGCTAGGTCATGCATATTAGATGTGCACTGTGATTGGGCAATCTGAACATGGCTGACTCGTATTACGATTCGTAGAAGTTGAAGTCACTTGGTACACTTTATGGTCATGGTCAGTGGCACATGCCAACTTTGTCAAGGCATTGCGCACAATAGCCACACCGAGCCACCAGTATTCTGCCTTGTTTGCACCTGCAAGATCATGCCTAGTACATCTGCACTGTGATTGGACACTCTGACCGTGGCTGACTTGTGTTATGATCAATAGAAGTAAAATTCACTTGGATACATTTGTGGTAATGGTCAGTGGCACATGCCAACTTTGCCAAGGAATTGCGCACAATAGCCACACTGAGCCACCATTATTCTACCTTGTTTATACCTACAAGGTCATGCACAGTATATCTGCACTGTGAGTGGACACTCTGACCGTGGCTGACTCGTGTTATGATTCATAGCCGTTTAATATACTTGGTAAACTTTGTGGTCATGGTCAGTGTCGCATGCCAACTTTTTAAAGGCATTGTGCACCATAGCCGTGCCAAGCCACCGGTTTTTTACCTTGTTTATACTAACAAGATCATGCATATTAGATGTGCGCTTTGATTGGGCACTCTGACCGTGGCTGACTCGTGTTATGATTCGTAGAAGTTAAAGTCACTTGGTAAACTTTGTGGTCATGATCAGTGGCACATGCTAACTTTGACAAGGCATTGTGCACAATAGCCACATGGAGCCGCCAGTATTCCACCTTGTTTGCACCTGCAAGATCATGCCTAGTACGTCTGCACTGTGATTCAACGCTCTGACCACGGCTCACTCATGTTATGATCAATAGAAGTAAAAGTCACTTGGATACATTTGTGGTCATGGTCATTGGCACATGCCAACTTTGTCAAGGCATTGCGTACAATAGCCCACCGAGCCACCAGTATTTTACCTTGTTTATACGTGTAAGGCCATGCCCAGTATGTATGCACCGTGATTGGACACTCTGACCATGGCTGACTCGTGTTATGATTCCTATCCGTTAAAGGTACATGGTAAACGTTGCGGGCATGGCAGTGGCACATGCCAACTTTGTCAAGGCATTGCGCACAATAGCCGTGCCAAGCCACCGGTTTTGTACCTTGTTTATACCTGCAAGGTCGTGCATATTAGATGTGCGCTATGATTGGGCACTCTGACCGTGGCCGACTCGTGTTACGATTTGTATAAGTTAAAGTCACAGGGTAAACTTTGTGGTCATGGTCAGTGGCACATGCCAACTTTGTAAAGGCATTGCGCACAATAGCCACACGGAGCCACCAAGTTTCTACCTTTTCTGAACCTGCAAGATCATGCCTAGTACATCTATACTGTGATTGGACACTCTGACCGCGGCTGACTTGTGTTATGATCAATAGAAGTAAAAGTCACTTGGATATATTTGTGGCCACGGTCAGTGGCACATGCAAACTTTGTCAAGGCATTGCACACAATAGCCAAACTGAGCCAGCAGTATTCTACCTTGTTTGCACCTGCACGATAATGCCTAGTACATCTGCACTGTGATTGGACACTCTGACCGTGGCTGACTCGTGCCATGATCAATAGAAGTAAAAGTCACTTGGATAAATTTGTGGTCATGGTCAGTGGCACATGCCAACTTTGTCAAGGCATTGCGCACAATAGCCACATGGAGCCACCAATATTCTACCTTGTTTGTACCTGCAAGCTCATGCCTAGTTTATCTGCACTATGATTGGACACTCTGACCGTGGCTGACTCGTGTTATGATCAATAGAAGTAAAAGTCACTTGGATACATTTGTGGTCATGGTCAGTGGCACATGCCAACTTTGTCAAGGCATTGCGCAAAATAGTCACACCAAGTTACTAGTATTCTACCTTGTTTGTACCTGCAAGATAATGCCTAGTACATCTGCACTGTGATTGGACACTCTGACCGTGGCTGACTCGTGTTATGATAAATAGAAGTAAAAGTCACTTGGAAACATTTGTGGTCATGGTCAGGGGCACATGCCAACTTTCTCACGGCATTGCGCACAATAGCCACACCAAGCCACCAGTATTTTACCTTGTTTTCACATGTAAGATCATGCCCAATATATCTGCACTATGATTGGACACTCTGACCGTGGCGGACTCGTGTTATGATTCATAGCCGTTAAAGGTACTTGGTAAACTTTGTGGTCATGGTCTGTGGCACATGCCAATTTTGTCAAGGCATTGCGCACAATAGCCGTGCCAAGCCACCGGTTTTTAACTTGTTTATACATGCAAGGTAATGCATATTAGATGTGCACTGTGATTGGGCACTCTGACCGTGGCTGAATCTTGTTACGATTCGTAGAAGTTAAAGTCACTTGGTCAACTTTGTGGTCATGGTCAGTGGCACTGCCAACTCTGTCAACGCATTGCGCACAATAGCCACACCGAGCCACCAGTATTCTACCTTGTTTGCACCTGCAAGATCATGCCTAGTACATATGCACTGTGATAGGACACTCTGACCGTGGCTGACTCGTGTTATGATCAATAGAAGTAAAAGTCACTTGGATACATTTCTGGTCATGGTCAGTAGCACATGCCAACTTTGTCAAGGCATTACACACAATAGCCACACCGAGCCACCAGTATTCTACCTTCTTTGTACCTGTAAGGTCATGCCCAGTATATCTACACTGAAATTGGACACTCTGACCGTGGCTGCCTCGTGGTATGATTCATAGCCGTTTAATGTACTTGGTAAACTTTGTGGTCATAGCAGTGGCACATGCCAACTTTGTCAAGGCATTGCGCACAATAGACGTGCCAAGCCACCGGTATTTTACCTTGTTTATACCTGCAAGGTCATGCATATTAGATGTACAATCTGATTGGGCACTCTGATCGTGGCTGACTCGTGTTACGGTATGTAGAGGGTAAAGTCACTTGGTGAACTTTGTAGTCATGGTCAGTGGCACATGCCACCTTTGTCAAGGCATTGCGCACAATAGCCACACCGAGCCACCATTATTCTACCTTTTTTTAACCTGCAAGATAATGCGTAGCACATCTGCACTGTGATTGGACACTCTGACCGCGGCTGACTTGTGTTATGATAAATAGAAGTAAAAGTCACTTGGATACATTTGTGGTCAAGGTCAGTGGTACATGCCAACTTTGTCAAGGCATTGCGCACAATAGCCAAAATGAGCCACCAGTATTCTACCTTGTTTGTACCTACACGATCATGCCTAGTACATCTGCACTATGATTGGATACCCTGACCGTGGCTAACCCGTGGTATGATCAATAGAAGTAAAAGTCACTTGGATACATTTGTGGTCATGGTCAGAGGCACATGCCAACTTTGTAAAGGCATTGCGCAAAATGCCTACACCGAGCCACTAATATTCTACCTTGTTTGTACCTGCAAGATCATGCCCATTATATCTGCACTGTGATTGGACACTCTGACCGTGGCTGAGTTGTGTTATGATTTATTGCCATTTAATGTACCTGGAAAACTTTGTGGTCATGGTCAGTGGCACAATGCATTGCGCACAATAGCCGTGCCAAGACACCGGTTTTTGACCTTGTTTTTACCTGCAAGGTCATGCATATTATATGTGCACTGTGATTGGACACTCCGACCGTGGCTGACTCTTGTTATGATCCGTAAACGTTTAAGTCACTTGGTAAACATTGTGGTCATGGCCAGTGGCACATGCAAAATTTGTCAAGGCATTACGCACAATAGCCACACCGAGCCACCAGTATTCCACCTTGTTTGCACCTGTAAGATCATGCCTAGTGCATCTGCATTGTTATTGGACACTCTGACCGTGACTGACTCGTTTCCCTTTTGTCTTGTTCTGTCTCTTATAAGGAGGATGTTCATTTCCTCCTAGTATAACCAGAAGAGTTGTGCACATCCTGTTCCCTTTTGGTTCCGTGATATCGCCGCCGTGTTCTCGCTCTACACGCCTTGTGTCTCCGCTCACTCTGCCTACCAATTATCGCTTCTCCTTGTCACTCATGACCTTTCGCTCACCTTTGGTGCATCACCCGCTTCGATTCCGTGCTCTCTCACTGCCCTCTGTCTACCTTGGAGCTCTGTGTCTCACCCCTGTCGAGGCCTTGTGACTAACCTCTGAGGACCGTTCTCGTCTTTCTGCCTTCATCATTCTGCTGTCTGACTCCTGTATGATTCAATGCTTCTGCTCCTGCCGTCTACTCTCAATACAATCTTCTGACAAAATTCACTTGGTAAACTTTGTAATCATGGTAAGTGGCACATGCCAACTTTGTCAAGGCATTGCGCACAATAGCCACACCGAGCCACCAGTTTCTACCTTGTTTGCACCTTCAAGATCATGCCTAGTACATCTGCACTATGATTGGACACTCTGACCGTGGGTGACGCGTGTTATGATTTATAGCCGTTTAAGGTTCATGGTAAACAGTGTGGTCATGGTCAGTGGCACCTGCCAACTTTGTCAAGGAATTGCGCACAATAGTCGTGCCAAGCCACCGGTTTTTTACCTTCTTCATACCAGCAAGGTCATGCATATTAGATGTGCAATATGATTGGGCACTCTGAATGTGGCTGACCCGTGTTACGATTCGTATAAGTTAAAGTCACATGGTAAACTATGTGGTCATGTTCAGTGGCATATGCCAACTTTGTCAAGGCATTGCGCACAATAGCCGTGCCAAGCCACCGGTTATTTTACTTTGTATATACCTGCAAGGTCATGTATATTAGATGTGCGCTTTGATTGGGTACTCTGACCGCAGCTGACTCGTGTTATGATTCGTAGGAGTCAAAGTCAATTGGTAAACTTTGTCGTCATGGTCAGTGGCGCATGCCAACTCTGTCAAGGCATTGCGCACAATAGCCACACCGAGCCACCAGTATTCTGCCTTGTTTGCACCTGCAAGATCATGCCTAGTACATCTGCACTCTGATTGGACACTCTGACCGTGGCTGACTCGTGTTATGATCAATAAAATTAAAAGTCACTTGGATACATTTGTGGTCATGGTCGGAGGCACATGCCATCTTTGTCAAGGCATTGCGCACAATAGCCACACTGAGCCACCAGTATTTTACCTTGTTTATACCTGTAAGGTCATGCGCAGAATATTTGCATTCTGATTGGACACTCTGACCGTGGCTGACTCGTGTTATGAATCATAGCCATTTAAGGTACTTGGTTAATGTTGTGGTCATTGTCAGTGGCACATGCCAACTTTGTCAAGGCATTGCGCAAAATTGCCGTGCCAAGCCGCCAGTGTTTTAACTTGTTTATACCTGCAACGTCATGCACATTACATGTGCACTGTGATTGGGCACTCTGGCCGTGGCTGACTCGTGTTATGATCAATAGAAGTAAAAGTCACTTGGATACATTTGTGGTCATGGTCAGTGGCACATGCCAACTTTTTCAGGGCATTGTGCATAATAGCCACACCGAACCACGAGTACTTTACCTTGTTTACAACTGAAAGGTCATGCCCAGTATATCTGCACTGTGATTGGAAACTCTGACCGTGGCTGAAACGTGTTATGATTCATAGCCCTTTAAGGTACTTGGTAAACTTTGTGGTCATGGTCAGTGGTACATGCCAACTTTGTCAAGGCATTGCGCATAATATCCGTGCCAAGCCACCGGTTTTTTAACTTGTTTATACCTGCAAGTTCATGCATATTAGATGTACAATGAGGTTGGTCACTCTGACCATGGCTGACTCGTGTTACGATTCGTAGAAGTTAAAGTCACTTGGTAAACTTTGTGGTCATGGTCAGTGGCACATGCCAACTTTGTCAAGGCATCGCGCACAGTAGCCGTGCCAAGCCACCGGTTTTTTACCTTGTTTATACCTGCAAGGTCATGCATATTAGATGTGCACCGTGATTGGGCACTCTGAGTGTGGCTGACCCGTGTTACGATTTGTAGAAGTTAAAGTCACTTGGTTTACTTTGTGGTCATGGTCAGTGGCACATACCAATTTTGTCAAGGCTTTGCGCACAATATATGTGCCAAGCCACCCTTTTTTACCTTGTTTATACATGCAAGGTCATGCATGTTAGATGTGCACCGTGATTGGACACTCTGACCGTGGCTGCCTCGTGTTACGATTCGTAGAACTTAAAGTCACTTGGTAAACTTTGTGGTCATGGTCAGTGGCACATGCCAACTTTGTCAAGGCATTGCGCACAATAGCCGTGCCAAGCCACCGGTTTTTTACCTTTTTTATACCTACAAGGTAATGCATATTATATGTGCACCGTGATTGGGCACTCTGAGTGTGACTGACCCGTGTTACGATTTGTAGAAGTTAAAGTCACTTGGTAAACTTTGTGGTCATGGTCAGTGGCACATGCCAACTTTGTCAAGGCATTGCGCACAATAGCTGTGCCAAGCCACCGGTTTTTTACCTTGTTTACACCTGCAAGGTCATGCATGTCAGATGTGCACCGTGATTGGACACTCTGACCGTGGCTGAATCGTGTTACGCTTCGTAGAAGTTAAAGTCACTTGGTAAACTTTGTGGTCATGGTCAGTGGCACATGCAAACTTTGTCAAGGCATTGCGCACAATAGCCACGCCAAGCCACCGGTGTTTTACCGTGTTTGTACCTGCAAGATCATGCCTAGTACATCTGCACTGCGATTGGACACTCTGACCGTGGCTGACTCCTGTTATGATCGATAGAAGTAAAGTCACTTGGATACATTTTTGGTCATGGTCAGTGGCACATACAAACTTTGTCAAGGCATTGCACAAAATAGCCATACCGATCCACCAGTATTCTATTTTGTTTATACATGCAAGGTCATGCCCACTATATCTGCACTGTGATTGGACACTCTGACCGTGGCTGACCCGTGTTATGATCCATAGCCGTTTAATGTACTTGGTAAACTTTGTGGTCATGGTCAGTGGCACATACCAACTTTGTCAAGGCATTGCGCACAATAGCCGTGCCAAGCCACCTGTTTTTTACCTTTTTTATACCTGTAATGTCATGCCTAGTACATCTGAACTGTGATTGGGTACTCTGACCGTGGCTGACTCGTGTTATGATTTGTATAAGTTAAAGTCACTTGGTAAACTTTGTGGTCATGGTCAGTGGCACATCCCAACTTTGTCAAGGCATTGCGCACAATAGCTGCACCGAGCCACCAGTATGTTACTTTGTTTATACATGCGAGGTCATGCCCAGTATATCTGCACAGTGATTGGATACTCTGACAGTGGCTGTCTCGTGTTATGATTCATAGCCGTTTAATGTACTTGGTAAACTTTGTGGTCATGGTCAGTGGCACATGCCAACTTTGTCAAGGCATTGCGCACAATAGC
>SZWC01000500.1:244140-268054 GCA_023375785.1 Penium margaritaceum
CGCCCCACTTGCGCCCCACTTGCGCCCCACTTGCGCCCCACTTGCGCCCCACTTGCGCCCCACATGCGCCCTGACTATGCGCCACTTGTGCCCCACTTACGCCCCACTTGTGCCCCATTTGCGCCCCACTTGCGCCCCACTTGCGCCCCAGTTGCGCCCCACTTGGGCCCCACTTATGCCCACTTACTTCCCACTTGCGCCCTTCTTGCGCCCAACTTACGGCCCACCTACGTCCTCCTTACGTCCCACTTACGCCCCACTTGCACACCATTTGCGCCCTACTTGTCGCCCACTTCTGCCCTACGTGTGTCCCACTTACACCTCACCTGTGCCCTACTTCCGCTTCACTTGCGCCCTACTTGCGCCCCACTTGCGCCCCACTTGCGCCATACTTGCGTCCCACTTGCGCCTCACTTGCGCCCCACTTGCGCCCCACTTGCGCCCCACTTGCGCCCCACTTGCGCCTTACTTGCGTCCTAGTTACACCTGACTTGTGCCCCACTTGCGGCGTACTTGCGTCCCACTTGCACCCCACTTGCACCCTACTTGCGCCCCACTTGCGCCCTACTTACGCCCCACTTGCACCCCACTTGCGCCCTAGTTGCGCCCCACTTGCGCCCTACTTGCGCTCCACTTGCGCCCCACTTGCGCCCCACGTGCGCCCTACTTGCGCCCCACTTGCGCCCTACTTACGCCCCACTTGCACCCCACTTGCGCCCTAGTTGCGCCCCACTTGCGCCCTACTTGCGCTCCACTTGCGCCCCACTTGCGCCCCACGTGCGCCCTACTTGCGCCCCACTTGCGCCCTACTTACGCCCCACTTGCACCCCACTTGCGCCCTAGTTGCGCCCCACTTGCGCCCTACTTGCGCTCCACTTGCGCCCCACTTGCGCCCCACGTGCGCCCTACTTGCGCCCCACTTGCGCCCTACTTACGCCCCACTTGCACCCCACTTGCGCCCTAGTTGCGCCCCACTTGCGCCCTACTTGCGCTCCACTTGCGCCCCACTTGCGCCCCACGTGCGCCCTACTTGCGCCCCACTTGCGCCCTACTTACGCCCCACTTGCACCCCACTTGCGCCCTAGTTGCGCCCCACTTGCGCCCTACTTGCGCTCCACTTGCGCCCCACTTGCGCCCCACGTGCGCCCTACTTGCGCCCCACTTGCGCCCTACTTACGCCCCACTTGCACCCCACTTGCGCCCTAGTTGCGCCCCACTTGCGCCCTACTTGCGCTCCACTTGCGCCCCACTTGCGCCCCACGTGCGCCCTACTTGCGCCCCACTTGCGCCCTACTTACGCCCCACTTGCACCCCACTTGCGCCCTAGTTGCGCCCCACTTGCGCCCTACTTGCGCTCCACTTGCGCCCCACTTGCGCCCCACGTGCGCCCTACTTGCGCCCCACTTGCGCCCTACTTACGCCCCACTTGCACCCCACTTGCGCCCTAGTTGCGCCCCACTTGCGCCCTACTTGCGCTCCACTTGCGCCCCACTTGCGCCCCACGTGCGCCCTACTTGCGCCCCACTTGCGCCCTACTTACGCCCCACTTGCACCCCACTTGCGCCCTAGTTGCGCCCCACTTGCGCCCTACTTGCGCTCCACTTGCGCCCCACTTGCGCCCCACGTGCGCCCTACTTGCGCCCCACTTGCGCCCTACTTACGCCCCACTTGCACCCCACTTGCGCCCTAGTTGCGCCCCACTTGCGCCCTACTTGCGCTCCACTTGCGCCCCACTTGCGCCCCACGTGCGCCCTACTTGCGCCCCACTTGCGCCCTACTTACGCCCCACTTGCACCCCACTTGCGCCCTAGTTGCGCCCCACTTGCGCCCTACTTGCGCTCCACTTGCGCCCCACTTGCGCCCCACGTGCGCCCTACTTGCGCCCCACTTGCGCCCTACTTACGCCCCACTTGCACCCCACTTGCGCCCTAGTTGCGCCCCACTTGCGCCCTACTTGCGCTCCACTTGCGCCCCACTTGCGCCCCACGTGCGCCCTACTTGCGCCCCACTTGCGCCCTACTTACGCCCCACTTGCACCCCACTTGCGCCCTAGTTGCGCCCCACTTGCGCCCTACTTGCGCTCCACTTGCGCCCCACTTGCGCCCCACGTGCGCCCTACTTGCGCCCCACTTGCGCCCTACTTACGCCCCACTTGCACCCCACTTGCGCCCTAGTTGCGCCCCACTTGCGCCCTACTTGCGCTCCACTTGCGCCCCACTTGCGCCCCACGTGCGCCCTACTTGCGCCCCACTTGCGCCCTACTTACGCCCCACTTGCACCCCACTTGCGCCCTAGTTGCGCCCCACTTGCGCCCTACTTGCGCTCCACTTGCGCCCCACTTGCGCCCCACGTGCGCCCTACTTGCGCCCCACTTGCGCCCTACTTACGCCCCACTTGCACCCCACTTGCGCCCTAGTTGCGCCCCACTTGCGCCCTACTTGCGCTCCACTTGCGCCCCACTTGCGCCCCACGTGCGCCCTACTTGCGCCCCACTTGCGCCCTACTTACGCCCCACTTGCACCCCACTTGCGCCCTAGTTGCGCCCCACTTGCGCCCTACTTGCGCTCCACTTGCGCCCCACTTGCGCCCCACGTGCGCCCTACTTGCGCCCCACTTGCGCCCTACTTACGCCCCACTTGCACCCCACTTGCGCCCTAGTTGCGCCCCACTTGCGCCCTACTTGCGCTCCACTTGCGCCCCACTTGCGCCCCACGTGCGCCCTACTTGCGCCCCACTTGCGCCCTACTTACGCCCCACTTGCACCCCACTTGCGCCCTAGTTGCGCCCCACTTGCGCCCTACTTGCGCTCCACTTGCGCCCCACTTGCGCCCCACGTGCGCCCTACTTGCGCCCCACTTGCGCCCTACTTACGCCCCACTTGCACCCCACTTGCGCCCTAGTTGCGCCCCACTTGCGCCCTACTTGCGCTCCACTTGCGCCCCACTTGCGCCCCACGTGCGCCCTACTTGCGCCCCACTTGCGCCCTACTTACGCCCCACTTGCACCCCACTTGCGCCCTAGTTGCGCCCCACTTGCGCCCTACTTGCGCTCCACTTGCGCCCCACTTGCGCCCCACGTGCGCCCTACTTGCGCCCCACTTGCGCCCTACTTACGCCCCACTTGCACCCCACTTGCGCCCTAGTTGCGCCCCACTTGCGCCCTACTTGCGCTCCACTTGCGCCCCACTTGCGCCCCACGTGCGCCCTACTTGCGCCCCACTTGCGCCCTACTTACGCCCCACTTGCACCCCACTTGCGCCCTAGTTGCGCCCCACTTGCGCCCTACTTGCGCTCCACTTGCGCCCCACTTGCGCCCCACGTGCGCCCTACTTGCGCCCCACTTGCGCCCTACTTACGCCCCACTTGCACCCCACTTGCGCCCTAGTTGCGCCCCACTTGCGCCCTACTTGCGCTCCACTTGCGCCCCACTTGCGCCCCACGTGCGCCCTACTTGCGCCCCACTTGCGCCCTACTTACGCCCCACTTGCACCCCACTTGCGCCCTAGTTGCGCCCCACTTGCGCCCTACTTGCGCCCCACTTGCGCCCCACTTACGCCCCACTTACGCCCCACTTGCGCCCCACTTGCGCCCTACTTGCGCCCCACTTGCACCATACATGCATCCTAAATGCGCCCCACTTGCGTCCTACTTGTGCCCCACTTGGGCCCTACTTGCGCCACACTTGCGCCCCACTTGCACCCTACTTGCACCCCACTTGTGCCCCACTTGTGCATTACTTGCACCCTTCTTGCCCCCCACTTGCGCCCCACTTGCGCTTCACTTGCGCCCCACATGCGCTTCACTTGCGTCCCACTTGCGCGCCACTTTCCACCCATTTACGCCCCACTTGCGCCCAAATTGCACCCTACTTGCGCCTCACTTGCTCCCCACTTGCACCCGAACTACGCCCCACTTGCACCCTAATTACGTCCCATTTACACCCTTCTTGGAACGGACTTGGCAGAAGCACTCTTGAAGGAGGTGCTCATCCACACCACTGATCACTCTATTCACACACTCATCCGGGAACCAGACAAAGGATTCTCAGAGTCCCCGCAAACCTTGTATGTGAACTGTGCACCACATCCTCTCCAGTGTTGACTTTAGGGGGGGCTGTCGGAATGTTAAGGTCAACACTGATATAATCCCTTGGATAAGCTGAGCTCTAGATAAGGTTCAGGTTCCGCACCGAACCAACATGGACCACCTCGCCAACGGATTTTCAGTCACAATCAAAGAATCATAGGCTAGCCGCCCCTAATAATCGTGAGCACGTTGTAACCGCATTCACCTAGTGGAAAGAAGCCACTGCTTTTGCCGTTGTCATGTTCCGTGATACATTACGGAGGATGTTCATTCCCTCGAATTTAACCAGAACAGTTATGCTCATCCTGCTTCTCTTTGGTTCCATGACTTCCTCTACAGCAAACACTTTTCTCTTGCCGCCAAGATATCTGATACCACTAGTATTCCTGCTCACAATTCGAGCCAGCTGGGAAACAAGCCGTCACTCTCCTGATAAGCAGAGCAACTGGTTGCCTTACCCCTGACCACTTCCGCTGTTTTCCTGCCTCGCCATCCTCCTTTGCCTTCTTCATTCACTGCACCATTGACATCATCATCAGCCCTCTTCCCTATCCATTGTTGTGCGTGCCTGATGACAGCAAATTCCCATGCTGTAGTATTTGCACCGTTGGCAGCGAGGACAGGAATTGCAGGAGCACACTGAGCCATGACTTGCTGTTTGAAAGGACGTTGTAGGAGATGAGGCGAATTGTAGGAGGGGCCAAAGTTTGAAAGATAGGTGTGATGGTGTAGGGATTGCTGATGCAAGGCGGCTGATGATCGAGCGGGTCCTTTGTGCCGAGTGGAAGTGAAGACGGAGGAAGCGATG
Organism: Penium margaritaceum; assembly: GCA_023375785.1. Taxonomy (NCBI): domain Eukaryota; kingdom Viridiplantae; phylum Streptophyta; class Zygnematophyceae; order Desmidiales; family Peniaceae; genus Penium; species Penium margaritaceum. The sequence goes on from SZWC01000500.1 coordinate 249,034, forward strand.
ATTGCTGAGATGACGGATGGTTGAGTGAGCGCGGGGGCGGAACCTCGTGCGCTGCAGGGGCACAGCTTGGGCACAGGTCGTCGCGGAAACGGCGATGCGACCGGGCGGATCGTGGTGCCGAGCGAAGTCAAAGTGGATGATGGTGAAGAAATGATGGATGATGGAGTGGGTGCAGGGGCGAACCGCGTGCGCTGAAGGAAGTTTCGGCGTGGGCGCGGGTCGTCGTGACTCGAGCGATGTGACCGAGCGGATCCTTGTGCCGAGCTGAAGTGATGCAAAGCGGAGGAGGCAATTAATTGATGAGTGGGTGCAGGGGCGAGACCACGTGCGCTGAGGAGGTTTTCGGCGTGGGCGCAGGTCGTCGCGGAAAGGGCGATGCGACCGGGCGGATCCTTGTGCCGAGCTGAACGCGATACGGAGGCGGAGAAAGCGATTGATTGATGAGTGGGCGCAGGGGCGGAACCACGTGCGCAAGAAGATGATGCTGATGATGATGATGCTGAAGGCAAAGGAAGGCAACGCGGAAGATGCTGATGATGATGAGGCGGAGGCGATGCGAAGGCAGTGAGGATGATGATGATGAAGTAGGCAAAGAGAAGGCAAAAACGGGCGGCTGTCGATGTAGAAGAGACTGGAACGAGGAGGAATGATGGGCGCTGATATCAGAAGCTGATGACGATGGAGGAGGCGGGAGGCGGAGAGCGACGCGGACGGAGAGAGCAGAGACGAGACGCGGCGCGGCAGGTGGATGCGATACAACCACTTCTTCTTTGCCGTCAGGAGAGTGACGGCTTGTTCCCCAGTTGGCTCGGAAGTGGGAGCAGGGAGACCGGAGGTGTCCGATGTCCTGTCGGCTGAAAGGAGTTGGTTGCAGCAGAGAAGGCCAGGCAGCGGGCAGGGACACTGGACTGCTGATGCCAGGAGAGTGACGGCTTGTTCCCCGGTTGGCTCGGAAATGGGAGCAGGAAGACTGGTGGTGTCCAATATCCTGGTACCGGAAGCTTTGGCTGCAGCTGCTGACGAGGCGGGGAGGCGACGCGGGAGGGCGGCTCGAGACGACAGATGCACGCAATATGAAGATGACGGCGAGGAGAGAGCAGATGATGAGGACGAGGCAGGAAGGGAGGGAAGAGATGTCAGCGGAAGTAGAAGCAATGAGGTAATGGCGGACGGGAGGCGGCAGGAAGCTTCTTGGTAGTTGACGGCAGGCTGCAGCTCAAGAGTTGCTTGCGGCTGATGTGGGCGACTCGTTGCCAGTTGTTAGCCACGGGCACGGAAATGGGCGCACGGCCTTCTTAGGTCAGCGAGGCGTTTCTTCAGCGTGAGAAACTCGTCATGCAGAGCTGCTGATGTCAGCTGCAAATGAAGCGAGGAGGCGCGAAGTGGCGACAGCGGCAATGGAGTGGAAGCGATGGAGCGGGGGTGGCGGCAGAGCGATGACGCGGTCACGGATCTCCAGGTGATGTTGCCTGAAGCTCTGATACCATGTCAGAAGAATGCAGATACGAGAACAGCGACAACAGAAGCAGGCAGAAGCAGCGGAACATTCAGGTGTACGTCAGCAGGGTGACGTAGCCAAGAGCGGTCCGAGGAGTTAGTTACGGGGGCAGATAGAGACTGGGACGCGAGGTAACGGCGGTAGACAAGTTGATGTGAGAGAGGCGACTGACGAGGTCGAGATGGGAGAGAGCTGAGCGAAGGAACGGGAGTGACGGAGCAAAGCGTTGAGAGGTGGCGAATACAGGAAATGCGAGGAGCGAGCAGAGCGAAAACACGGCGGCGAGGCCGCAGAACCAAGGGGGAACAGGATGTACAGAAATGTTCTGGTTCACTTGAGAGAATGAACATCCTCGGTATAAGAAGAGCAGAACAGGACAAAATATCAAAGCAACGGCTTCTTTCCACTAGCCGGACGTGGGTGACAGGTGTCACTTTATTAGGGGATGACTTGGACTGTCGGACCTAACGGTCAGCTTCGACCGAGGGACCGTTGCCAAGGTGATTCAGGTGGGGACCTGAACCTTTATTGAGAGCTCGGTGTTTCATGAGGAGTGACCTCTGTCGGAATCTTCTTATTTTCTGACAACTTCAACCTGTACGAATCGTAACACGAGTCAGCCTCGGTCAGAGTACCCAATCACAGCGTACATCTAATATGCATGACCTTGCATGTATAAACAAGGTAAAAAACCGGTGGCTTGGTATGGCTATTGTGCGCAATGCCTTGACAAGATTGGTATGTGCCACTGACCATGACCACAAAGTTTACCAAGTACATTGAACGGCTATGAATCATAACACGAGTCAGCCACGGTCAGAGTGTCCAATCACAGTGCAAGTATATTGGGCATGACATTGCAGGTATAAACAAGGTAGAATACTGGTGGCTCGGTATGGCTATTGTGCGCAATGCCTTGACAAAGTTGGCATATGCCGCTGACCATTACCGCAAATGTATCCAAGTGACTTTTACTTCTATTGATCATAACACGAGTCAGCCACGGTCAGAGTGTCCAATCGAAGTACAAATGTACTAGGCATGATCTTGCAGGTACAAACAATGTATAATACTGGTTTCTCGGTGTGGCTATTGTGCGCAATGCCTTGACAAAGTTGGCATGTGCCACTGACCATGACCACAAAGGTTACCAAGTACCTTAAACGGCTATGAATAATAACACAAGTCAGCCACGGTCAGAGTGTCCAACCACAGTGCAGATGTACTAGGCATGATCTTGCAGGTGCAAACAAGGTAGAATACTGGTGGCTTGGTGTGGCTATTGTGCGCAATGCCTTGACAAGGTTGGCATGTGCCACTGACCATGACCACAAAGTTTACCAAGTGACTTTAACTTCTACGAATCATAACATGCTTACAAAGCCACTGGACAAGGATCTCCGCCAGGCGGGCAGGCAATGTGTCGGCATGGTCAACGCAAGTGATGACGAATGATGATGGTCACTGACGCAAGGTGCAAGGGAGAGATTTGTTGAATGTTTTTGCCCCTTTGTTCAGTGTTGTAGGACGGATCAGGAATGCTCTGCCCCTTGTGGAGGTATGACCCCTATATCCGTTGTAGTGTGACTCAACTATGCTCTGTCTCTTGTGAGATATGACCTGTGAGTACACCATGTGGGTGAGTGGTTACCTTGGCCATTTTGTTGATTTGGCCAAGTGAGAGGTCATGAGGTCGATCCTGGCCCNATGCTAAGGCGTTAGTACTCTTGACGGTGAAGTGTATGCCTGATTAAGTTTGGGGTGCATGACACATGTCAACAAAGGAAGAAGGCCTAAAAACCTTTGTGAGCTTTTCGGTTTCGCGGCTTCTCTGCGAGAGGTGGTTAGCTCAGTAGCTAACAATTACCGGCTTCTTTTCGCTAGCCGCACACGTGGCGAACTGGTCAGGTATTAGGGGCGGCTTGACTCTGGTGGAACGGTCGAGACCGACCAGCCGTTTCCGAGGAGGTTCGGTGTGGGACCTGAACCGGTAACAAGAGCTCGGATTATCCGAGGATGTATGAGAAGGACCTTGTTGGAGTCATATTTCTGGCAGCCCCCTTGAGTCCGACAAGGCATAATCCCTGAGTGCTTATAGGGCCTCAATGTCCAATTGTCGCTGTCTGATGGGGGGATTAACCACTCGACGGAGGGAGAGGATGATCACGTTACAGAGATTTGGGTTCCATGCTACTGCCACAAGGGTGTGCCACATTGATACGACAGGTGACACTTTGTTGATGATCCTGTGGTAGACAGTATGGGTGGTGTCACGCAGACACCTTTTTATGCCCTGTAAGGTTGTCATGTAAGCCCTTGGAGGGCACCCGGGGTTGTCGTACACTCCTTCCAGAAAGAGGGAGAGCTGATACCCACGGATAAAAGAGTGATTTGTCTTGATTTGTATGCCACCATACCAGTCGTGGATGTTTTCTCCCAACGGATGAAGAATGGAAATATGTGTCCAGTCAAGGGCTTGTGCTGCCATAATGATCTGTCGTTACGGGTGCGTGGTAGTTGCTGGTGTCTGCCCACCAGCGTAGTGCAGCATGTTCATCCTGCTCAAGATGGAGCTGGGGTAGGAAAAGAAGGGAGAAAGAGGATGGAAGAGAAGTGCTCCAGAAGGTTTGGCGTGAGTGCAGAGCACTGACGAGTGCGACCAGGCCGATTGGTTTGCCGAGTAGAGGAGATGAGAGAGGATACTGAGAAGGAGGATGCGGTAGAGTAGGAGGATGCTGTAGAGGAGGAGGATGCTTGTTAGAGTGAGCATAGGGGTGGAACCGCGTGTGCTGAGGATGTTGCGGCGTGGGTGCAGGTCGTAGCGAGGCTGGCGTTACGACCGAGCGGGTCCGTGTGCCGAGCAAATGATGAGACTGGAGCAATCGGGAGGACGCGGAGATGACTGATGAACGAGTGGGCGCAGGGGGGAAACCACGTGCGTTTCTGGAATAGAGGTGGTAGAATGCGGCAAGGGGAAGGCAGGTGCCAACACGCCACGAGAAATCTGCTGCCGGCATGGGTGCAGGTGGCTGCGAAGTGGGCACCGAGCTCGTGCAGGTCCTTGTGCTGGCCATAGATGCGGATGATGATCAAGCGGAAGCTGATGACATAGGAGTGGGCGCAGGGATGGAACCACGTGCGCTGCGGAAGATTTCGGCCTGGGTGCAGGTCGTCGCGAAGCGGGCGATGCAAACGGGCAGATCCTTGTGCCGAGCAGACGACGCAGAAGCAAGATCAGAGGCAGCCAAGGGCTGAGTGGGTGCAGGGGCAGAACCACGTGCGTGGATGCAGGCGGATGAAGAAGGCGGTGCGGATAATGCTGCTAACAAGGAACTTGGGAGGAGCCAAAAGGAGATGAGGCGAGACGAGCCGTTGATGAAGCTGAAGAGGCAGGCGAAGAGTGACGCAAGGAAGGCAGATGAGGCTGAGGTAAGGAAGAAGGCTGGAGCAAGGATGATGAGGAGGACTGAGAGCAGCGCATGAGGATGAAGATTGATTGACGATGCTCAAGGAGAAAGGGGGAAGCAAGACAAACAGAGGACGGCGAAATGAGAGGCGGCGTGACAGAGAGGAAGAGCGAGACAACCTCTGCCTCTGCTTTCACGAGAGTGACGGCTTGTTCCCCAGTTGGCCCTCAGCGGGCAGGAAAGGCGGTATCTGATATCCCGACAGCTAGAGGAAGTTGGTTGCAGCAGAGGGAGTCATGCGGCGAGCAGCGATTCCAGTCTGCTGATGACATGAGAGTGACGACTTGTTCCCCAGTTGGCTCGCAATGGGAGCAGGAAGACTAAAGGTGTCCGATGTCCTGACGACGAGCGTTGCACTGCTGCTGCTGACGCTACGAGAAGGCGGTGCGAGGATGCGATGTAGCACAACGAGTGCGAAAAGGCTGATGCCGATGGGGTTCATGGCATAGATGAGGCCAATGACGGAAAAGGAGAAGGGCGGAGGTGCTTGCGAGGTTGATGGGATGAGGGACAGCAGGTAACAAGCGGCAGGAAGCTTCCAGGAAGTTGACATAAGGCGGTGGCTTGGGAGCTGCTTGCAGCTGTTGTTTCGCGACAAGTCACCAATTGTTTGCTACAGGTGCAGAATGAGTACAGGGCTTCCTTAGGATGACGAGGCATTGCTTCAGCGCAAAGAGCACTTCAAGCGGTGCTGTTGGTGTCAGCTACTGATAAAGCGGAGAAGCGCGAAGTGGCGGTGACGGTGGTGGAGGGGTGCAAACTGGAGAAGAGACGCAATGGTTATGGCAGAGGGATGACTTGGTCACGAGGCACCAGGTGATGTTGCAGGATGCTCTGATACCATAACAAACGTTTGCAGGTACGAGAACGGCAGAAGCAGAAGCAAGCAAAGGCATCAGAACAACCACAAGTCCGGTACCAAAGTGACGTAAGCGAGAGCGGTCCCGATGAATTAGTCGCAGAGCCTGATAGAGGCCGAGCATCAAGAGGAGACAAGGCAGATGTTAAGAGGGAGAGAGCTTAGACGAAAGACAAGTGACGACTGATTTAGGACTGAGTGAAGGAGCGAGAGTGACTGACCAAAGAATTAAGAGCTGTGAGAGGCTGGCGAAGGCAAGAAATGCGAAATGCGAGCAGAGCGAAGACACGGCGGCAAATTTGCGGAACCAAAGGGAACAGGATGGGCAGAACTGTTCTGGTTGAACTAGGGAGGGAATAAACATCCTCCTTATATATAGCAGAACAGGATTAAATGGGTATTAACGGCTTCTTCTTGCTAGCCGCACGCGTGGCGACGTGGACGCTTATTAGGGGCGGCTTGACGCTGGTGGAACAGTCAAGACCGACCAGCCGCTGCCGAGGAGGTTTGGTGCGGGACCTGAACCGATCACGAGAGCTCGGATTATCCAAGGGATGTATGAGAAGGACCTTGTCGGAGTCATACATCTGACAGCTATTGTGTGCAATGCCTTGACAAAGTTGGCATGTGCCACCGACCATGACCACAAATGTATCCAAGTGATTTTTACTTCTATTGATCATAACACGAGTCAGCCACGGTCAGAGTGTCCGATCACAGTGCAGATATACTGGGCATGACTTTGCAGGTATAAACAAGGTAGAATACTGATGGCTCGGTGTGGCTATTGTGTGCAATGCCTTGACAAAGTTGGCATGTGCCACTGACCATGACCGCAAATGTATCCAATTGACTTTTACTTATATTGATCATAACACGAGTCAGCCACAATCAGAGTGTCCAATCACAGTGCAGATGTACTAGGCATGATCTTACAAGTACCAAACGTGTAGAATACAAGTGGCTCGGTGTGGCTATTATGCGCAATGCCTTGATAAAGTTGGGATTTGCCAATGATCATGAAAACAAAAATTTACCAAGTGAGTTAACTTCTACAAATCGTAACACGAGTCAGCCACGGTCAGAGTGCCCAATCACAGTTCAGATGTACTAGGCATGACCTTGCAGGCATAAACAAGGCAAAAAAACGGTGGCTTGGCACGGGTATTGTGCGCAATGCCTTGACAAAGTTGGTTTGTGCCACTGTTCATCACCGCAAAGTTTACCAAGTACCTTAAACGGCTATGAATCATAACACGAGTCAGCCATGGTCAGAGTGTCCAATCACAGTGCAAATATACTAGGCATGACCGTACAGGTATAAACAAGGTAGAATACTGGTGTCTCTTTTTGGATATTGTGTGCAATGCCTTGACAAGGTTGGCATGTGCCACTGACCATGACCACGAATGTATCCAAGTGACGTTTACTTATATTGATCATAACACGAGTCAACCACGGTCAGAGTGTCCAATCACAGTGCAGATGTACTAGGCATGTCTTGCAGGTGCAAACATGGTAGAATACCTGTGGCTTGGCACGGCTATTGTGCGCAATGCCTCGACAAAGTTGGCATGTGCCACTGAACATGACCACAAAGTTTTCCAAGTACATTAAAAAGCTATGAATCATAACACGAGTCAGCCACTGTCAAAGTGTCCAATCACAGTGCAGATGTACTAGGCATGACCTTATAGGTATAAACAAGGTAGAATATGGGTGGCTCGGTGTAGCTATTGTGCGCGATACATTGACAAAGTTGGCATATACCACTGACCATGACCACAAATGTATCCAAGTGACTTTTACTTCTATTGATCATAACACGAGTCAGCCACAGTCAGAGTGTACAATCACAGTGGAGATGTACTAAACATGATCTTGCAGGTGCAAACAAGGTAGAATACTGGTGGCTCGTTGTGGCTATTGTGCGCAATGCCTTGACAAAGTAGGCATGTGCCACTGACCATGACCACAAAGTTTGCCAAGTTACTTTATCTTTTACGACTCGTAACACGAGTCAACCATGGTCAGAGTGCCCAATCACAGTGCACATCTAATATGCGTGACCTTACAGGTATAAACAAGGTAGAAAACCTGGGGCTTGGCACAGCTATTGTGCACAGTGCCTTGACAAAGTTGGCATGTGCCACTGACCATGACCACAAAGTTTACCAGGTTCCTTAAACGGTTATGAATCATAACACGAGTCAGCCACAGTCAGAGTGTCCAATCACAGTGCAGATGTACTACGCATGATCTTGCAGGTGCAAACAAGGTAGAATACTGGTGGCTCGTTGTGGCTATTGTGCGCAATGCCTTGACAAAGCTGGCATGTGCCACTGACCACGACCACAAAGCTTACCAAGTGACTTAAACTTCTACGAAACGTAACACGAGTCAGCCACGGTCAGAGTGCCCAATCACGGTTCAGATGTACTACACATGACCTTGCAGGATATTGTGCGCAATGCCTTGACAAAGTTGGCATGTGCCACTGACCATGACCACAAAGTTTACCAAGTACCTTAAACGGCCACAAATCATAGTCCGAGCCACGGTCAGAGTGTCCAATCACAGTACAGGTATACTGGGCATGACCTTGCAGATAAGCAAGGCAGAATACTGGTAGCTCGGTGTGGCTATTGTGCGCAATGCCTTGACAAAGTTGGCATGTGCCACTGACCATGACCACAAATGTATATAAGTGTCTTTCACTTCTATTAATCATAACACGAGTCAGCAACTGTCAGAGTGTCCAATCACAGTGCAGATGTACTACGCATGATCTTGCAGGTGCAAACAAGGTATAATACCGGTGGTTCGGTGTGGCTATTCTGCGCAATGCCTTGACAAAGTTGGCATGTGCCACTGACCATGACCACAAAGATTACCAAGTGACTTTAAATTCTACGAATCAGAACACGAGTCAGCCACGGTCAGAGTACCCAATCACAGTGCACATCTAATATGCATGACCGTGCAGGTATGAACAGGGTAAAAAACCGGTATCTTGGGACGGCTATTGTGCGCAATGTCGTAAGAAAGTTGGCATGTGTCACTGACCATGAACACAAAGTTTACCAAGTGAATTTAGCTTCCACGAATTGTAACACGAGTAAGCCACAAGCAGAGTGCCCAATGACAGTTTAGATGTAATAGGCATGACCTTACGGGTATAAAAAAGGGAAAAAAACGGTGGCTTGGCACGGCTACTGTGCGCAATGCCTTGACAAAGTTGGCATGTGCAACTGACCGTGACCACAAAGTACACCAATAACCTTAAACAGCTATGTATCATAACAAGAGTCAGCCACGGTCAGAGTGTCCAATCATAGTGCATATATACTGGGCACGACCTTACAGGTATATAAAAGGTAGAAAACTGGTGGCTTGGTGTGGCTATTGCGTATAATGCCCTGACAAAGTTGACATGTGCCACTAACCATGTCCACAAATGTATCCAAGTGACTTATACTTCTATTGATCATAACACGAGTCAGCCATGGTCAGAGTGTCCAATCACAGTGCAGATGTACTAGGCATGATCTTGCAGGTGCAAACAGTGTAGAATTCTGGTGACTCAGTGTGGCTATTGTGCGGAATGCCTTGACAAAGTTTGCATGTACCACTGACCATGACCACAAAGTTTACCAAGTGACTTTGACTTCTACGAATCGTAACACGGGTCAGCTAGAGTCAGAGTGCCCTATTACAGTTCAGATGTATTAGGCATGACCTTGCAGGTATAGACAAGGTGAAAAACCGGTGGCTTGGCACGGCTATTTTGCGTATTACCTTGACAAAGTTGGCATGTGCCACTGACCATGACCACAAAGTTTACCATGTACCTCAAACAACTATGCATCATAACACGAGTCAGCCACGGTCAGAGTGTCCAATCACAATGCAGATGTGCTAGGCATGATCTTGGAGGTGCAAAGAAGGTAGAATACCGGTGGCTCGGTGTGGCTATTGTGCGCAATGCCTTGACAAAGTTGGCATGTGCCACTAACCATGACCACAAAGATGACCAAGTAACTTTAAATTCTACGAATCATAACACGAGTCAGCCACGGTCAGAGTACCCAATCACGCAACACATCTAATATGCATGACATTACATGTATAAACATGGTAAAAAACCGGTGTCTTGGGACGGCTATTGTGCGCAATGCCTTTACAAAGTTGGCATGTGCCACTGACCATGACCACAGAGTTTACCAAGTGACTTTAACTTCTATAAATTGTAACACGAGTCAGCCACAGTCAGAGTGCCCAATCACAGTTAAGATGTACTAGGCATGACAATGCAGGTATAAAAAAGGTAAAAAAAACTGGTGGCTTGGCGCGACGATTGTGCGCAATACCTTGACAAAGTTGGCATGTGCCACTGACCATGACCACTACGTTTACCAAGAACCTTAAACGGCTATGAATCATAACACGAGTCAGCCACGGTCAGAGTGTCCAATCACAGTGCATATATACTGGGCATGACCTTACAGAAATAAAATAGGTAGAAAAATGGTGGCCCGGTGTGGCTATTGTGCGCAATGTCTTGACAAAGTTGGCATGTGCCACTCACCATGTCCACAATGTTTACCATGTGACTTTTACTTCTATTGATCACAACACGAGTCAACCACGGACAGAGTGCCCAATCACAGCGTACATGTAATATGCATGATATTGCAGGTACAAGCAAGGTAAACAAACGGTGGCTTGGCACGGCTATTGTGCGCAATGCCTTCACAAAGTAGGCATGTGCCACTGACCATGACAACATAGTTTACCACAAACCTAAAACGGCTATGAATAATAACACGAGTCAGCCACAGTCAGAGTGCCCAATCACAGTGCATATATACTGGGCATGATCTTGTAGGTATAAACAAGGTAGAATATTGGTGGCTCCGTTGGCTATTTTGCGCAATGCCTTGACAAAGTTGGCATGTGCCACTGACCATGACCACGAATATATCCAAGTGACTTTAACTTCTATGGATCATAGCATGAGTCAGCCGCGGTCAAATGTCCGATCACAGTGCAAATGTACTAGGCATGATCTTGCAGGTACAAACAAGGTAGAATACTGGTGGCTCGGTGTGGCTATTGTGCGCAATGCCTTGACAAAGTTGGCATGTGCCACTGACCATGGCCACAAAGCTTACCAAGTGAATTTAGCTTCTACGAAACATAACACGAGTAAGCCACAGTCAAAGTGTCCAATCACAGTTCAGGTGTACTAGGCATGACCTTGCATGTATAAACAAGTAAAAAAAACCGGTGGCTTGGCACAGATTTTGTACGCAATGCCCTGACAATGTTGGCATGTGTCACTGACCATGACCACAAAGTTTACCAAGTACCTTAAACGGCTATGCATCATAACACGAGTCAGCCAGGGTCAGAGTGTCAAATCACAGTGCAGATATACTGGGCATGACCTTATATGTATAAACAAGTTAGAATACTGGTGGCTCCTTGTAGCTATTGTGCGCAATGCCTTGACAAAGTTGGCATGTGCCACTGACCATGACCAGAAATGTATCCAAGTGATATTTGCTTCTATTGATCATAACACGAGTCAGCCACGGTCAGAGTGTCCAATGACGGTGCAGATGTACAAGGCATGATCTTACATGTACAAACAAGGTAGAATACTCATCGCTCAGTGTGGCTATTGTGCGCAATGCCTTGACCAAGTTAGCACGTGCCACTGATCATGACCACAAAGTTTATCAAGTACATTAAACGGCTATGAATCATAACACAAGTCAGCCATGGTCAGAGAGTCTAGTCACAGTGCAGATATACTGGGCATGACCTTACAGGTATAAACAAGGTAGACTACTGGTGGCTTGGTGTGGCTATTGTGCGCAATGCCTTGAAAAAGTTGGCATGTGCCACTGACCATGACCACAAAGATTACCAAGTGAGTTTAACTTCTACGAATCATAACACGAGTCAGCCACAGTCAGAGTACCCAATCACAGTTCAGATGTACTAGGCATGACCTTGCAGGAATAAACAATGTAAAAAAACCAGTGGCTTGGCACGGCTATTGTGCGCAATGCCTTGACAAAGGTGGCATGTGCCACTGACCTTGACCACAAAGTTTACCAAGTACCTTAAACGGCTATGAATCATTACACGAGTCAGCCACGGTCATAGTGTCCAATCACGGTGCAGATATACTAGGAATGACCTTACAGGTATAAACAAAGTAGAATACTGGTGGCTCGGTGTGGCTATTGTGTGCAATGCCTTGACAAAGTTGGCACGTGCCACTGACCATGACCAGAAATTATCCAAGTGATATTTGCTTCTATTGATCATAACACGAGTCAGCCACGGTCAGAGTGTCCAATGACGGTGCAGATGTACAAGGCATGATCTTACAGGTACAAACAAGGTAGAATACTTGTCGCTCGGTGTGGCTATTGTGCGCAATGCCTTGACAAAGTTAGCACGTGCCACTGGTCATGACCACCAAGTTTATCAAGTACATTAAACGGCTCTGAATCATAACACAAGTCAGCCATGGTCAGAGAGTCCAGTCACAGTGCAGATATACTGGGCATGACCTTACAGGTATAAACAAGGTAGACTACTGGTGGCTTGGTGTGGCTATTGTGCGCAATGCCTTGAAAAAGTTGGCATGTACCACTGACCATGACCACAAAGATTAACAAGTGACTTTAACTTATAGGAATCATAACACGAGTCAGCCACGGTCAGAGTACCCAATCACAGTTCAGATGTACTAGGCATGACCTTGCAGGTATAAAAAATTTAATAAAACCAGTGGCTTGGCACGGCTATTGTGCGCAATGCCTTGACAAAGGTGGCATGTGCCACTGACCATGACCACAAAGTTTACCAAGTACATTAAACGGCTATGAATCATTACACGAGTCAGCCACGGTCAGAGTGTCCAATCACAGTGCAGATATACTAGGAATAACCTTACAGGTATAAACAAAGTATAATACTGGTGGCTCGGTGCGGCTATTGTGCGCAATGCCTTGACAAAGTTGGCATGTGCCACTGACCATGCCCACAAATGTATCCAAGTGACTTTTACTTCTATTGATCATAACACGAGTCAGCCACGGTCAGAGTGTCCAGTCACAGTGCAGATGTACTAGGCATGATTTTGCAGGTGCAAACAAGGTAGAATACTGGTGGCTCGGTGTGGCTATTGTGCGCAATGCCTTGACAAAGTTGGCAAGTGTCACTGACCATGACCACAAAGTTTACCAAGTGACTTTAACTTCTACGAATCATAACACGAGTCAGCCACGGTAAGAGTGCGCAATCACAGCGCATATCTAATATGCATGACCTTGCAGGTATAAACCATTGAAAAAACCGGTGGCTTGGCACGATTATTGTGCGCAATGCCTTGACAAAGTTGGCATGTGCCACTGACCATGACCACAAAGTATACCAAGTACCTTAAACGGCTATGAATCATAACACGAGTCAGCCACGGTCAGAGTGTTTAATCACAGTACAGATATACTGGGCATGACCTTGCAGGTATAAACAAGGTAGAATACTGGTGGCTCGGTGTGGCTATTGTGTGCAATACCTTGACAAGGTTGGCAAGTGCCACTGACCATGACCACAAATGTATCCAAGTGACTTTTACTTCTATTGATCATAACACGAGTCAGCCACGGTCAGAGTTTCCAATCACAGTGCAGATGTACTAGGCATGATCTTGCAGGTGTAAACAAGGTAGAATACTGGTGGCTTGGTGTGCCTATTGTGCGTAATTCCTTGATGAAGTTGGCATGTGCGACTGACCATGACCACAAAGTGTACCAAGTGACTTTGCCGTCTAAAAACCGTAAAACGAGTCAGCCACGGTCAGAGTTCCCAATCACAATGCACATCCAATATGAATGACCTTGCAGGTATAAACAAGTTAAAAAACTGGTGATTTGGCACGGCTATTGTGCGGAATGCCTTGACAATGTTAGCATGTACCACTGACCATGACCACAAAGTTTACCAAGTGACTTTAACTTCTATGAATCGTAACACGAGTCAGCCAGAGTCAGAGTGCCCTATCACAGTTCAGATGTATTAGGCATGACCTTGTAGGTATATACAAGGTGAAAAACTGGTGGCTTGGCACGGCTATTTTGCGTATTACCTTGACAAAGTTGGCATGTGCACTGACCATGACCACAAAGTTTACCATGTACCTTAAACAACTATGCATCATAACACGAGTCAGCCACGGTCAGAGTGTCCAATCACAGTGCAGATGTGCTAGGCATGATCTTGCAGGTGCAAACAAGGTAGAATACCGGTGGCTCGGTGTGGCTATTGTGCGCAATGCCTTGACAAAGTTGGCATGTGCCACTGACCATGACCACAAAGATGACCAAGTAACTTTAAATTCTACGAATCATAACACGAGTCAGCCACGGTCAGAGTACCCAGTCACGCTGCACATCTAATATGCATGACCTTACATGTATAAACAGGGTAAGAAACCGGTGTCTTGGGACGACTATTGTGCGCAATGCCTTGACAAAGTTGGCATGTGCTACTGACCATGACCACAGAGTTTACCAAGTGACTTTAACTTCTACAATTTGTAACACGAGTCAGCCACAGTCAGGGTGCCCAATCACAGTTAAGATGTACCAGGCATGACCTTGCAGGTATAAAAAAGGTAAAAAACTGGTGGCTTGGCGCGACGATTGTGCGCAATGCCTTGACAAAGTTGGCATGTGCCACTGACCATGACCACAAAGTTTACGAAGTACCTTAAACAGCTATGAATTATAACACAAGTCAGCCACGGTCAGAGTGTCCAATCACAGTGCAGATGAACTAGGCATGACCTTACAGGAATGAACAAGGTAGAATACTAGGGTCTCGGTGTGGCTTTTGTGCGCAATACCTTGACAAAGTTGGCATGTGCCACTGACCATGACCACAAATGTATCCAAGTGACTTTTACCTCTATTGATCATAACACGAGTCAGCCACGGCCAGAGTGTCCAATCACAGTGCAGATGTACTAGACATGATGTTGCAGGTACAAACAAGGTACAATACTGGTGTCTTGATGTGGCTATTGTGCACAATGCCTTGACAAAGTTGGCATGTGCCACTGATTATGACCACAATGTTTACCAAGTGACTTGAACTTCTACGAATCGTAACACGAGTCAGCCACGGTCAAAGTGCCCAATCACAGTGCACATCTAACATGCATGACCTTTCAGGTTTCAACAAGGTAAAAAACCGGTGGCTTGGCACGGCTACTGTGCGCAGTCCTTTGACAAAGTTGGCATGCCCCACTGACCATGACCACAAAGTTTACCAAGTGATTTTAACTTCTACGAATCGTAACGCGCGTCAGCCACAGTCAGAGTGTCCAATCACAGTGTACATCTAATATGCATGACCTTGCAGGTATAAACAGGGTAAAAATCTGGTGTCTTGGCACGGATAATGTGTGTAATGCCTTGACAAAGTTGGCTTGTGCCACTAACTATGACCACAATGTTTACCAAGTACCTTAAACGGCTATGAATCATAACACGAGTCAGCCACGATCAGAGTGTCTAATCACAGTGCAGATGTACTAGGCATGATTTCGCAAGTTCAAACAAGGTAGAATACTGGTGGCTCGGTGTGGCTATTGTGCGCAATGCCTTGACGAAGTTGGCATGTGCCACTGACCATGACCACAAAGTTTACCAAGTGACATTAACTTCTACGAATCGTAACGCGCGTCAGCCACAGTCAGAGTGTCCAATCACAGTGCAGATGTACTAGGCATGATCTCGCAAGTTCAAACAAGGTAGAATACTGGTGGCTCGGTGTGGCTATTATGTGCAAGGCCTTGACAAAGTTGGCATGTACCACTGACCATGACCACAAAGTCTACCAAGTGACATTAACTTCTACGAATCGTAACGCGCGTCAGCCACAGTCAGAGTGTCCAATCACAGTGCAGATGTACTAGGCATGATCTCGCAAGTTCAAACAAGGTAGAATACTGGTGGCTCGGTGTGGCTATTATGTGCAAGGCCTTGACAAAGTTGGCATGTACCACTGACCATGACCACAAAGTCTACCAAGTGACATTAACTTCTACGAATCGTAACGCGCGTCAGCCACAGTCAGAGTGTCCAATCACAGTGCAGATGTACTAGGCATGATCTCGCAAGTTCAAACAAGGTAGAATACTGGTGGCTCGGTGTGGCTATTATGTGCAAGGCCTTGACAAAGTTGGCATGTACCACTGACCATGACCACAAATGTATCCAAGTGACTTTTACTTCTATTGATCATAACACGAGTCAGCCGCGGTCAAAGTGTCCAATCACAGTGCATATATAGTAGGCATGATCTTGCAGGTGCAAACAAGGTAGAATACTGGTGGCTCGGTTTGGCTATTGTGCGTAATGCCTTGACGGAGTTGGCATGTGCCACTGACAATGACCACAAAGTTTACCAAGTGACTTTTAACTTCTACGAATCGCAACACGAGTCAGCCACAGTGAGAGTGACCAATCACAGTTCAGATGTATTAGGCATGGCCTTGCAGGTATAAACAGGATTAAAAACCAATGGCTTGGCGCGGCTATTGTGCGCAATGCCTTGACAAAGTTGGCATGTACCACTGACCATGACCACAAAGTTAACCAAGTACCTTAAATGGCCATGAACAAGGTTGAGTACTGGTGGCTCGGTGTGGCTATTGTGCGCAATACCTTGATAAAGTTGGCATGTGCCACTGACCATGACCACAAATGTATCCAAGTGACTTTTACATCTATTGATCAATCAGAGTGCACATATAACATGCATGACCTTGCAGGTATAAACAAGGTAAAAAATGGGTGGCTTGGCACGACTACTGTGCGCAATGCCTTGACAAAGTTGGCATGTGCCACTGACCATGACCACAAAGTTTACCAAGTGACTTTAGCTTCTACAAATTGTAACACGAGTCAGCCACAGTCAGAGTGCCCAATCACATTTCAGATGTACTAGGCGTGACCTTGCAGGTATGTACAAGGTAAAAAACCGGTGGCTTGGCACAGCTATTGTGCGCAATGCCTTGACAAAGTTGGCGTGTGCTACTGACTATGACCACAAAGTGTACCAAGTACCTTAAACGGCTATGACTCATAACATGAGTCAGCCACGGTCAGAGTGTCCAATCACAGTGCAGATGTACTAAACATGATCTTTCAGGTACCAACAAGGTAGAATACTGGCGTCTCGGTGTGGCTATTGTGCGCAATGACTTGACAAAGTTGGCATGTGCCACTGACCATGACCACAACGTTTACCAAGTGACTTTAACTTCTACGATTCGTGACACGTATCAGCCACAGTCAGAGTGCCCAATCACAGGGCACGTCGAATATGCATGACCTTGCAGGTATACACAAGGTACAAAACCGGTGGCTTGGCACGGCTATTGTGCGCAATGCATTGACAAAGCTGGCATGTGCCACTGACCATGACCACAAGGTTTACCGAGTGACTTTAACTTCTACAGATCGTAACACGAGTCAGCCACAGTCAGAGTGTCTAATCATAGTGCACATCTGATATGCATGACGTTGCTGGTCTAATAAGGTAAAAAACCGGTGGCTTGGCCCGGCTATTGTGCGCAATGCCTTGACAAAGTTGGCATGTGCCACTGACCATGACCACAAAGTTTACCAAGTACATTAAACGGCTATGAATTATAACACGAGTCAGCCACGGTCAGAGTGTCCAATGACAGTGCAAATATACTGGGCATGACCTTACATATTTAAACAAGGTAGAATACAGGTAGCTCGGTGTGGCTATTGCGCGCAATGCCTTGACAAAATTGGTATGTGCCACTGACCATGACCACAAATGTATCCAAGGGATGTTTACGCCTATTGATCATAACACGAGACAGCCACCGTCAGAGTGTCCAATCACAGTGCACATGTATTAGGCATGATCTTGCAGGTGCAAACTAGGTAAAACACCAGTGGCTTGGTGTGGCTATTGTGCGCAATGCCTTGACAAAGTTGGCATGTGCCACTGACCATGACCACAAGGTTTACCAAGTGACTTTAACTTCTACAAATCGTAACACAAGTCCGCCACGGTCAGAGTGCCCAATCACAGTGCACATCTAACATGCATGACCTTGCAGGTATATACAAGGTAAAAACCCAGTGGCTTGGCACGGCTATTGTGCACAATGCCTTGACAAAGTTGGAATGTGCCACTGACCATGACCACAAAGTTTACCAAGTACATTAAACGGCTATGAATTGTAAAACGAGTCAGCCACGGTCAGAGGGTCCAATCACAGTGCGGATATATTGGGCATGACCTTGCATGTATAAACAAGGTAGAATACTGGTGGCTCGGTGTGGATATTGTGCGCAATGCCTTGACAAAGTTGGCATGTGCCACTGACCATGACCACAATTGTATCCAACTGACTTTTACTTCTATTGATCATGACACGAGTCAGCCACGGTCAGAGTGTCCAATCAAAGTGCAGATATACAAGGAATGATCTTGCAGGTACAAACAAGGTAGAGTACTAGTGGCTCGGTGTGGCTTTTATGTGCAATGCCTTGACAAAAATGGCATGTGCCACTGACCACGACCACAAAGTTTACCAAGTGACTTCAACTTCTACAAATAATAACACGAGTCAGCCACGGTCAGAGTACCCAGTCACAGTTCAGATGTACTAGGCATGACCTTACAGGTATAAACAAGGCAAAAACCCGGTGTCTTGGCACGGCTATTGTGCGCAATGTCTTGACAAAGTTGGCATGTGCCACTAACCATGACCACAAAGTTTACCAAGTACATTAAACGGCTTTGAATAATAACACGGGTCAGCCACGGTCAGAGTGTCCAATCACAGTGCCCATATAATGGGCATGACCTTGCATGTATAAAAAAGGTAGAATACTGGTGGATCAGTGTGGCTATTGTGTGCAATGCCTTGACAAAGTTGGCATGTGCCACTGACCATGACCACAAATGTATCCAAGTGACTTTACTTCTATTGATCATAACACGAGTCAGCCACGGTGAGAGTGTCCAATCACAGTGCAGATGTATTAGGCATGATCTTGCAGGTACAAACAAGGTAAAATACCGGTGGCTTTGTGTGGCTATTGTGCGCAATGCCTTGAC
>SZWC01000500.1:271520-297685 GCA_023375785.1 Penium margaritaceum
CCCGAGGCGCTCGCTCAGAGACCGTACGTCGTATGCTCCAGGGCACATGTACGGCTTAATTGGGACGCAAGTGGGGCACAAATACGGCGCAACTTTGGCGCAAGTGGGGTGCAAGATGGGCGCAAGTGGGGTGCAAGTGGGGCATAGATGGGGCGCAAGTGGGACGCAAGTGGGGCGCAAGTGGGGCAGAATAAGGTTGCATGTAGGGCGCAAGTGGGGTGCAAGTGGGGCACAAGTAGGGTGCAAGTGGGGCGCAAGTAGGGCGCAAGTGGGGCGTAAGTAGCGCGTACATAGGGGCAAGTAGGATGCAAGTGGCCAGCAAGTATGGTGCAAATGGAGCGCAAGTGGGGTGCAAGTGGGATGCACGTAGGGCGCAAGTGGGACGCAAGTGGGACGCAAGTGGGGCACAATTAGGGCGTAAGTGGGGTGCAAATTGGGCGCACGTAGGGCGCAAGTGGGGTGCAAGTGGGCGCAAGTAGGGCGCTAGTGGGACGCAAGTAGGGTGCAAGTGGGGCGCAAGTGGGCCGTAGGCAGGGCGCAAGTGGGGCACATGTAGGGCGCAAGTGGGACGCAAGTGGGATGCAAGTGGGGTGCAAGTGGGGCATAAGTGGGATGCAAGTGGGGCGCAAGTGCGGCGCAAGTGGGGCACAAGTCGGGTGTAACTGGGGCGCAAGTAAGGCGCAATTCGGGCGCAAGTGGGGCGCAAGTGGGGCGCAAGTGGGGCGCAAGTGAGGCGCAAGTGGGGCGCAGGTATGGCGCAAGTGGGGCGCAGGTATGGCGCAAGTGGGGCGCAAGTGGGGCGCAAGTAGGGCGCAATTGAACCGGAAGTAGGGCACAGGTGAGGTGCAAGTGGGCCTCACGTAGGACGCAAGTGGGTGACAAGTAGGGTGCAAGTGGGGCGCAAGTAGGGCGCAAGTGGGGCGCAAGCTGGGTGTTAGTGGGGCTCAAGTGGGACGCAGGTGGGGTGCAAGTGGGGTACAAATGGGATGCAAGTGGGGTGCAAATGGGGCGCAAGTAGTGCTTAAGTGAATTGCAAGTACGGCGTAAGTGGGACGCAAGCAGGGTGCAAGTGGGCCTTTGCGTCCTAGGTTTGGCTCCCTAGACTCAGACACCATTGAGGTCAGCCTTTGGGAGATAAAAATGTGTACGAAACCAGGACTTCCGAGGAGGTTACCCATCCGAGTACTCTTCTGGCCCATGGGCACTTGTCTATGGAGTTCGAATGGGATCAGGAGAAGTAGCCCAGGTGTGATCGTACCACGCTTCGAGATGGATGGGTCGATAATGTGACACGCGCATGAGCGAGCATGGAGATGCTATGTGGAAGAGCGAAATGGGCGGTGTTGGACACATCGCTGCGTTGTGTTTCCATACGGGGAGGAGGGGAGGGGTTGTGGAACAGTGGACGGAGGTGCGCATGGTAATGGTTTAGGGATTGGGCAGCACGGACGAATGCGACGTGGGAATGGGACGGATGAGAGGCGGTGGCGCATGGTGGAGGCTTGTCATCTTGGTGGCATACAAAGTGGTGGGATAAACGAGAGGCACGGGGAGGAGGCTACGGAGACAAGGCGTGCAGTGTATGCGTGGGTTGGTGAGCGGGTCGGTACAATCCATGGGGTGGAAAAGAGGGGTGCGGGCACTTGGGTTGGTACGAAACAAGGGGTGGAAAAGAGGGATGCGGGCGGATGGGTTGGTACAATCCGTGGGGTGGAAAAGAGGGGTGTGGGTGATTGGGTTGGTACGTGTCAGAAGTTTGCAGGTGCTGCCGTAATGTGGACGCGGTCACGAGGACAAGCGTTCCAATAGTGGACATATACACGAGCAGAGGCAAAGTGGTAACGGCAATAAGAGGAGAAAACAAAAGCGACCGATGACATAGAGTGATGTAGAGAAGCGTGGGCACAGCACGGAAGGTGAGCACTCAGATCTTGTTAAGGAGAGAGTCTACGCAGCACTTTGTGGGAAGACCAGAAGCTTCCTTGAAGGTGCGGGTGCTGCTGATGTATGAGTGATGTTGACAGGTGAGAGTGGGCGCAGTGTAAGAGCACGGGTGCTGAGATGAGAATGAAGGCAAAGGGACTGGAGGCGGCCCAGAGGTTAAGCCTGAAGGAGAATCCAATGGATTGATCATATAATTGAATACAATCAATACAAATCGGAATAGTCTAACCTAGCGCGCTTTGTCGAGCAGGCATAGAGGTGGTGGTTCAGGCGAGAAATAGGAGAGGAAGCGCCTCGAGACCACGATTCAGCTTTGCTAGTCGTACGCATAGAGGAGTGATGAGTACAGGCACGATCTCCGCAGGTGCATGTCACCT
This sequence comes from Penium margaritaceum, assembly GCA_023375785.1. Taxonomy (NCBI): domain Eukaryota; kingdom Viridiplantae; phylum Streptophyta; class Zygnematophyceae; order Desmidiales; family Peniaceae; genus Penium; species Penium margaritaceum. The sequence goes on from SZWC01000500.1 coordinate 273,842, forward strand.
GGACCGTTGTCATACGAATCCGTTGGTTTGGTGTTGGCGAGGCTCACACGTTTGTCAGTTGTGAGACCGTTTGGATGTTGGTTGTGTGACTCCAAAGATGAACCTGCATTGTCACTGTTTATTTCCTCAGTGGCTGCACACCTTGAAGCGATCTCCAAAGTAATGTCAGACACTCCCCCTTAAATCAAGAGAGGGGTGCAAGCCTTGAAAGGTAGACCTGGGAGTCTTGCTTCTGTAGAGGTACAGCATGGAGGAAGCTTTCGTGGTTTTGGAGGCCGAGGATGCCTCAGCAACAGGTTGTAGAGGGAAGAGAGAAAACCTGGGTGGTGCAAGAGTGTCTGAGCAGGGGTGGTGAATGCTGTGGGAGAAGAAGTGTTGGGAAATGTACAATTTGTTAGGAGGGTGGAGACAGGTGCATTGGGCATGTAGTGGGTCGGTTCAGGTTTGCAGTAGGAAGTAGAGCGATCCCGATCACATACCCATATCGTCCTTTCACTTAGACCGTACTTGGGCTTCCACACATTGTGAGCACTGACAACTCTGTAACGGTAGGCAGTCCAGATATGAGAGGTCATATGGTACGTCTGCATGAAGCAATCAGCTTCCTTCAGTAGGCGGCTGACAAGCTTTTTGATGTGGGCGGGAGCTGTGGTGAACAATGATTCGTGGTGCAGGCAGTATTCCATGAAAAAGGTGTGGAGAGGAGTTTGAGCGGTGTTGCAAAGGATGAGGTGATGTGGTCTATCAGGTCCACACACTGTGGAATTCTTTTGGTCATGGTTAGTGACACATGCCTACTTTGGTTTGTCACTTAACATGGTTGCCATACCGTGTTACTATGTATTGAAGGTTTTTGTGCTTTCTAGTTGATAGCTAGTGTTCCCAAACTATTGTTTCCCCCTCTGACTGTCTGTGAATCTTGTTGTGAGTTCTCAACGTTGACCACATGAAGTAAAACTATTCGGTCATGGTCAGTGACATATGCATACTTTGGTTGGTCGCTGTGCATGGTAGCCACACTGTGCCACTACATATTGAAGGTCTTTGTACTTGCTAGTCAATAACTGGTATTTGCAAACCATTGTCCTCCCTCTAAATTTGTGACTGGTGTTATGAGTTGTCAAAGTTGACCACACTTAGTGACATTCTTTGGTCATGGTCAGTGTCATATGCCTACTTTGGTTGGTCATTGTACATGGTAGCTACAATGTGCCACTACTTATTGAAGGTCCTTGTGCTTTCTAGTTGATACTTTGTGTTCGAAAACCATTCTTTCCCCCTCTTACCATTTGTGACACGCATTATGAGTTGTCAACGGTGACCACACACAGCAGACTTCTTTGGTCAAAGGCAGTACACATGCCTACTTTGGTCAGTCACTGTGCATGGTAGCCACACTGTGCTACTACGTATTGAAGGGCGTTGTACTTGCTAGTTGAAAACTAGTATTCCAAAACCATTGTTTCCCCCTCTGACCATTGATGACTCGAGTTATAGGTTATGAACGTTGACCACCCATATTGACATTATTTGGTCATGGCCATTGACCTACGCCTAGTTTGGTTGTTCAGTGTGCATAGCAGTCACACCGTGCCACTACTTATTGAAGTCATTTGTCCTTGTTTAGACTATACATAGGGTTCCCAAACCGTTATCTCTCCATCTGACTACTTGTGACTCGTGTAATGAGTTGTCAATGTTGACGACACATAGTGGACTTCTTTTGTCATAATCAGTGACGCATGCATCCTTTGGGTGCTCACTGTGACGATAGCCACACTGTGCCAGTACTTGTTTAAGGTCTTTGTACTTGCTAGTTAATAACCAGTCTTTCCAACCTATTTTTTCCCCCTCTGATCATTTGGTACTCATGTTATGAGTTTTCAACGCTGACCTCACACTGTATGATTCTTTTGGTCATGGCTAGTGGCATATGCCTGCTTTGGTTTGTCACTGTACTTGGTTGCCACGCCGTGTCACTACGTATAAAAGCTCTCTGTGCTTTCTAGTTGATAGCTAGTGTTCCCAAACCATTATTACCCCGTCTGACTACATGTGACTCTTGTTGTGAGATGTCAACGTTGACCTCATGAAGTGAAATTCTTTGGTCATGGTCACTGACATATGCATACCTTGGTTGCTCGCTGTGCATGGTAGCCACAGTATGACACTACATATTTTAGGTCTTTGTACTTGCTTGTGGACAACTCTTATTCACAAACCATTCTTTCCCCCTGTGACCATTTGTGACTTGTGTTATGAGTTGTGAAAGTTAACCGCACATAGTGATATTCTTTAGCCATGGTCAGTGACATATGACTTTTTTGGTTGGTCATTGTACATGGTAGGCACACCGTGCCAGTACTTATTGAAGGTCCTTGTGCTTGCCAGCTGATACCTGGTGTTCCCACTTGATCGTTTTCTACTCTGATGATTTGTGACTCGCATTTTGAGTTGTCAACGTTGACCACGCACAGCGGATGTCTTTGGTCAAAGGCAGTACACATGCCTACTTTGGTTGGTCATTGTGCATGGTAGCCAAACCGTGCTACTACTTGATGAAGGTCGTTGTACTTGCTTGTTGAAACTTATATTCTTAAACCATTGTTTCCCCCTCTGACAATTTGTGACTCGTGTTATGGGTTTAGAACGTTGACCAGCCATACTGAAGTTCTTTGGTCATGGTAAGTGACATATGCATAGTTTGGTTGTTTGATGTGCATAGTAGCCACAGCGTGCCACTGCTTATTGAAATTCTTTGGCCTTTCTAGTCGATACGTAGGGATCCCAACCCATTGTCTCCCCCTGTGACAATTTGTGACTCGTGCTGTAGGTTTTCAACGTTGACCACACATTATGAAACTCGTTTGGTCATTATTAGAAGCATATGCCTACTTTGGTTTATTACTATACATGGTTGCCACGCTGTGTCACTTCGTACTAAGGGTATTTGTGCATTCTACTTGGTAGCCTGTGTTCCCACGTCATTGCTACCCCCTATGACTATCCGTGACTCTTGTTGTGAGTTGTCAATATTGACCACACGAAGTTACATTCTTTGGTCATGGTCAGTGACATATGCATACTTTGGTTGGTCACTGTGCATGGTAGCCACATTGTGCTTCTACATATTGAAGGTCTTTGTACTTGCTAGTCAATAACTAGTATTCACAAACCTATGTTTCCCTCTCTGACCATTTATGACTCGTGTTATGAATTGTGAAAGTTGACCACACATAGTGACATTCTTTGGTCATGGTCAGTAACAGATGCCTACTTTGGTTGCTTATTGTACATGGTAGCCACACCGTGCCACTACTTATTGAAGGTCCTTGTGCTTGCTAGTTGATACCTGGTGGTCCCAACCCATCGTTTCCCCCTCTGACCATTTGTACCTTGCATTATGAGTTGTCAACGTTGAACACACACAGCGGATTTCTTTGGTCAAAGGCAGTACATATGCCTACTTTGGTTGGTCATTGTGCATGGTAGCCACACCGTGCTACTTCTTATTGAAGGGCGTTGTAGTCGCTAGTTGAAAACTAATATTTTGAAACCATTGTTTCCCCCTCAGACCATTTGTGACTCGTGTTATGGGGTGTGAACTTTGACCACCCATATTGAAATTCGTTGGTCATGGTCAGTGACATATGCCTAGTTTGGTTGTTCGTTGTGCATAGTAGCCACACCGTGTCACTACTCATTGAAGTTCTTTGTCCTTTTGTAGTCGGTACATAGGGTTCCCAAACCATTGTCTCTCCCTCTTAACATGTGTTAATTGTGTTATTAGTTGTCAATGTTGACCACACATAGTGGAGTTCTTTGGTCATAGTCAGTGACGTATGCATCCTTTGGTTTGTCACTGTACACGCTAGCCACATCATGCCACTATTTTTTCATGGTCATCGTACTTGCTAGCTGATAACTGGTATTCTTAACCCATTGTTTCCCCCTCTGACCATTTGTGATGCGTGTTATGAAATTTCAATGTTGACTACACAGAGTACAATTCCGTAATCATGGTCTGTGACATATGCCTAGTTTGGTTGGCCATTGTGCATGGTAGCCACAGTGTGCCACTACGTATTGAAAATCTTTGTACTTGCTAGTTGATAACTAGTGTTTCCAAACCACTGGTTTCCACTTTTACCATTTATGACTTGTATTATGGGTTGTCAATGTTGACCTCACATAGTGACATTTGTTTGGTCATGGATAGACACCAATGTCTAATGTGGTTTGTCATTGTGCACGGTAGCCACACCGTGCCACGACTGATTGAAGTTTTTTATACTTTGTAGTCGATACACAGTGTTTCCAACCCATTATTTCCCCCTCCTGACCATTTGTGACGCCTGTTATGAGTTTTCAACATTAACTCCACATAGTGAAATCTTTGCATCGTGTGTAGTGACATATGCATTCTTCGTTGGTCATTGTGCATGGTATCCACACCATCCATCTACTTATTGAAGGTATTTGTTTTTGCTATTTGACACCTAGTGGTTGCAACCCGTTGTTTCCCCCTCTGACCACTTGTGGTCATGTTCAGTGACATATGCATACTTTGGTTGCTCGTTTTGCATGGTAAACATGCCACTACTTATTGAATGTCTCTGTACTCTCTAGTCGATACCTAGTACTCCCAAACCATTGTTTCCCCCTCTGACCATTTACGACTTGTGTTAAGAGTTGTCAACGTTGACCCATTGTTATACCCTTTTCCACCATTGGCCGGAATTGGGTCTGACAGCTGCAGGGATCAACTCTCCGTTGTGACTCACTTCCCACTATGCTATAGCATCGCTCGTCATATATGACATTCCATATTGCACTTTCACCTGATTGCTTCTAAGAGTGTTTTCTTTTATCCAAAGACTTGGTCTGGTTCCTCCCCTGGGCATTCGCTGAACCATTCACTGGATCACCGTGGGGAATATGTCATACTTATTCTTTATCTATGTGATTCTTGGGCATTCATTCACGTACTGTGAATCATGCATCGGACAACAAAGTCACCACCTAAGACGCTCCTAGTTGTTCGACGGATTATTCAGAGCATCATCATGGGAGCACGTCAGGCTTACCCCCCCCCCCCCCTATTCTGTACTGGTTCATCGATGTCCTTCATTGACGGTCAATCATTCACCAGACAACGTGACGCCCGCCTAGGACAAATACTCCTGATGAGACAACAGCCTTAACAATTGAAAAATTTACATTCAGTCAAAAGGAGAAGCACATGGTCAACATTTCCTCGCTACTAATGCATTTCACAACCTACACATCACCAAGCAACATGCGCAAATCATACGCCTCCTACTCCGCTGGATCATCAGTCGGGGCTGATCTTTGCATGAACACCGTGCGGTTGACTCTTCCTTGGTCGTTTGCCCGTGTGGAGCAGCGCGGCGCAACTCCAATGGACCGTCAATCCGCCGACCAGCACGAGAATCAGCATGCGCCAGATCTTCCTCCCAAAGGCAGAAGAGTTATTGTCGGTACCATTGGTAGGCTCAAAACGCCTCGGCCCGTTCCTCGGCGGCTTCCGCGGCGCGCCGCCCGATGTCACACGGGGCCTCCTGCCAACTTTCCACAGGACAAGGCTCGTTGTCACGAGGAAGTCTCCACAGCCACGGTTGCCCGAACTGCTCTAGAGCCCCAACGGCAGGATGATGCAACCATTGCATCACTCCTAAGACCGTCTGTGTGCTGAGCCGATGGGGCACATTGCAACAGCTGCAGATGACGTAGAAGGTCTCGGGGGAGTCTCAAGTGGCCCTGGTCAAGCTGGGCGGCTAGAGATCTCGCAGAAACTCGGGACTCGGCCATGCCGGTTTGGTGGCGTGCTCTACGAGAAGCGGTCTTCCCATGCAAGAAAGACTATTTGCACACACACACACACACATACACACACACACACAGACCTCCGGGCTCCTCTGAACACACGCTAACTTTTCTACTCTAACTTGTCGCGAGACGGGACACAGGTCCCGCTCGACAGTTTGGGTTGACTGAGGGGCAGCAATCTCTCAGTCACGCTGGTCACCGCTAGGCTCGACTTCCCAAGACAGGGTTGGGTCCAGGATGGGCAGCTGATCGTTCACTCGGGCGCAAGCAGTGTTGGATGTGAATGTCCTAGTCATCTCAGCGTAAGTAGTTGGTGAATTGTTGATCACTTGCTCTTATCCCCCTTCTCGCACCGCCCCTCTAATGCTTTCGTCTCGTCCAGTGGCGCCTTTCGCGGCTCGCACATCAAAAGCGCCTCTGGATGAGGCGCCTCAAATGCCGCTCCTCTTCCCGTGGTTCGGGTGCAACTTCGCTACCATCAAGCCAGCTTTGGGTCACCTTCTTTCCTTTGCCGTACGTCTGGTCAGATCACAGCCTCCGCCGCAACTTTCCTTTCCGCGCCTCGTCGCCTTCCGGAGTCGAACTGCTCCTTCCGTGATATTTCTTTCTCCTTGGTTGATGGTCGTTGGATCATCCGCCGTCCCCTTTTCCCAGATCCTGACACCGGGTCCATTTTCCATCCCTTCCTCCGGTGGATGAATGAAACATCGTTAACACTGTTATACCCTACACCCGCAAAATAAACTGGACGTCCCCGTCCATCCACCCCTTTTCCTTGTTTCGCTCATCCTGTCGTCTCCTCTCCGGTGCGTCACTCCCTGTATGGCTAGCGCTCTTGTCCTCTTCCCAGCGCCAATTCCCTAGCCCTCTTTTTTTATGATGAATACTCCTCTTCCGCCCACCTTGTTCTTTCCATCCCATCCAATTCTTGACGGGGTCCTTCCTGCCGCATCACTTCGTTCTGAGCCTTGGGACTCTAGCATGGGGTCAGCCGGCGTTTCCCCCCCCTCCCATTCCTCTTTCTTGCTTCTCTTGCAATCGTCGTGCTGCCTCCTTTCGTTCTTCTTGCACCCTCCTCCTCCCCTTGTCGCTCTCCTCACAGGGTGTGCAGAGAGGTCCATATAGTCCTGACTTTGCGTTGCTGTAGCAACGGGCACATGGGAGACGCACCCTTCAGTGGCAGCTGATAGAGTGCCACCTGCTAACGCACACTGGACCCCTACACGTGGCGCACAGCTTGTTGCATCAATTTGTGCATGGGCGACGTTGATACTGCGTAATGTGCCTCCCATGACGCAACCTCCTTTCTCCCACCTTCTTCACACATCCGTTATACGAGAAACATCCACACTTCTCACACCATGGGGTCACTCCTCTCAGCTCCCTAAAGCAGCTGGGGCATTCCCCTTCCTCCGTGCCTGTTCGTGGTCGTACCCAACAACCACTGCAGTTGTTCCACCCTTCTTCGTTTGTCTTGATGCAAGCAACGTGTGCCGTACGCTTACAATAGTCACATCTCCCTTGCGGAGCCTCCAGCAACCTTCTGCATCCACGGCACACAATGCCCACCGCGGCGTTGTGCTCTTGCCCCAGCATGATCCTTGCCTCCGCAAGAATTCCCTGCTTCAACTTCTAGCACGGCACGCAGCTCCACCCTCCTTCCTTGTCCGCCATCCCACATTCCTCGTGCACGTGGCCTTTACAATGCCCGCATTGTCTGGCAGGCGTGTGTACCCTCTTCTCACACCATGGGTAGCTACTGGCACGAGGTGCTCTTTCTCCCACAGGTTCCTTGCTTGTGCCTGCGCCCCTCTCATCTCCCTTTGCCGTCGCACTGCTGTCGATCCATCTTTCCCATCCTGCTCTCGCTCTTGCCATGGCGTCTTCGTTTCCGCTGCCTTGTCTCACCCCTGCTCCAGCCACAGGCTTCTCTCCTTGTTCCACCGATGACCCACCACTGCTGCTCCATGGATTTCTCGTAGCCCTCGTGCCTGTCTTTGCCGCCTCCCCTTGCACTCCCATGGATGTCCTTTGTATTTCTCCCAATGCTAGTCCTCTTCCATGTGAGGGGTGTTGGGGGCTCCTTCCTGTTCCTCTTTCCCTCTGTGCTTTGGAAGTGGTGCAATGGCCCCATCATCATGCCGCCACATTATCGACCAGAACACTGAGTCGCCCTCTCGTTTTGGAGTGCCCCGGCGCCATCGCCCTTCGCCTAGCCTCGGTTCCCTGTCCACGCTACATCCATCCTGGTGTAATCGGCATGCCTAGGTGCCGAGTAGGTCCATTATCCGTTGACGGTCGAGGATGTGAGCGCGTATCTGGTCCTCGTGGGAGTACTTCCTTCTTATCTTAGGGACATCCCTGTTCCTTAGCGCCCTCATGGCCAAGACGGCTTTCCGAGCCGCTACTCCCTCTGGCCCTGGCAATGCCACTGCATTACAATTGAGTTGTTCCACCGGGTGGGTGTCCGCGTATGCGCGGAGCGCTTCCTTCTCCCTTGTGCCTTGTTGGTCCTCTTCCTCACATCGTTTCTTGTCCCGTGCCCAAGCCTCGAGGAGTCGCAGCCTTGCCACACACCTGCCACTATGATGCCCTACCCCTGGCAACATCTGCCTGCAAGGCCGATGGAGCGGCTGATGGCATCCTTCACACCATTTGGTGGTGTTGTGGTTGCCACAGTCGGTACAGTACAGGCGCCACTCCACATTTGCCGTTTGCTGTCCTCCATTTCCCTGCTTCTCTCTTTCCTTCCACATCTTCCCTTTCAGCTTCGGTGCACAGGCTAGACACACATGCACTGCCTTCTACTACAACAGCTCCTCTTCCCCACATATGTAGTGCAGGGCTACCCTACAGTTGTAGCAGCGTTTCCTCTTCGTCCTCACCACCCACTAGCACTTCCCACATTCCTCCGTCTCCTCTACCCAAGGGGCACCTGGTTCTGGTCCAGCAACCTGTCCATCCTCCTTGCCCATCTCCTGCTCCTGTTCAATCAACCCCCGGATGCAACTCTTACAGTGCCATCCCAGTCTTGTGATCTCGGTCCCACACTTGCGGTGGAGGGGTGCTTTGCATTTGTAGTACAAGGTTGCTTCCATGGCGTCGTGCGGCTCTCGACAGGCTTCACACCTCTCAATCTAGTGCTTGGGCATAGGCCTGTCTTTTCTCCCATCCTCTGTGTCTGCCATTACCAGCATGATGGGTGCACACTTCCTACAACCTATCACCTTTCGCCGCGCCAGCACCTTCGGATCCTGGCAGGCTGCATGCACAGGGTGTATGCACACGAAGTAGCGGAACAAAGTGGTTGCATTCATTGGTTCTTCACAATTGTCACAGGGTTCCTTCTCATCCTCTGGCACACTGAATTTGCCAATCGCAGCCCCGTGCCCCGAGCGGATTTTTCCTCTTCATCCTCCTTCCGCAGCTTCTCCTCACTGTCCACCCCCATGCTCTCCTTCAGATTTGCCGCACAGGTTTTACACATCTTGATGTCATGTAGAATGTCCAGGTCTAGGTCACAGCATGCCACATGTAGGCTTGCCTTGCATCCCTTGCGCATCACCTCTCCCTTCGCAGCAACTGGGTTCTTACATGTTGCACACAGTTGTCGCGCCACCGCTTCCCCTTCTTCTTCTTCATCCTGGTCGTCCGTCTCCATACTCATTTTGAGCTCCTCATCCCACTGCTCTTCTCCCCTTTGCGTTAGCGTTTGTTGTTCTGGCTCCCACTATGCTTCCAGCCGGGAACTGGTTGGCCATAGAGACCTGTCACCAGGGGGCAGTGGTCCCCATCTTGGAGGGGGGTATTGATCAAGCTGAGGTATTCTTCTTGCGTGGGCGGGGATTCCCTTTCTTTTTCTTATTCCTCTATTCCTTTTTCTTGCTTCTTTTCCCCCGGTCCGTCCTCCTAGAGCCCTCTTTATTTCTTCTTTTGTGGCTTCTCCCGTTGCTCCTCTGTTGCCGCCAGTGGTGTCCGCGCATTGGGCGTTGCACCGGATGCGACTGCTATGGGAGGTACTACCTTCCGTTCCTGCTGCTCTGCTGCTGCTGCTGGCGGTGCCTGCGCATCAGACACCGCGCCGGATACAACTGATGCAGGAGGCAGCATCTTCATTCCCTGTTGCTTTGTTGCTCCTGCTAACGATGCCTGTGCCTCTGGCACTACACCGGACACAACTGCTACAGGAGGCAGCACCACCATTCCCTGCTGCTCTGCTACTGTTGACGATGCATGCGCCTCGGGCCCGCGCCGAATACAGCTGATACATGGGGCAACATCTCTATTCCCTGCTGCTCTGTTGTTTCTGCTCATGGTGCCCGCGCCTCAGGCACCGCACCGGAAGCAACTGCTGCCAGAGGCAGCACCTCCATTCCCTGCTACTCAACTCCTACTGGTGATGGTGCCTGTGCCTAGGGCGCCGCGCCGAATGCAGCTGCTGTAGGAGGCAGCACTTCTATTCCCTACTGCTCTACTACTACTTCTTATGGTGCCTACGCTTAGGCGCCGCGCCGAATGCAACTGCTATAGGAGGTAGCATCTCCATTCCATGCTGCTCTGCTACTGCTGCTAATGGTGCCTACGTCTCAGGCGCCACGCCGGATGTAGTTGCTGTAGGAGGCAGCACCTCCATTCTCTCCTGCTTTGCTGCTGCTGCTGATGGTGCCTATGCCTTGGGCACCACGCCGGATGCAGCTGCTGCAGGAGGCAACACCTCCATTCCCTGCTGCTCTTCTACTACTACTAATGGTGCCTGCGCCTCGAGCGCCGCCCCGGATGCAGCTATTGTAGGAGGCAGAACCTCCATTCCCTTCAGCTCTGTTGCTGCTATAGATGATGCGTGCGCCGTAGGAGCCGCACTGGATGCAGCTGCTGCAGGAGGCAGCACCTCCATTCCCTGCTGCTGTGCTGCTATTGGTGCTACTGCTTGCGCCTCATGCATCGCGCCGAATGCAAGTGCTAAAAGAGGCAGCACCTCCATTCCCTGCTACTCTACTACTGCTGCTGATGGTGCCTTCGCCTCGGGTGCTGTGCTGGATGCAACTGCTGGAGGAGGTAACACCTGCATTCCCTGCTGCTATGCTATTGTTGCTGATGTTGCCTGCACCTTGGACGTCACGCCGGAAGCAGCTGGTATAGGAGACAGCACCTCCATTCCCTGCTGCTCTGCTGCTGCTGCCGATGATGTCTGTGCCTCAGGCACTACACCAGATGCAATTGATGCATGAGGCAGCACCTCCATTCCTTGCTACTCTGCTACTACTGGTGATGATGCCTGTGCCTCGGGCATCGCGCTGGATGTAGCTGCTATAGGAGGCAACACCTCCACTCCCTGTTGCTTTGTTTCTACTGCCGATGGTGCCTATGCCTCAGGCGCCATGCCGGATGCAGTTGTTGCAAGAGGCAGCACCTCCATTCTCTGCTGCTCTGCTGCTGCTACTGATGGTGCCTGCGCCTCGTGCGTTGCGCCGGATGCAGCTGTTATAGGAGGCAACACTCCCTTTCTTTGCTGTTGAGGTCTCCCAGGATGCACCCTTGGTGTTTTCGTGGCCCCCAGCAATAACTGAAGCTGTTTCTAGCATCTCCCACAGTGGGTTGACTATCCACCATATGTGGTGCCGCTCCTAGCTTGCGGTGCGCCTGCTTTACTCCCGGCACTGGTTGCCCTAGGGTCTCGTGCACCACACTTCTTGCAATCTTGCTGGGCGGCAGCTTCTCTTGGGCCTCTGGTCCTGCTCGTGGTGGTGTCTCCTTAGATGTTGTGGTTTGTAGGGTAGGAAGCTATTTTTTGGTCTGTTGTCGCTTCCCGGTGGCGTCCTCCAGTCCCATCGTAGCCCGTCTTGCCTCTTTCTCTAACGTTGTTTCTCGCTATTCGTGTTGTTTTCATGGTGCGTTCACTCCAGCCTCTTGCTTGCGCATCCCTTTCCTTTGCTGTGCCGGGAAAGGCACCCCAACACCCATAGGAACAACTAAGGTCCCCCCGGATGAAGATCCTGGCGTGTCGGCTGCCGGAGATGTAGTTGCGATGGATGGTGGGGAAGGGCGGTCAAGGCGATGGAGAGACTAGGGAATGCCCGCAATTGGAGTCGCCACTCCCTCCACGTCATCATCAGTGACCACGCGGGGCGGGTGTCGTCTAGCGGCGAGAGTCTGCCAACGGGCCAGGAGCTTCTCAAGGCATTCACGTCGCACCATGATATTGGATGTGTGGCAACCCTTGATCCATACATAAACCCCATCCACTGCCCACACTTGGTAGCACTGGTCTAGGTGTGTCGCTTCATTGTGTCGCCGCTTACTCACTTCATCTCGTTTTGGTCGCACATCATCTCCAACTTGGAGGCCGTCAAGCATGAGACTAGCGTTAGCATGGTCCATCCCGCGCTGTGCTCTAACAGACCCCCGTGTGCGGGCCTCGTGGAGGCACTTGTGAAGCTAGGCAACCCGTTGCTTAATGAACTCCACTTCGTCAGCAACAGTCGCACCCTCATCTCGTGGCGGCGCCGGCGCATTTGGCATGAGTGGCAGGTTTGCCATGGTCCAATGGTGCTGGCCGTGACGCAGCATGTAAGGCAAGAAGCTAGTAGAAGAATGTGGCGTGATGTTATACTTGTAAAAGATGTCCTCCGACTTTTCATCCCAGGGCGCATTATCATCCGACAACTTCCGGATTGTCTGCGTGATTGCTGCATGCATGCGCTCGACCTGGCCTTGCGCCTGCGGCCGATACGGTGTCCCATTCACGATGTCAATGTTGAAGTATGACCCACTTTGACAAAATTCCCACCAAAGTGCAACCCATTGTCACACTGGATGATTGTGCGACCACCCCCACGGTAGATTACCTCCTCCTTCAAAAATGCTGCAGCGTGTGCTGCATCAGCCTTAGGAACCAGTCCATCCATGACCCACTTGGTCATGTGGTCAATTCCGAGGATCCAGTACATGTTGCCGCGCTGGGTGGTGTGGAGGGAGGCCATGGAAGTCAATGGTGACCCTATCCATTGGTGCACCAAGACGTGCGTACACGTAACGGGGCTGGTAGATCCGTTGGCAAGGGTGATGGTAGAGGCAACTCCGGCATGTGGCGACAGCCTCACCAATTTGCTTCTTTAGTCCAACCCAGTAGACATGTGGGATGCCATTCCCTTAGACGTTGGCAGAACGCGTGTGCATTCGGTCATGTTCTTGCATGATGAGTTTGTCCCGTAACACCACCGGAGTGCACCAGTGTAGTGGGTATGCTCCGTCCTCACGCCTCCAGAGTCGCCCCTGCAGCCATACGTATTTTTCAAGTGTGGCTTTGGCACCGGAGCCGACATGGACGTCTGGGGAAATCTCCACCATAGTGCGTCCACCCGATAGGACCTGGGCTCGCACCTAATTCGACCACTCGTATGTTTTGGATGGTGGCTTCTGCCGCCAGTGCTCCATGTCGCCTCTTGGCGCCGGAGATAGGAGGCGGCGCTGCATTTCCTCGAAGGTCTCCGGTAGCGGAGGTGCGTGTCCACACGCAGACTCGGCCTGGTGCTGCTCCTCGCTTGCGGCTGCCAGGAGATTGTCTATCCGCGTGCGTCTCGAGGAGCTGCGTGTGGTGGCTGGGACTGCTGTGCTCGTAGAGGCCGTTGCACTGGGACGTTGGGTGCGGGTGGAACGTCGCTTCTCCAAATATTGGTGCCGGGCAGATGCTGCATCAATCAATGGCCAGTGGGCTCCGTCAGGGATGACGTCCGCTTCCGTAGGGTCAAGGAGGCTAGGTAGATCATCCACCGGTGCAGGCATCACCCTTGGCACGGAGGACGATTCCGGGAGGAGAAAGGAGCCGAGTGCACCCCCCGTTTTGCCTCGGGACGGTGGATGATCCGCCAAAACTGCCCCCGCCAAGGGTGCCAATGTCGCTGGTGAAAGAGGTGAAGAAAGGGGGAGAGGACAGAAGACGGGAAGCACGATTAGGATTTAGCCTCAAAGAAAAGAAGAGGAAGGTGAGAGGGAGGAGAGGGATGCTGGTGGATGATCGGCCGGAGGTGTCGCCCTTGGCATGGTGGGCGGTCCCGAGAGGGGAGAGGAGGCCAGTACACCCCTGGTTTTGCCTCGGGATGGTGGATGATTCACCAGAATTGCTCCCAGCGAGGGTGCTGATGTCGCAGGGGCAGGACACAAAGGTAAAGGGGGTTGTTGACGGGGGAAAGGACCAAAGACCGGAAGCGCGATTAGGGTTTCACCACGGGGAGGAGAAGAGGGAGGTGGGAGGGAAGAGACAGATACCGGTGTATGATCCGCCAGAGGCGATGCCGGAAAGATGGATGTGACGGGGGAAAGGACCACTTCCACATATCGGTATGATGCCCGCACCATGATCCATTGGCAAAGGAAGGGTTGCAGATTTGCAGTGAGAGAACCTTGCCGACGATAGTGCACCGCCCAGTCAAGAAAGCAGCGAAGAGCCCGTGTGCCCCAGTGGAGGGAAAAGTCGAGGGGGTAGAGGAAGCAAAGGAAGTCGTGGTGATGCAAGTAGAAACTCCGCGCTAAGAGAGGAAGGAGATTGGGCCGGATTGGTTCTGGGTAGGAGGGTGTCATTGTCCAATGCAGGAAACAACGGAAGGCCGCTGGCCTGGCATCTGTGGATAAGTCCAGCGGATACAAGTGCCGCAGCTCTTCCAAGTACTCCTCCCACTCATCTCGTAGCCTTTGTACTACACTATCAACAAACGTCCGGGCCACGTCACGCATCAATTGTTGTTGCATACGTTGCTCGCATTCCTCGATAAGCCTCTTTGCACGATCAACCAACGTGCACAGGGTGCGGTACTACTGTGCGACATCACCCCAGAGAGCCAGGATACTCTCTCGCTGTTGCAACATGTCCCGCAGGTGAGCACAGTCGGCGGCCCACTCCGTCTCACACTCAGTACATAGCTATTGTAGGTCTGAGAGCTGAGAATCGAGCTGCTGCAATCCCAAGAGCAAACATGCTGCTTTCGCACCTGTTGCCCACAGAGTTCGGCCCAGTTCCGCCCGCTGCTCCATGAGCTGTTGTCCTTCTAGTACGGGTGGTTCATCACCTCTGCCTGTAGCTTCATTTCATGCTTCTTGCAGGTGCCTCACGTCTTGGAGTCTCCTTTGGATGGCAGGTGCCTAGGTCTTGTGCTTTTGGAGGTGTTGTTGTCCGCTTACGCGGGTTGCTCCGCATGTAGCAAGAGAGTTCCGCACGTTGGCCAAGTTGTGGGCGGAAGTGCGCACATGGTCCTCATAGACTGTTACCAATGCTCGTTGTTGCTCCCTAAGTGTTTCTACGCTGCCCGCCCAAGCTCGGTTCCGGGTGATGCTAGAGGCCAATGTCTGCCACAACATCTTGCTGCTCTGGGGGTCAGGCATGTCTCGCGAGGGTGGTGGCGCTGGGCATGGACCATCCATGTGCAGGGTGTGATGCATGTCATCCGCCTCGGCCATGGTGAGAAACGCCGCCAGGGCGCAGGCCTCGAACCCAGCAGTGGGAGCAGCAGCCGCCACGCGGTTAGCTTGTTGGTACTCATACTGTGCCCAGGCAGTCTGAGCCATGTCTGGCATGGTGGCAGTGGTGCCGTTCTGCTGTTGTTCTCCAGCCGTTGTCACAGGATAAGTGTCGTTGTCCAGAAGGTTAGAGCTGGGGTTGTCCTTGTCGTTGTCTGTCAGGTACATAACTGATGTGAACTATGAAAACAAGAACTTGAGGGCTGTCGTCAGGAACCATGGGATATGGTTCTAGCAGCCCGGGGTGATCGGGCAGGTTGAGTGTGTTGCCTCGGACATCGGAGGGTGAGAGGCACGTCGGGTTCCAGGTCATGTCAACGCGTGGAATGGCAACCGCTGATTTACCTCAGTCGTGTGGAGATGCAACCTCGTGAGGGAGAGATGTCCTCCGAAGTTCCCGCCGATGCCTGCATGCGTCAAGTGATGTTGGCATACGGTTCTGTTGGATACGGTGCATGATTCTCTGGAGAATCATTGCTGTCCGTGGATGATGCCGGTGCATCGGCAACGATTTTCACGAAGCGTGTTGCGGGGGATTGATCGCCCGCATGCATGGGGTGGCTGATGGGAGGCGCCTGCCCTGTCAGCAATTGAGCGTGCCGCTGATGTGGCACCTTCATTGCTTCAAATGAAAGTGGGACGTACGATGGTGCCCCGTCATCGTCGTGTAGCGTCATGCATTTTTCCCTGAGCTAAATTATCGTGTCGCATGGCGTCAACCAATCATTTGCGAGGAGGACATCGTATGTGGATGTTTTGCATACCTGCACTGGCAAGCTCCGGTGAATATTTCTGACCTCAAGGGGAAATAAGTCAATCTGTCCCTTAGATTGGGTGATTTCTCCTCCCACGGTTCCGAAACAGCGGTCAACAGGTTGAATGAGGTTAGACCAACTGAGCCGCCGGATGACGCGCATGGCGGTTGCGGTATGCGTCGCCCCCGTGTCCACGATGGCAATGAATTTGACACCAGCGATCTAGACAGAGCATGAGATGACTATGTAGGTGAAGTTTGGCGACGGTCCACGACACAGGGTCATAGGTCGCCATGTGAGACCTCCTGCGCTGAGAATTCCATGAACGACCCGTCGAATTTCATTTACCTGACCTCTCATCATGCGGTGGCCTGGTGATTCTAGCCCACAGCTCACTCTCCATCCAGATGGTGTCAGCGCAGCGTTAACTTCTCCAAAGAAGGTTTCAAGTTGTGTAATTTACCCTCGCATATGAGTTAGGACGTCCATCCAGGGTAACGCAAGGTACGTGCGGTCAACGAATTGCCGGATGGCATCTGCCATTGACTGGTACGGTTGTCTTTGTGCTACTGGAGTTGCATCTGGTTGGGTGCGCGTCGTGAGTGTAGGGGCCGGGTCGCGTCGCGCATGGCAAAGCCAATCCCCCCATTCCTTGTGCGTCCATCCTGGCGCATCCTTGAAGAGGTCGGTCCGTCTTCATATGTTGATGTGGCCAATCTTCGCGTCGTGCTGAGGGAAGCCCTCAAGAGGATATGCCCAGCGATATTCTTCAGCAGTGAGATCTCGTGCCTGACCTTGGATCAAGACTTTCTCCTCAAAAGGGGTTTTGTGAGGGGGTTATTCTTCTCCGTGTGATGGTGTTCGTGGGGGCTGTGGTCTTTCCATCCTTCACGCGGCAGTCAACTGAGAGCTTCTCCATTCTGGTTCGCAAATGCTGGCTGATATTTGATCGTAAGATTGTATCCTTGGAGAAGCAGGGCCCATTTGCCAAGAATGGCCTCGTGGTTTTGTGTTGTAAGTAGCCATTGGAGGGCCTGATGATCCTTGAGGATGGTAAAGGGTTTCCCATTTTTTACATAATCTCTGTAGAACTGGATGGCCCATAAGACCGCCGAGCATTCTCCCTTCAGAGGAGGGTACCTTGCCTCAGCGTCGTTGAGCGCACGGCTGCCATAACAGACCACCCTCATCATGCCATCATCTCCGCATTGAGATAAGATGGCCCCAATGCCCTCGTGGGAGAAATCCGTCATGATGACGAATGGCAAGTTGAGGTTTGGGAACTCGAGCATCCGAGCCGTGATAAGGCGATTCTTGATCTCAACCCGTGCGAGCTGACAGGTCTCTGTCGAATCGAATGGTTCATTTTGGTGGGTAAGGCGTTGCAAAGGACGAACAATTTTAGCATGGTCGCAGACAAACTTGCGGTAGAAGATGACAAAGCCTAGAATGATTTTGACCTGGGATGATGTCATTGGGCGCTTCCATTCACGGACGGCTGCAATCTTGGCCTGGTCTGTAGATATTCCTTGTGCATTGACGGTAAATCCCAAGAACTCCATGATGTCTTCTCCGATGACACATTTAGCGGCCTTCAAAGGAAGATTCGCTGAGCATAGAGATGAAAACACAGCATCCAGCGAAGCCATAAGCTCTTGGAAGCTAAATGCGGCAACCATGACGTCATCCACATAACAGCAGGCGTTGGGGACATCACATATCACTTGCTCCATGTAAGTGAAGTCGTACTGCACTTGAAATGTAGCACTGGCATTGCGCAATCCGAAAGGCATGCGAGTGAAGTCGTAGAGCCCATTCGGGGTGATGAAGGCTGTCTTGAGCATTGACTTCCGGTTCATAGGAATGGTGTGGATGGCAAATTTGACGTCAAGCTTGGTAAATAAAGTCTTTCTGCGTGATCGCTCTTAGATGTCAACAATGAGTGGCATGGTGTAGGAGTCCTCCACGGTGACCTTGTTGAGGTCACAAAAGTCGACACAGAACCGTTTGGTACCGTCCGGTTTTCCCACGATCACCTGGTTGGAACACCATGGGCTTTCTACCTCTGCGATCACACCCTGCTCCTTGAGTTCGTACAAGCCTTCATTAATGACGTCCTTCTGGTCCTGGATCAGGCGTTGAGCCTTCTGTTTATGTGGACGTGCGTATCAAGTGTTGATGACATGCACCATGTCGATTGCTCCAATCTCCGTTGACTTGCCCGCAAACACTTCTTCGTGTTATGTGAGGAGCTCCTTGGCTTCTTGCCTCTGATCCTGTGTCAGGCGCTCATGAAGCATGTGGTCCCACCGCTGGGAATGTGGGACCTTTGATGGTTGAGGTTCTTCATCTCCCACCAGACCAGCTCTGAGGTCATGATCGGGATCCCAGTAGTCATAGACCTGAAGGTAAAAATTGCGAGAACCTCCCGGTGTAATAGTGAGGGCCTTTGATTGACGCGTGGGTGGATCGTCGTCAAGGCGCAGCCAGCCGACGTCACTCATTGGTTCCTCGTCCGAGTCTCCTGAGTCCACATCTTCATAGGGGGCAGCATCGTTGTCACACACCAGCATTTTCCCCTTTCGCTCTGCCTCCCTGGTAAGATCATCTGGGGCCATTGGTTATGTGGTCGTCGGCAGAGATGGTCGGTCTAACGCCTGAGGATGCTCTGAATGATTTGGGGAGATTAGTGTCTGGCTGGAGTTACTGGAGTGGCCGTCTGATGGGTTGAGGAACAACCACATGGGGGATTCCACCAACGGCTTAGGTATCCTACCCACGAGAATCTGCGGGCGATCATCCGCCAGAGCGGCCTATGCTCGTATGGGACATGACTACTTGTGTGTTGTCATTAGATTCATGGTCTCTTCTCCTTCTGCCTGTGGTGAGACAACGGGAGAGGCATCGTGCTCTGGGAATGCCAGGCTAGAACTCCTGGCAACATGGTCTTCGGCACGGGCTTCTTCCAACGAGAAGGGGTGGCCAAACTATGTAGGCATTGACGTCCTTGGGCCCACAATCAGTGCTGCACAGGTGGTATAACCTGACAAGGTCAGCTGTATGACTCGGTCCGCATAGAATAGGCCTCCTTGTCGGGGAATCAAGTAATCTGTTCCTAGCAAGACATCGTAGGTGTGGGTTAGTGTGACTTGCATTTGTACGACCTTGTGGATGAGGCCCACCTGCAGGGAAAGGTTGTCTATGACACCATGTCCTGTATCCATGCCGCCGGATGCATTTGTAAACACTTTGGATGTTGGTTGAATCTTGTGCTGCCAACCAACCGCTTGCAGGACCTCGAGTGTCACTATAGTGTGGGTAGCACCAAGGTCAATGATGGCTAGGAACGTTTTGCCACATATCCACACAAAGCAACTGGCCACTTCATGGTGGGGGACCTGCCTTCGAGGTGGTGCAAGAGGCATGGGCCACCACCCCCACGTGTCGGGTTCGGTCCGAACGGCTATCTTGCTAAGCCGATCATGTGGGGCCTGGGTGCAGTTGAGGTGAACCCCGGCTGGCTGATGTTTCTCGCCGTATCCTTGTAGGACTGCTGCAAAGTCCGGGAGACGGGTGGGGTTCTGTTGTAAGTATTCCCCCAAGGATATCTCCTGGAAGGGGCAGTGGAAGGAGGTCAAGGTACCAGCTGCAGGCTCGTTGTCTGTCGAGGGTGCAAATGTCACCTTCCGGCGTCGCGGGGGCATGGAGTCCCTTGAAGAACGCGTGCGCGGTGCAGGTGGGGGCTTTGGGAGCACTGCCAAAATCTGATTTGGCAGGCGGGTTGAGCGCGCTTTGACACACGTTTGCAGGTCTGCCTGGGCCCGGTCCCATTGCTCCCTGTATTCACGTATGCACTCATTCATTTCTGTCATCGACCATCCTTCCACACCTTGTGCCTGAGCGACCGTGACGAGTTCCTGTTCCGCAGCCGTCAGAGGAGTTTTCGTGGCCTGTTCTTCAGAGCGGGAGGGACCCAGCTTCACATTTTGTGTGGGCGCGTTTGAAGTACAAGATTGGGTGGTAGCTGGTACTGCTCCCCTTTCCCTCTAATGCACATATGCTTTCCACTGTGCTAGTCTATTGCCCGCCGGACCAGAAGGGCGGGTGGCAACTTTGGGGCCAACCGCCTATCGGCCATCCATAGGTCCTGATCCCATCAATCCGCATCTTTGATATTGTCCTCCTCCGTGTGGCATACCAGGTACCGGGGTGGCATTGGGACATTCTCGGCGACGATGGGTGAATTCTCCACACCCATAGCAACTCCCGGGTGGGAAACTGTGGGGGTTCATTGGATTGGGTGCTGAAGCTCCTGCTAGCATGCGAATGGTGGGAACCACATGTTCCTTTGGAGCAGACTGTTCTCAAGTCGCTCGGCGCCTGATTTCTCTTTGTTGATGTTCCGCTTCTTCCTTCAGCGCATCCAGTGTGCTGAATTGTCGCAGGTCTAAGGTGTTGGCAATCACCGGGACAAGCGTGTCCCGGTAGTATTCCTTAATCATGCACAGAGGTATGTCGATGCAGCAAATCGATATCTTGCTGAACTTGTCGTTGTGTAGGTTGATGTTTTCCCTGGCTTTCATGCGGATGGTACGAATCTGGAGCTCTACTTCTTCCAAGCTCATGGGGTCAAATTGCTTGGTCATCCTATTTGCCAAATCATCAAATTCAACAAACAGACATTCTCTATGCTCTGCAATGAACCACTTCAAAGCCTTCCCTTGCAGCGCTAGGTGTACTGCTGGGACAATGTAGTCAGGAGATAACAACCCATGGTCAAGACAAGTGCCCAACTTGGACAGCCACATGGCTGGGTCCTCCTCTGGTTCACCCTTGAAGACGCCGAGCTTTGGAAGTGTATAGGAAGCCTTTGCCGCTGGATTTGAAGTCAGTTCCTGCGGAGGAAACACCTGCACCTGTGCCCGTGGTTCGGCCTCCAGGTGGGGTCGATGCGCTTGCGCCAGGCCAACTGCTCTTGTACCAGCCGATGAAGCGGTTCCTCCTCCCTTCGCTCGAACACGTCCTACGTCGGTCCTTCACAGTCCAGAATCCTCCGCGTGCTGCCTTGCCAAACTCTCCTGTACTCCCACGGTGTGCTGCTTGCCTCCATGAGCCATTGGTCCTTGCCCAGGTCCCGTCATACTACCCATCGCTTGTGGTCTTTGTTGGAGTCTTCCTGCCATATAGACGGCTGATGCTTTGCTTGCCTGGTGATGAGACAACTATATCTTGGATTAGGCAGGTGGTACAGAATGTTTAGTTGGTGGAGCCCCCATCGGGATGTGCGTCTCTCCCAAGGCTCGTACTTGTCTAGGGGTTCCAGTCATGAACGAAGGATTGATCCCTCTTTGAGCTGGTATCTCTCGGCAGCGCGACACTCCCACAATAGAGGATGCCTTGCTTGCCTGCTGCTAATGTTGAGACTACTGCCCAACATCAGAGCGACATGAGGTCATGGTGAATGGGCCTTCCCGTCGAGTTTCCCTCCTCCCTCGTTCTGCGCTCTCCGGGCTTCTGTGTGCACGGGGTGGAGACACACCGCTGTCCGAAGCCGGTCGTTGAGGGTGAACGGCTGGGCAAAAGGGGGCTGCCCGAGGACGGAAGGCCACAGGCTGATGCAGGGTATACAAGGCCTGCACTAAGGGATGATGCAATGATATTTCTTCTTCTTTGTCTTGTGCATCTTTGTCTTTGTCCAGGTCTGCATATTCTCTGTCATGGATAACAAAGGGTGTGGGTGATGACATCCTTGTGGTAGAGAATTGGACGCGCCGCGGTGCATGCTGTTCCGGAGTCATGTCCACTGCCTCATACACAGTCCTTCCATCTGGAGTCGTTACTTCATGGAGTAGGCTGGGTCCATCATCTGATGCCAGCTCCTGCTCTTCATCGGATACGTAGTCCTCCACTTGCACGTAATCACGCTGCCCGTGGTGATGGCGCGTCTCGTCTTCTTCCCGATCTTCTTGCGTCGCGTCGGCCAACTGTGCTTGTCAGATAGCCTCCCATTCACGGAGTTCCTCAAGACGTCTCAGGTGAAATTCCTCTTCCTTGTCAGGGTCCATCTCATTCTCCTCGTTGTGCAATTGTGGAGACCGATCATCCACCAGATCCCACTCAAAATTGGGGTCCAAGCCTGGAGGATCTTCTAGGCTTCTCTCGTAACAATTCGCGGTGGCGACTTGCCTCATCTTGCCTTCTCATAAATGTATGGCTTAGTGGGACTCGCCTTTGCGTCACCAATAGCCCTGCTAAATCACCCAATGGCACAATCAATCGGTTCCTGCACCTTGTAAGTCGACAAGGGGAATGTCACCCCGGTCAGAGGAGTCGTCGAAGTTGAGATGACGGGTCGCCTAAGTTACTTCCGTTTAGTCAAAATTCGCACTTTGGATGATAGACTGGTCTGAAGGTACCTGTCACACTTGCCACAAAAAACAAGTGAGTCCACGCTCACCGCACCATTAACACTGTTATACCCTTTTCCATCATCAGCCGGAATTGGGTCTGAAAGCTGCAAGGATCAACTCTCCGTCATAACTCACTTCCCACTATGCTACAGCATCGCTCGTCATATATGACATTCCATATTGCACTTTTGCCTAATTGATTCTAAGCGTGTTTTCTTTCATCTGAAGACTTGGTCTGGCTCCTCCCCTAGGCATTCGCTGAACCATTCACCAGATCACCGTGGGGAATATGTCATACTTATTCTTTACCTAGGTGATTCATGGGCATTCATTCACGTACGGTGAATCATGCATCCAACAGCACAGTCAACACCTAAGACGCTCCTAGTCGTTTGACGCATTATTCAGAGCATCATCATGGGAGCACGTCAAGCTTACTCACCCCCCCCTATTCTGTACTGATTCATCAATGTCCTTCATTGACGGTCAATCATTCACCGGACAACGCGACGCCCGCCTGGGACAAATACTCCTGATGAGACAACAACCTCAACAATTGAAACATTTACATTCAGTCAGAAGGAGAAGGACATGGTCGACATTTCCTTGCTACTCATGCATTTCACGACCTACACATCACCAAGCAACATGCGCAAACCGTACGTCTCCTGCTCCGCTGGATCATCACTCAAGGCTCATCTTTGCACAAACACCGTGCAGTTGACTCTTCCTTGGTCGTTTGCCCGTGGAGCAGCGCGGCGCAACTCCAATGGACCGTCAATCCGCCAACCTGCACGGGAATCAGCATGCGCCAGATCGTCCTTCCGAAGGCGGAAGAGTTCTTGTCGGTACCGCTGGTAGGCTCGGAACGCCTCGGTCCGTTCCTCGGCGGCTTCCGCGGCGCGCCGCAAGATGTCACGCGTGGCCTCCTGCCAACTTTCCACGGGACAAGGCTTGTCGTGACGGGGAAGTCTCCACAGCCAAGGTTGCCATAACTGCTCTAGAGCCCCACCGGCAGGAAGATGCAACCATTGCATCACTCCCAAAACTGTATGCACACCGATTCGATGGGGCACATTGCAACAGATGCAGATGGCGTAGAAGGTCACCGGGGAGTCTCGGGCGGCCCTGGTCGAGCTGCACGGCTGGAGCTCCCGCGGAAACTCAGGACTCGGCCATGCCGGTTCGGTGGCGTTCTCTGCAGGCAGTGGTCTTCCCATGCGAGAATGACTGTTCGTACGCACACACACACACACACACACACACACACACACACACACACACACACACACACACATACACACACACACACACACACA
>SZWC01000500.1:297849-336334 GCA_023375785.1 Penium margaritaceum
ACACACACACACACACACACACACACACACACACACCTCCCAGCTCCTCTTAACACACCCTAACTTTTCTACTCTAACTTGTCGCGAGACGGGGCACAGGTCCCGCTCGACAGTCTGGGTTGACTGAGGGGCAGCAATCTCTCAGTGTTGCTGGTCACCGCTGGGCTCGACTTCCCAAGCCAGGGTTGGGTCCAGGATGGGCAGTTGATTGTTCACTCGGGCGCAAGCAGTGTCGGGTGTGAATGTCCCAGTCATCTCAGCGTCAGTAGTTGGTCAGTCGTTGATCACCTGCCCTTATCCCCCTTCTTGCACCGCCCCGCCCATGCTTTCTTCTCGTCCACTGGCCCCTTTTGCGGCTCGCACATCAAAAGTGCCTCTGGATGAGGCGCCTTAAATGCTGCTCCTCTTCCCGTGAGTCGAGTGCGACTCCGCTACCATGGAGCCAGCTTCGGGTCACCTTCTTTCCTTCCCCGTAGGTCCGGTCAGATCACAGCCTCCGCCGCAACTTTCCTTTCTGCGCCTCGTCGCCTTCTGGAGTCGAACTGCTCCTCTCGTAATATTTCATCCTCCTTGGTTGATGGTCGTTAGATCATCCCTGATCCCCTTTCCCCAGATCCTGACCCCGGGCCCATTTTCCATCCCTTTCTCTGGTGGATGAACGAAACATCGTTAACACCCATCATGGTGAAATAATTTCGTCATGGTCTGTGACACATGCATGCTTTGGTTGGTCGTATTGCATGGTAGCCACACCGTGCCACTACTTATTGAAGTTCTCTGTACTTGGTAGAAGATACCTAGAGTCTCCAAACCATTATTTCCCCCCTCTGACCATTTGTGACTTGTGTTATGGGTTGTGAACGTTGACCACCCATACTGAAATTGTTTGTTCATGGTCAGTGACATATGCCGAGTTTGGTTGTTTGGTGTGTATAGTAGCCACACCGTGCCACTACATATTGAAGTTCTTTATCCTTAATAGTCAATACATATAGTTCCCAAACCATTGTATCTCCCTATGACCATTTGTGACTCTTGTTATGAGTTGTAAATGTTGACCACACATAGTGGACTTCTTTGGTCATAGTCAGTGACGTATGCATCCTTTGGTTGGTCATTGTGCATGCTAGCAACATCGTGCCACTACTTGTTGAAGGTCTTTGTACTTGCTAGTGGATAACTAGTGTTCCCAACCCATTCTTTCCCCCTCTGGCCATTTGTGACTCGTGTATAGGGCTTTTAACATTGACCACACACTGTGAAATTCTTGTGGTCATGGTTAGTGGCATATGCTTACTTGGATTTGTCACTGTACATGGTTGCCACGCTGTGTCACTGTGTACTGAAGGTCAATGTGCTTTCTAGTTGATAGCTAGTCTTCCCAACCCATTTTTATGTCCTCTTACTGTCTACGACTCTTGTTGTGAGTTGTCAACGTCGACCACATGAAGTGAAATCACTTGGTCATCGTCAGTGACATATGCATACTTTGGTTGGTCACTGTGCATGGTAGCCATACTGTGCCACTACATATTGAAGGTCTTTGTACTTGCTAGTCAATAACTAGTATTCAAAAACAATTGCTCCCCCCTCAGACCATTTGTGACCCGTGTTATGAGTTGTCAAAGTAAACTACACATAGTGACATTATTTGGTCATTGTCTGTGACATATGCATACTTGGGTTGGTCATTGTACATGGTAGCCACACCGTGCGACTACTTACTGAACCTCCTTGTGCTTGCTAGTTGATACTTGGTGTTGGGTTGGAAGTTGGGATGGAAGTTGGGATGGAAGTTGGGTTGGAATTTGGGTTGGAAGTTGGGCTTAAAGCTGGTTTGGAAGTTGGGTTGGAAGTTGGGTTGGAAGTTGGGTTAAGGTTGGGATGGAAGTTCGGATGGATGTTTGGTTGCAAGTTGGGTTCGAAGTTGGGTTGGAAGTTGGGCTCAAAGTTGGGCTAGAAGTTGGGTCGGAAGTTGGGTTGGAAGTTGGGTTGGAAGTTGGGTTGGAAGTTGCGTTGGAAGCTGGGTTGCAAGTTCGGTGGGAAGTTGGGTGGAAAGTTGGGTTGAAAGTTGGGTTGGGAGTTGGGTTTGAAGTTGGGTTGGATGTTGGGTTGGAAGTTGGGCTGGAAGTTGGGATGGAGGCTGGGTTGGAAGTCTGGATGGAAGTTGGGATGGAAGTCGGGTTGGAAGTCGGGTTGGAAGTTGGGTTGGAAGTTGGGTTGGAAGTTGGGTTCAAAGTTGGGTTCAAAGTTGGGTTGGTCGTTGAGCTCAAATTTTGGTTGGACGTTGGGTTGGAAGTTGGGTTTGAAGTTGGGTTGGAAGCTCGTTTGGAAGTTGTGTTGGAAGTTGGGATGGAAGTTGGGTTGGAAGTTGGGCTAGAAGTTGGGTTGGAAGTTGGGTTGGAAGTTGGATTGGCAGTTGGGTTGAAAGTTTGGTTGGAAGTTGGGTTGGAAGTTGGGTTGGATGTTGGGTCAGAAGTTGGGATGGAAGTTGGGATGGAAGTTGGGTTGGAAGTTGGGTTGGAAGTTGGCTTGGAAGTTGGGTTGGAAGTTGGGATAGAAGTTGGATTAGAAGTTGGGTTGGATGTTGGGTTGGAATTTGGATTGGAATTTGGGCTGGAAGTTGGGTTGGAAGTTGGGTTGGAAGATGGGTTGGGAATTGGGTTTGAATTTGGGTTGGAAGTGGGGTTGGATGATGGGTTGGAAGTTGGGTTGGATGTTGGGATGGAATCTGGGTTGGAAGTTGGGTTGGCAGTTGGATTGTACGTTGGGTTGCAAGTTGGGCTGAAACTTGGATTGGAATCTGGGTTGGAAGTTGGGTTGAAAGTTGCGATGGAATTTGGGTTGCATGTTGGGATGGAAATGGGGTGTAATTTGAGTTAGAATTTGGGTTGGAAATTGGATTGGAAGTTGGGTTGGAAGTTGGGTTGGAAGTCGGATTGGAAGTTGGGTTGGAAATTCAGTTGGAAGTTGGGATGGAAGTTGGGATGGAGGTTGGATTGGAATTCGGTGTGGAATTAGGGTTGGAAGCTGGTTTGGAATTTGGGTTGGAAGTTGGGTTGGAAGTTGGGTTGGAAGCTGGGTGAAATGTTGGGATGGAAGCTGGGGTGGAAGTTGGGTTGGAAGTTAGGTTGGAAGTTGGGTTGGAAGTTGGGCTTGAAGTTGGGCTGGAAGTTGGGTTGGAAGTTGGCTTGTAAGTTGGATTGGAAGTTGGGTTGGAACTTGGGTTTGAAGTTGGGTTGGAAGGTTGGTTGGAAGTTGGATTGGAAGTTGCGATGGGAGTTGGGTTGGACATTGGGATGGAAGTTGGGATAGAAGTTGGGTTGGAAGTTGAGTTGGAAGTTGGGTTGGAAGTTGGGTTGGAAGTTGGGTTGGAAGCTGGGTTTGAAGTTGGGTTGAATGTTGGGTTGGATGTTGGGATGGAAGTTGGGTTGGAAGTTGAAGTGGAACTTGGGTTGGAAGTTAAGTTGGAAGTTGGGTTGGAGGTTGGGTCCTTAGTTGGGTTGGAAGTTGATTTATAAGTTGGGATGAAAGTTGGGATGGAAGATGGATTAAAAGTTGGGTTGGAAGTTCGGCTCGAAGTTGGGTTGGAAGTTGGGTTGGCATTTGGATTGTGGAAGTTGGAATGGAAGTTGGTTTCAAAATTGGGCTGGAATTTGGGTTGGAGGTTGGGTTGGAAGTTGGGTAAGAAGCCGGGTTGGAAGTTGGGTTGGATGTTGGGTAAAACGTTGGGTTGGAAGCTGGGTTGAAAGTGGGGATGGAAGTTGGATTGGAAGTTGAAATGGAAGCTAGGAAGGAAGTTGGGTTAGAAGCTTGGTTGGAAGTTGAGTTGGAAGTTGGGTTGGAAATTGGGTTGGAAGTTGGGTTGGAAGTAGGGTTGGAAGTTGGGTTAGAAGTTGGGTTGCATGTTAGGTTGGAACTTGGATTGGAAGTTGGGTTGCAAGTTGGGTTGGAAGTTGGGTTGGAAGCTGGGTTGGAAGCTGAGTTGGAAGTTGGGTTGGAAGTTGGGTTCGATGATGGGTTGGAAGTTGGGTTGGAAGTTGGGTTGGAAGTTGGGCTGGAAGTTGGGCTGGAAGCTGGGTTGGAAGTTGGGTTGGAAGTTGGGTTGGAAGTTGGGTTGGATGATGGGTTGGAAGTTGGGTTGGAAGTTGGGTTGGAAGTTGGGCTGGAAGTTGGGCTGGAAGCTGGGTTGGAAGTTGGGTTGGAAGTTGGGTTGGAAGTTGGGTTGGAACCTGAGTTGGAAGTGGTGTTGAAGTTGGGATGGAAGTTGGGTTGGAAGTTGTGCTGGAAGTTGGGTTGGAAGTTGGGATGGAATTTGTATTGGAAGTTGGGTTGGAAGTTGGGTTTGAATTTGGGTTGGAAATTGGTTCGGACTTTGCGATCGAAAATGGAATGGGAGTTGGGTTGGAAGTTGGGTTGGAAGTTGGGTTGGAAGCTGGGCTAGAAGTTGGATCAGATGTTTAGTTGGAAGTTGGGTTGGAAGTTGGGTTCGAAGTTGGGTTGGAAGTTGGGTTGGAAGTTGGGCTGAAAGTTAGGTTGGAAATTGGGCTGAAAGTTGGGTTTGAAGTTGGGAAGAAAGCTGGGTTGGAAGTTGGGAAGAAATCTGGGTTGGAAGCTGGGTTGGAATTTATGTTGGAAGTTGAGTTGGAAGTCGGATTGGAATTAAGTTTGGAAGTTGGGTTGGAAGTTGGGTTGGAAGATGGGATGGAAGTTGGGATGGAAGTTGGGTTGGAAGTTGGGATGGAAAATGAGATGGAATTGGGCTTGAAATGGGGTTGGAATCTGGGTTGGAAGTTGGGCTCGAAGATGGGTTGGAAGTTGAGTTGGAAGTTAGGTTGGAAGTTGGTTTGGAAGTTGGGTTGGAAGCTGGGATGGAAGTTGAGTTGGAAGTTGGGATGGAAGTTGGGATAGAAGTTGGGCTAGAGTTTCGGTTGAAAGCTGGGTTGGATGATCGTTTGGATGTTGGGTCGATAGTTGGTTTGGAAGCTGGGTTGGAAGTTGGGTTGGAAGTTGGGTTGGAAGTTGGGTTGGACGTTGGGTTGGTATTCGGGCTGGAAGTTGGGTTGGAAGCTGGGTTGGAAGTTGGGATGGAATTTGGGTTAGAAGTTCGGATGGAAATTGGGATGGAAGTCGGGTTGGAAGTTGGGTTGGACATTGGGTTGGAAGTTTGATTGGAAGTTGGGCTGGAAGTTGGGTTGGAAGTTGGGTTGAAAGTTGGGTTGGATGTTGGGTTTGATGTTGGGTTGGAAGTTGGGTTGGAAGTTGGGTTGGAAGTTGGGTTGGAAGTTGGGTTGGATGTTGGGTTGGAAGCTGGGTTGGAAGTTGGGTTGGAAGTTGGATTGACAGTTGAGTTGGAAGGAGGGTTGGAAGTTAGGTTGGAGGTTGGGATAAAAGTTGGGTTAGAAGTTGGGATGGAAGATGGGATGGAAGATGGGATGGAAGTTGGGGTGGAAGTTGGGTTGCAAGTTGGGTTGGAAGATGGGTTGGAAGTTGGGTTAGAAGTTGGGCTGGATGTTGGGCTGGAATTTGGGTTGGAAGTTGGGTTGGAAGTTGGGTTGGATGTTGGGTTGAAAGTTGGGTTGAATGTTGGTTTGGATGTTGGGTTGGAAGTTGGGTTCAAAGCTGGGTTGGAGGTTGTTTTGGAACTTGGGTTGGAAGTTGGGTTGGAAGTTGGGTTGGAAGTTGGGTTGGAAGTTGGGTTGGAAGTTGGGGTCGAAGTTGGGTTGAATGTTGGATTGGTAGTTGGGTTGGAAGTTGGGTTGCAAGTTGGGTTGGAAGTTGGGTTGGAAGTTGGGTAGGAAGTTGGGTGGGAAGTTGGGTTGGAATTTGGGTGTGAAGCTGGGTTGGAGGTTGTGTTGGAAATTGGGATGGAAGTTGGATTGGAAGTTAAGCTGGACGTTGGGTTGGAAGTTGGGCTGGAAGTTGGGTTGCAAATTGGGTTGGAATGTGGACGGAAAATGGGATGGAAGTTGGGTTGGAAGTTGGGTTGGAAGTTGGGTTGGACGTTGGGTTGGAAGTGGGGTTGGAAGTTGGACGACAAGTTGGGTTTGATGTTAGGTTGGAAGTTGGATTAGAATTTGGGTTGGAAGTTGGGTTGTAAGTTGGGTTTGAAGCTGAGTTGAAAGTTGGGTTGGAAGTTGGGTTGGGAGTTTGGTTGGAAGTTGGGTTGGAAGTTGGGTTGGAAGTTGGATTGGACGTTGGGTTGGAAGTTGGGATAAAGTTGGGTTGGAAGTTGGGTTGGAAGCTGGGTTAGAAGTTGGGTTGGAATTTGGATTCGAAGTTGGGTTGGAAGTTGGGTTTGAAGTTGGATTGGAAGTCAGGTTGGAAGGTGGGTTGGAAGTTGGGTTGGAAATTGGGATGGAAGCTGCAATGGAGGTTGTGTTGGAAGTTGGGTTGGAAAGTGGGATGAAATATGGGTTGGAAGTTGGGTTGAAAATTGGATTGGAAGTTGGGCTGGAAGTTGGATTGGAAGTTGGGTTGGAAATTGGGTTGGAAGTTGGGTTGGAAGTTGGGTTAGAAGTTGGGTTGGAAGTTGGGTTATGGAATTTGGGCTGGAATTTGGGTTGGAAGTTGGGTTGGGATCTGGGATGGAAGTTTAGTTGTAAGTTGGGATGGAAGTTGGGATGGACGTTGGTTGGAATTTGGTGTGGAAGGTGGGTTGGAAGCTGGTTTCAAAGTTGGGCTGGAAGTTTGGTTCGAAGTTGGGCTGGAAGTTGGGATGGATGTTGGGATGGAAGCTGGGCTTGACGTTGGGTTCGAAGTTGGGTTGGGAGTTAGGCTGAAAGTTGGGCTGGAAGTTGGGTGGGAAGTGGGGTTGGAAATTGGGTTGGAAGTTGGGTTGGAAGTTGGGTTGGAAATTGGGTTGGAAGTTGGGTAGGAAGTTTGGGTGGAAGTAGGGTTGGAAGTTGGGTTGGAAGTTGGGTTGGAAGTTGGATTGGAAGTTGGGATGGAAGCTTGGTTGGAAGTTAGGTTGGAAGTTGGGTTGGGAGTTGGGTTGGAAGTTGAGCTGGAACTTGAGTTGGCCGTTTTGTTGGAAGTTGGGTTGGAAGTTGGTTTGGAAGTGGGTTTGGAAATTGGGTTGGAATTTGGGTTGTGAAAAATGGTTTGAAAGTTGGTTTTGAAATTGGGTTGGAAGTTGGGTTGGAAGTTGGGTTGGAAGCTGGGTAAGACGTCGGGTTGGAAGTTGGGTTGGATGTTGGATAAAAGGTTGGGTTGGAAGGTGGGTTGGAAGTGGCGATGGAAAGTGGGTTGTAAGTTGGAATGGAAGTCAGGATGAAAGTTGGGTTAGAAGTTGGGATGGAAGTTGGGTTAGAAGTTGGCTTGGATGTTAGGTTGGAAACTGGATTGGAAGTTGGCTTGGAAGTTGAGTTGGATGTTGGGTTTGAAGCTGAGTTGGAAATTGAGTTGGAAGTTAGGTTCGAGGTTGCGTTGGATGTTTGGTTGGAAGTTGGGTCGGAATTCAGGTTGGAAGTTGGGTTGGAAGTTGGGTTGGAAATTGGGTTGAACGTTGTGTTGGAAGTTGGGTTGGAAGTTGGGTTGTAAGTTGGGTTGGAAGTTGGGATGGACGTTTAATTGGAAATTGGGATGGAAAATGGGATGGAAGTTGGGTTGAAAGTTGGGCTGAAAGTTGGACTGGAAGTTGGCCTGGATGTTGGGTTGGAAATTGGGTTGGAAATTGGGTTGGAAGCTGGATTGGAAGTTGGGTTGGAAGTTGGGTTGTAGAGGTTGGGCTGGAAGTTGAATTGTAAGTTGGGTTGGAAGTTTGGATGGAAGTTGACTTGGGAGTTGGGATGGAAGTTGGGATGGAAGTTGGGTTGGAATTTGGGTTGGAAGCTGGGTTGGTGGCTGGTTCGGAAGTTGGGTTGGAAGTTGGGTTGGAAGCTGGGTTGGAAGTTGGGATGGAAGTTGGGATGGAAGTTTAGGTGCAAGTTGGGTTGGAATTTTGGCTGGAAGTGAACCTCGATGTTGGGCTGGAAGTTGTGTTGGAAGTTGGGTTGGAAGGTGGGTTGGAAGTTGAGTTGGAAATGGGGTTGGAAGTAAGGTTGGATGTGGGGCTGGAAGTTGGATTGGAAGTTGGGTTGGAAGTTGGGTTGGAAGCTGGGATGGAATTTCTGTTGGAAGCTGGGATGGATGCTGGGTTGGAAGTTGGATTGGAACTTGTATTGGAAGTCGGATTGGAAGTTGGGCTTGAAGTTGGGTTGGAAGTTGGACTGGAAATTGGGTCGGAGGCTGGGATGGAAAATGGGATGGAAGTTGGGTTGGAAGTTGGGCTGAAAGTTGGGTTGGAAGTTGGACTGGAAGTTGGGTTGGATGTTGGGTTGGAAGTTGGGTTGGAAGTCGGGTTGGAAGTTGGGTTGGATGTTGGGTTTAAAGTTAGGTTCAAAGGCTGGGCTGGAAGTTGGGCTGGAAGTTGGGATGGAAGTTTGGTTGGAAGTTGGGTTGGAATTTGGGCTGGAATTATGGTTGGAAGTTGGATTGGAAGTTGGGTTTGAAGTTGGATTGGAAGTTGGGTTGGAAGTTGGGTTGAAATTTGGGTTGGAAGTTGGGATAGAATTTGGGATGGAAGCTGGGTTGGAAGTTGGAATGGAAAATGGGCTGGAAGTTGGGTTGGAACTTGGCTTGGAAGTTGGGTTCGAAATTTGGTTGGAAGTTGGGTTGGAAGTTGGGTTGGAACTTGGGTTGGAAGCTGGTTTCAATGTTGGGTTGAAATTTGCGATGGAAGTTGAGATGGAAATATGGATGGACGTTGGGATGTAAGTTGGGCTGAAATTTGAGTTCAAAGTTGGGTAGGAAGTTGGGTTGGAAGTTGGGTTGGAAGTTGGGTTGGTATTCGGATTGGAAGTTGGGCTGGAAGGTGCGTTGGAAGTTGGAATGGAAGTTGAATTAGAAGTTCAGAATGAAGCTCGGATGGAATTTGGGTTTGACGTTGGGTTAGACGTTGAGTTGGAAGTTGGATTGGAAGTTGGAATGGAAATTGGGTTGGATGTTGGATTGGAAGTTGGGTTGGAAGTTGGGCTGGAAGTTGGGTTGCAAGTCGGGTGGGAAGTTGGGCTGGATGTTGGGCTGGAAATTGTGTTGGAAGTTGGGTTGGAAGTTTGGTTGAAAGCTGGGCTGGAAGTTGGGTTGGAAGTTGGGTTGGAAGTTGGGATGGATGTCGGGTTGGAAGCTGGAATGGAAGTTGGGCTGGAAGTTGGGTTGGAAGTTGGTGTGGAAGTTGGGTTGGAAGTTGGGTTCGAAGATGGGTTGGAAGTTCGTTTGGAAACTGGGTCGGCAGTTGCGTTGGACAATGGGATTGAAGTTGGGTTGGAAGTTGGGTTGGAAGTTGGGTTAGATGTTGAACTGGAAATTGGGTTGGATGTTGGGTTGGAAGTTGGGATGGAAGTTGGGTTAGAAGTTGGGATGAAAGTTAGGTTTGAAGTTGGGTTGGAAGTTGGGTTGGAAGTTGGGATGGAAGTTGGGTTGGAAGTTGAGTTGGAATGTGGGTTGGAACTTTTGTTGGATGTTGGATTGGAAGTTGGGTTGGAAGTTGGGTTCGAAGTTGGGTTTTAAGTTGGGTTGGAAGTTGGGTTGGAATTTGGGATGGAAGTTGGGTTGGAAGGTTGAATGGAACATGGGATGGAAGTTGTGTTGAAAGTTGGGCTGGAAATTGGGTTCAAAATTGGGTTGAAAGGTGGGTTGGAAGTTCGGCTGGAAGTTGGGTTTGAAGTTGGTTTGGAAGTTGAGTTTGAAGTTGGGATGGAAATTGAGTTGGAAGTTGGCATGGAAGTTGGGATGGAAGTTGGGCTGGAATTTGGATTGGAAGTTGGGTTGGACGTTGGTTTGGAAGTTGGGCCGGAAGTTGGTTTGGAAGTTGGGTTGGAAGTTGGGTTGGAAGCAGGGTTGGAAGTTGAGTTGGAAGTTAGGTTGGTATTCGGGTTGGATGTTGGGCCGGAAGTTGGGTTGGAAGGTGGGATGGAAGTTGGGTAAGAAGTTCAGAATGAAGTTGGGATTTAAGTTGGGATGGAAGTTGGGTTGGAAGTTGGGGTGGAAGTTGGGTTGGAAGTTGGGTTGGAAGTTGGGTTGGATGTTTGGTTAGAAGTTGGGTTGGATGATGGGTTGGAAGTTGGGTTGGAAGTTGGGTTGGAAGTTGGGTTAGAAGTTGGGCTAGGGGTTGGGTTGGAAGCTCAGTTGGAAGTTGGGTTGGAAGTTGGGTTGGAAGTTGGGATGGAAGTTGGGTTGGAAGTTTGGTTGGAAGTTGGGTTGGAAGTTGGGTTGGAAGTTGGGTTTGAAATCGGGTCGGAAGTTTCGATGCAAAATGGGATGGAAGTTGGGTTGGAAGTTCGATTTTAAGTTGGACTGGAAGTTGGGTTGGATGTTGGGTTGGAAGTTGGGTTCGAAGTTGGGATGGAAGTTGGCTCGGAAGTTGGGTTGGAAGTTGAGTTGAAAGCTAGGTTGGAAATTGGGTTGGAAGTTGGGTTGGGAGTTGGGATGGAATTTGGGTTGGAGGTTGGGTTGGAATTTGGGTTGGACGTTGGGTTGGAAGTTGGATTGGAAGTTAAGTTTGAAGTTGTGTTGGAATTTGGGTTGCATGTTGGGTTGAAAGTTGGGTTGGAAGCTGGAATGGAAGTTGGGATGGAAGTTGGGTTGGAAGTTGCCATAGAAAATGGGATGGAAGTTGGGTTG
Source organism: Penium margaritaceum (assembly GCA_023375785.1). NCBI lineage: Eukaryota > Viridiplantae > Streptophyta > Zygnematophyceae > Desmidiales > Peniaceae > Penium > Penium margaritaceum. The sequence goes on from SZWC01000500.1 coordinate 308,512, forward strand.
GAAGTTGGGTTGGAAGTTGTGTTTGTAGTTGGCTTGGAAATTGGGTTGAAATTTGGGTTGGAAGTTGGTTTGGAAGCTGGGTTGGAAGTTGGGATGAAAGGTGAGTTGGAAGTTGGGATGGAATTAGGGATGGAAGTTGGGCTGGAATTTGGGTTGGAGGTTGGGTTGACAGTTGGTTTTGAAGCTGGGTCGGACGTTGGTTTGGAAGTTGGGTTGGAAGTTGGATTGGAAGTTGGGTTGGAAGTTGGGTTGGTATTCGGGCTGGAAGTTAGGTTGGAAGTTGGCATGGAAGTTGGGATGGAAGTTGGATTGGAAGTTGGGATGGAAAATGGGATGGAAGTTGGGTTGGACGTCGGGTTGGAAGTTGGGTTAGAAGTTGGGTTGGAAGTTGGGCTGGAAGTTGGGTTGGAAGTTGGGTTGGAAGTTGGGTTGGAAGTTGGGTCGTTTGTTGGGTTGGAAGTTGTTTTATAAGTTGGGATGGAAGTTGGGATGGAAGTTGGATGAAAAGTTGGGTTGGAAGTTCGGCTCGAAGTTGGGTTGGAAGTTGGGCTGGCAGTTGGGTAGAAAGTGGGGTTGGAAGCTGTTTTGGAAGTTGGTTTGGAAGTTGGGTTGGAAGTTGGGTTGTGGAAGTTGGGTTGGAAATTGGCTTAAAAGTTAGGTTGGAAGTAGGGTTGGAAGTGGTTGGAAGTTTGGTTGGAATGTGGGTTGGAAATTGGGTTGGAAGTTGGGCTGGAAGTTGGGTTTGAATTTGGGTTGGAAGTTGTGTTGAGAGTTGGGTTGAAAGTTGGGTTGGAAGTTGGGTCAAATGCTGGGCTGGAAGTTGGGTTGGAAGTTGGATTGGAAGTTGGGGTGGAAGTGGGGTTGGAAGTTGGGATGGAAGTTGGGATGGAAGTTGGGTTGGAAGTTGGGTTGGAAGTTGGGTCGGAGGTTGGGTTGGAAGTTGGGTTGGAAGTTGGGTCGAAAGTTGGGTTGCAAGTTGGGTGGGAAGTTGGGTTGGAAGTTGGGTTGGAAGTTGAGTTGGAAGCTGGGTTGGAAGTTGGGTTGGAAGTTGGGTTGAAGGATGGGTTGGATGTTGGGTTGAAGCTGGGTTGGAAATTGGATTGCATGTTGGGTTGGAAGTTGGGTTGGAAGCTGGGTTGGAAGTTGGGTTGGAAGTTGGGTTGAAGGATGGGTTGGATGTTGGGTTGAAGCTGGGTTGGAAATTGGATTGCATGTTGGGTTGGAAGTTGGGTTGGAAGCTGAGTTGGAAGTTGGGTTGGAAGTTGGGTTCGAGCCGGGTTGGAAGTTGGGTTGGAAGTTGGGATGGAAGTTGGGTTGGAATTCGGATTGGAACTTGGGTTGGAAGTTGGGTTGGAAGTTGAGTTGGGAGTTCGGTTGGACACTGGGTTGGAAGTTGGGTTGGAAGTTGAGTTGGAAGTTGGGTTGGAAGTTGGATTGGAAGTTGGGTTGGAAGTTGGGTTGGAAGCTGGGTTGGAAGTTGTATTGGAAGTTGGGATGGAAGTTGGGTTGGGAGTTGGGCTGGAAGTTCGGTTGGATGTTGGGTTGGAATTTGGGTTGGAAGTTGGGTTGGAAGTTGGGTCGAAAGTTGGGTTGCAAGTTGGGTGCGAAGTTGGGTTGGAAGTTGGGTTGGAAGTTGGGATGGAAGTTGGGTTGGAAGCTGGGTTGGAAGTTGGGTTGGCGGTTGGATTGGAAGTTGGGTTGGAAGTTGGGATGGAAGATGGGTTGGAAGTTGGATTGAAAGTTGGGTTGGAAGTTGGGATGGAATTTGGGATGGAAGTTGGGTTGGAAGTTTGGATGGAAGTTGGGATGGAAGTTGAGTTGGAATTTGAGTTGGAAGTTGGGTTGGAAGCTGGTTTGGAAGTTGGGTTGGAAGTTGGGTTGGAAGTTTGGTTGGAAGTTGGGCTAGAAGTTTAATTGCAAGTTGGGTTGGAAGTTGGTTGGAAGTAGGGCTCGATGTTGGGCTGGAAGTTGGATTACAAGTTGGGTTGGAAGTCAGATTGCAAGTTGGGTTGGAAGTTGGGTTGGAAATCGGGTTGGAAGTTGGATTGGAAGTTGGGTTGGAAGTTTGGTTGGAATTTGAGCTGGAATTTGGGTTGTAAGTTGGGCTGGAAGTTGGGATGGAAGTTGGGTTGGAAGTTGGGATGGAAGTTGGGACGGAAGGTTGGTTGAAAGTTGGGTTGGAAGTTGGGTTGGAATTTGGATTGGAAGTTTGGTTCGAAGTTGGGTTGGAAGTTGAGTTGGGAGTTGGGTTGGACATTGGGTTGGAAGTTGGGTTGGAAGTTGAGTTGGAAGTTGGGTTGGAAGTTGGTTTGGAGTTCGGATGGAAGTTGGGTTGGAAGCTCGGTTGGAAGTTGTATTGGAATTTGGGATGGAAGTTGGGTTGGAAGTTTGGCTAGAAGTTGGGTTGGAAGTTGGGTTGGAAGTTGTGTCGGAAGTTGGTTTGGAAATTGGGTTGGAAGTTGGATTGGAAGTTGGGTTGGAAGTTGGACAAGACATTGGGTTGGATGTTGGGTTGGAAGTTGGGTTGGAGGTTGGGTTGGATGTTGGGTTGGATGTTGGGTTGGAAGTTGGGTTGAAAGTTAGGTTGGAAGTTGGGTTGGAAGTTGGGATGGAAGTTGGGTTGGAAGTTGGGTTGAAAGTTGGGTTGGAAGTTGGGTTGGAAGTTGGGTTGGAGGTTGGGTTGGATGTTGGGTTGGATGTTGGGTTGGAAGTTGGGTTGAAAGTTAGGTTGGAAGTTGGGTTGGAAGTTGGGATGGAAGTTGGGTTGGAAGTTGGGTGGAAATTAGGGTTGGATGTTGGGCTGGAATTTGGATTTGAAGTTGGGTTAGAAGTTGGGTTGGAAGTTTGGTTGGAAGTTCGGTTGAAGGTTGGGTTGGAAGTTAGGATGGAAGTTGAGATGGAAGTACGGTTGGAATTTGGGATGGAAAATGGGATGGAAATTGGAATGGAAGTTAACTTGGAAGTTGGGTTGGACGTTGGGTTGGAAGTTGGGCTGGAAGTTGGGTTGAAAGTTGGGTTGGAAGTTGGTTTGAAAGTTGGGTTGGAAGTTGGGATGGAAGTTGAGTTGGAAGTCGGGATGGAAGTAGGGATGAAAGTTGGGCTGGAATCTGGGTTGGACGTTGGGTTGGAAGTTGGTTTGGAAGTTGGGTTGAAAGTTGGTTTGGAAGTTGGATTGGAAGTTGGGTTGGAAGTTGGGTTGGAAGTTTGGGATGGAGAATGGGATGGAAGTTGGGTTGGAAGCGGGGTTGGAAGTTGTGTTGGAAGTTGGGTTCGAAGTTGAGCTAGAAGTTGGGTTGGAAGTTGGGTTGGAAGTTGTGTTTGAAGTTGGTTTGGAAGTTTGGTTGGAAGTTGGGATGGAAGTTGAGTTGGAAGCTGGGATGGAAAATGGAATGGATGTTGGGCTGGCATTCGGGTTGGAAGTTGGGTTGGAAGTTGGCTTGGAAGTTGTGTTGGAAGTAGGGTTGGAAGTCTTTGGGAGTTTGGTTGGTATTTGGGTTGGAAGTTGGCTTGGAAGTTGGGCTGGAAGTTGGGTTTGAAGTTGGGCTGGAAGTTGTGTTGGAAGTTTGGTTGGAAGTGGGGTTGGAAGTTGGGTTGAAAGCTGGGTTGGAAGTTGAGTTGGAAGTTGGGTTTGAAGTTGGGATGGAAGTGGGGTTGGAAGTTGGGATGGAAGATGGGATGGAAGTTGGGTTGGAACTTGGGTTGGAAGTTGGGTTAAAGGTTGGGTTGGAAGTTGGGTTGGAAGTTGGGTTAAAGGTTGGGTTGGATGTTGGGTTGAAGCTGGGATCGAATTTGGGTTGGAAGTTGGGATGGAAGTTGGGTTGGAAGTTCGGGTGGAAGTTGGGTTGGAAGTTGGGTTGGAAGTTGGGTTGGAAGTTTAGATGGAAGTTGGGTTGGAAGCTTGGGTGGAAGTTGGGTTGGAGGTTGGGTTGGATGTTGAGTTGGAAGTTTTGTTAAAGGTTGGGTTGGATGTTGGGTTGAGGCTGGGTTGGAGATTGGGTTGGAAGTTGGGTTGGAAGTTGGGTTGGAAGTTGGGTTGGAAGCTGAGTTAGAAGTTGGGTTAGAAGTTGGGTTCCATGTTGGGTTGGAAGTTGGGTTGGAAGTTGGGTTGGAAGTTGGGTTGGAAGTTGGGTTTGAAGTAGGATTGGAAGTTGCGTTGAAAGTTGGGTTGGAAGTTGGGTTGGAAGTTGGGTTGGAAGTTGGGTTAGAAGTTGCGATGGAAGTTCGGTTGGAAGCTTGGTTGGAAGTTGGGTTTGAATTTTGGTTGGATGTAAGGTTGGAAGTTGGGTTGGAAAATGTATTGGAAGTTGGGTTCGAAGTTGGGCTGGAAATTGCGTTGGAAGTTTGGCTGGAAGCTGGGATTGAAGTTGGGTTGGAAGTTGGGATGGAAGTTGGGATGAAAGTGGGGTTGGAAGTTGGGTTGAAAGTTGGGTTGGAAGTTGGGTTGGAAGTTGGGTTTAAAGTTGGATTTGAAGTTGAGTTGGAAGTTGGGTTGGACATTCGGTTGGAAGCTGGGCTGGAAGTTGGGTTGGAAGTTGGGTAACAAGTTGTATTCAAAGTTGGATTGGAATTTAGGTTGGAAGTTTGGTTGGAAAATGGACAAGACGTTGGGTTGGATATTGAGTTGGAAGTTGCGTTGGAAGTTGAGTTGGAAGTTGGGTTGGAAGTTGGGTTGGATGTTGGGTTGAAAGTTAGGTTGGAAGTTGGGTTGGAAGTTGGGTTGGAAATTGAGATGGAAGCTGGGTTAGAAGTTAGGTTGGAATTTGAGATGGAAGTTGGGTTGGATGTTGAATTGGAAGTGGGGTTGAAGTTGGGTTGGAAGTCCGGTTGGAAGTTGGATTAAAGTTGGGTTGGAAGTTGGGATGGAAGGTTGGATGGAAGTTGGGTTAGAAGTTGGGATGGAAAATGGGATGGAAGTTGGGTTTGAAGTTGGGTTGGAAGTTGGGTTCGAAGTTGGGTTGGAAGTTGGGCTAGAAGTTGAGTTGGAAGCTGGTTGGGAAGTTTGGTTGGAAGTTGGGATGGAAGTTGAGTTGGATATTTGTATGGAAGTTGGGATGGAAGGTGGGCTGGAATTTGGGGTGGAAGCTGGGTGGGAAGTTGGTTTGGAAGTTGGGTCGGAAGTTGGTTTGGAAGTTGGGTTGGAAGTTGGGTTGGAAGCTGGGTTGCAAGTTGTATTGGAAGTTGGATTGATATTCGGGCTGGAAATTTGGTTGGAAGTTGGGTTGGAAGTTGGGATGGAAGTTGGGTTAGAAGTTCGGATGGAAGTTGGGATGGAAGTTGGGTTGGAAGCTGGGTTGGATGTTGGGTTGGAAGTTGGATTGGAAGTTGGGTTTGAAGTTGGGTTGGAAGTTGGGTTGGAAGCTCTGTTCGAAGTTGGGCTGGAAGTTGGGATCGATGTTGGGTTTGAAGGTGGGTTGGAAGTTGGGTTTGAAGTTGGGCTGGAAGTTTGGTTGGAAGTTGGGTTGGAGGTTGGGATGGAAGTTGGGACGGAAGTTTTGTTGAAAGTTGGGTTGGAAGTTGGGTTGGAATTTGGATTGGAAGTTTGGTTCGAAGTTGGGTTGGAAGTTGAGTTGGGAGTTGGGTTGGACATTGGGTTGGAAGTTGGGTTGGAAGTTGGGCTGGAAGTTTGGTTGGAAGTTGGGTTGCAATTTTGGTTGAAAGTTGGGTTGGAAGTTGGGTTAGAAGTTGGATTGGAAGATGGGATGGAAGTTGAGTTGGAAGCTGGGATGGAAGTTGGGATGGAAGTTGGGTTGGAAGTTGGGGTCGAAGTTGGGCTAGAAGTGGGGTTGGAAGTTGGGTTTGAAGTTGGGTTAGAAGTTGGGTCGGATGTTGGGTTGGAAGTTGGGTTGGATTTTGGATTGGAAATTGGGTTGGAACATGGGTTGAAATATGGGATGGATGTTGGGCTGGAAGCTGGGATGGAAGTTGGGATGGAAGTTGGGTTGGAAGTTGGGGTGGAAGCTGGGTTGAAAGTTGGGTTGGAAGTTGGGTTGGATGTTGGGTTTGAAGTTGGGTTGGATGTTGGGTCGGAAGTTGGGTTGGAACATGGATTGGATGTTGGGATGGAAGTTGGGTTGGATGTTGGGATGGAAGTTGGGATGAAATTTGGCTTCGAAGTTGGGATGGAAGATGGATTGCAGGTTGGGCTGGAAGTTGACTTGGAAGTTGGGTTAAAGGTTGGGTTGGATGTTGGGTTGAGGCTGGGTTGGAAGTTGGGTTAGAAGTTGGGTTGGAAGCTGAGCTAGAAGTTGGGTTTGAAGTTGGGTTCGAAGTTGTATTGGAAGTTGGGTTGGAAGTTGGGTTGGAAGTTGGGCTGGAAGTTGGGTTGGAAGTTGGGCTGGAAGTTGGAATGGAAGGTGGGTTGGAAGTTGGGATGGAAGTTGGGATGAAAGTGGGGTTGGAAGTTGGGTTAGAAGCTGGGTTGGAAGTTGGGTTGGAGGTTGGGTTCAAAGTTGGATTGGAAGTTGAGTTGGAAGTTGGATTGGACATCAGGTTGGAAGTTGGGTTGGAAGTTGGGTTGGAAGTTGAGTTCAAATGTGGGTTGGAACATGGATTGGAAGTTTGGTTGGAAGTTTGGTTGGAATCTGGGTTGGAAGTTGTGTTGGAAGTTGGGATGGAAGTTGGGTTGGAAGTTCGGCTGGAAGTTGGATTGGGAGTTGGGTTAAAAGTTGTATTGAAAGATAGGTTGGAATTTTGGGACAGAAGTCGGGTTGGATGTTGAATAAGAAGATGGGTTGGAAGTTGGGTTGGAAGTCCGGTTGGAAGTTGGGTTGAAAGTTTGGTTGGAAGTTGGGGTGGAAGGTTGGATGGAAGTTGGGTTGGAAGTTGGGATGGAAAATTGGCTGGAAGTTGGCTTGGAAGTTGCGTTGGAAGTTGGGCCCAAAGTTGGGTTGGAAGTTGGGTTGGAAGTTGGGTTGGACGTTGGTTTGGAAGTTGGGTTGGACGTTGGGATGGAAGTTGAGTTGGAAGTTTGGATGGAAGTTGGGAAGGAAGGTTGGCTGGAATTTAGGTTGGAAGCTGGGTTGGAAGTTGGTTTGGAAGTTGGGTTGGAAGTTGGTTTGGAAGTTGGGTTGGATGTTGCGTTGGAAGTTGGGCTGGAAGTTGGATTGGAAGTTGGGTTTGTATTTAAGTTGGAAGTTTGGTTAACAGTTGGGTTGGAAGTCGGGATGGAAGTTGGGTTAGAAGTTGTGTTGGAAGTTGGGATGGAAGTTGGGTTGGAAGTTGGGCTGGAAGTTGGTTTGGAAGTTGGGTTGGAAGTTGGGTTAGAAGTTGTGTTGGAAGTTGGGATGGAAGTTGGGTTAGAAGTTGTGTTGGAAGTTGGGATGGAAGTTGGGTTGGAAGTTGGGCTGGAAGTTGGTTTGGAAGTTGGGTTGGAATTTGTATTGGAAGTTGGGTTGGAAGCTGGGTTGGAAGTTTGGTTGGAAGCTGGACAGGAAGTTGGGTTGGATGTTGGGTTGGAAGTTGGGTTGGACATTGGGCTGGAAGTTGGGTTGGAATTTGGGTTGGATGTTGGGTTGAAAGTTAGGTTGGAATTTGGGTTGGGAGTTGCGTTGGAAATTGGGATGGAAGCTGGGTTGGAAGTTAGGTTGGAATTTGGGATGGAAGTTGGGTTGGATGTTGAATTGGAAGTTGGGTTGGATGTTGGGTTGGAAGTTGGGTTGGAAGTCTGGTTGGAAGTTGGGTTGGAAGTTGGTTGGAAGTAGGGCTCGATGTTGGGCTGGAAGTTGGATTACAAGTTGGCTTGGAAGTTAGATTGCAAGTTGGGTTGGAAGTTAGGTCGGAAATCGGGTTGGAAGTTGGATTGGAAGTTGGGTTGGAAGTTTGGTTGGAAGTTGGGCTGGAATTTGGGTTGTAAGTTGGGCTGGAAGTTGGGATGGAAGTTGGGTTGGAAGTTGGGATGGAAGTTGGGACGGAAGTTGGGTTGAAAGTTGGGTTGGAAGTTGGGTTGCAATTTGGATTGGAAGTTTGGTTCGAAGTTGGGTTGGAAGTTGAGTTGGGAGTTGGGTTGGACATTGGGTTGGAATTTGGGTTGGAAGTTGAGTTGGAAGTTGGGTTGGAAGTTGGTTTGGAGTTGGGTTAGAAGTTGGGTTGGAAGCTCGGTTGGATGTTGTATTGGAATTTGGGATGGAAGTTGGGTTGTAAGATGGGTTAGAAGTTGGGTTGGAAGTTGGGTTGGAAGTTGTATCGGAAGTTGGTTTGGAAGTTGGTTTGGAAGTTGGATTGAAAGTTGGGTTGGAAGTTGGACAAGACATTGGGTTGGATGTTGGGTTGGAAGTTGGGTTGCAGGTTGGGTTGGATGTTGGGTTGGATGTTGGGTTGGAAGTTGGGTTGAAAGTTAGGTTGGAAGTTGGGTTGGAAGTTGGGATGGAAGTTGGGTTGGAAGTTGGGTTGAAATGAAGGTTGGATGTTGGGTTGGAAGTTGGGTTGCAGGTTGGGTTGGATGTTGGGTTGGATGTTGGGTTGGAAGTTGGGTTGAAAGTTAGGTTGGAAGTTGGGTTGGAAGTTGGGATGGAAGTTGGGTTGGAAGTTGGGTTGAAATGAAGGTTGGATGTTGGGTTGGAAGTTGGATTTGAAGTTGGGTTAGAAGTTGGGTTGGAAGTTTGGTCGGAAGTTGGGTTGAAGGTTGGGTTGGAAGTTAGGATGGAAGTTGGGATGGAAGTTGGGTTGGAATTTGGGATGGAGAATGGGATGGAAATTGGAGTGGAAGTTAACTTGGAAGTTGGGTTGGACGTTGGGTTGGAAGTTGGGCTGGAAGTTGGGTTTAAAGTTGGATTGGAAGTTGGTTTGAAAGTTGGGTTGGAAGTTGGGATGGAAGTTGACTTGGAAGTTGGGATGGAAGTAGGGATGAAAGTTGGGCTGGAATTTGGGTTGGAAGTTGGGTTGGATGTTGGTTTGGAAGTTGGGTTGAAAGTTGGTTTGGAAGTTGGATTGGAAGTTGGGTTGGAAGTTGGGTTGGAAGTTTGGTTGGAAGTTGGGTTGGTATTCGGGTTGGACGTTGGGCTGGAAGTTGGGATTGAAGTTGGGATGGAAGTTGGGTTGGAAGTTGGGATGGAGAATGGGATGGAATTTGGGTTGGAAGCTGGGTTGGAAGTTGGGTTGGAAGTTGGGTTTGAAGTTGGGCTGGAAATTGGGTTGGAAGTTGGGTTGGAAGTTGTGTTTGAAGTTGGTTTGGAAGTTGGGTTAGATGTTGGGATGGAAGTTGAGTTGGAAGCTGGGATAGAAGTTGGGATGGATGTTGGGGTGGAATTCGGGTTGGAAGTTGGGTTGGAAGTTGGCTTGGAAGTTGGGTTGGAAGTAGGGTTGGAAGTGGTTGGGAGTTTGGTTGGTATTTGGGTTGGAAGTTGGGTTGGAAGTTGGGCTGGAAGTTGGGTTTGAAGTTGGGCTGGAAGTTGTGTTGGAAGTTTGGTTCGAAGCGGGGTTGGAAGTTGGGTTGAAAGCTGGGTTGGAAGTTGAGCTGGAAGTTGGGTTTGAAGTTGGGATGGAATTGGGGTTGGAAGTTGGGATGGAAGATGGGATGGAAGTTGGGTTGGAACTTGGGTTGGAAGTTGGGTTAAAGGTTGGGTTGGAAGTTGGGTTGGAAGTTGGGTTAAAGGTTGGGTTGGATGTTGGGTTGAAGCTGGGATGGAAGTTGGGTTGGAAGTTGGGATGGAAGTTGGGTTGGAAGTTCGGGTGGAAGTTGGGTTGGAAGTTGGGTTGGGAGTTGGGTTGGAAGTTTAGATGGAAGTTGGGTTGGAAGCTGGGGTGGAAGTTGGGTTGGAGGTTGGGTTGGATGTTGAGTTGGAAGTTTGGTTAAAGTTTGGGTTGGATGTTGGGTTGAGGCTGGGTTGGAAGTTGGGTTAGAAGTTGGGTTGGAAGTTGGGTTGGAAGTTGGGTTTGAAGCTGAGTTAGAAGTTGGGTTGGAAGTTGGATTCCAAGTTGGGTTGGAAGTTGGGTTGGAAGTTGGGTTGGAAGTTTGGTTGGAAGTTGGGTTGGAAGTTGGGTTGGAAGTTGGAATGGAAGTTGGGTTGGAAGTTGGGTTGGAAGTTGGGTTGGAAGTTGGGTTAGAAGTTGCGATGGAAGTTCGGTTGGAAGCTTGGTTGGAAGTTGGGTTTTAAGTTTGGTTGGATGTTAGGTTGGAAGTTGGGTTGGAAAATGTATTGGAAGTTGGGTTTAAAGTTGGGCTGGAAATTGGGTTGGAAGTTTGGCTGGAAGTTGGGATTGAAGTTGGGTTGGAAGTTGGGATGGAAGTTGGGATGAAAGTGGGGTTGGAAGTTGGGTTGAAAGTTGGGTTGGAAGTTGGGTTCAAAGTTGGGTTCAAAGTTGGATTGGAAGTTGACTTGGAAGTTGGGTGAGACATTCGGTTGGAAGTTGGGTTGGAAGTTGGGTTGGAAGCTGGGTTGGAAGTTGTGTTGGAAGTTGGGATGGAAGTTGGGCTGGAAGTTGGGTTGGAAGTTGGGTAAGAAGTTGTATTCAAAGTTGGGTTGGAATTTGGGTTTGAAGTTTGGTTGGAAAATGGACAAGACGTTGGGTTGGATGTTGAGTTGGAAGTTGGGTTGGAAGTTGAGTTGGAAGTTGGGTCGGAAGTTGGGTTGAATGTTGGGTTGAAAGTTAGGTTGGAAGTTGGGTTGGAAGTTGGGATGGAAATTGAGATGGAAGCTGGGTTAGAAGTTAGGTTGGAATTTGAGATGGAAGTTGGGTTGGATGTTGAATTGGAAGTGGGGTGGAAGTTGGGTTGGAAGTCCGGTTGGAAGTTGGATTAAAGTTGGGTTGGAAGTTGGGGTGGAAGGTTGGATGGAAGTTGGGTTAGAAGTTGGGATGGAAAATGGGATGGAAGTTGGGTTGGAAGTTGGGTTGGAAGTTGGGTTCAAAGTTGGGTTGGAAGTTGGGCTAGAAGTTGAGTTGGAAGTTGGTTTGGAAGTTGGGTTGGAAGTTGGGATGGAAGTTGAGTTGGATGTTTGTATGGAAGTTGGGATGGAAGGTGGGCTGGAATTTGGGGTGGAAGCTGGGTGGGAAGTTGGTTTGGAAGTTGGGTCGGAAGTTGGTTTGGAAGTTGGGTTGGAAGTTGGGTTGGAAGCTGGGTTGCAAGTTATATTGGAAGTTGGGTTGGTATTCGGGCTGGAAATTTGGTTGGAGGTTGGGTTGGAAGTTGGGATGGAAGTTGGGTTAGAAGTTCGGATGGAAGTTGGGATGGAAGTTGGGTTCGAAGTTGGATTGGATGTTGGGTTGGAAGTTGGATTGGAAGTTGGGTTTGAAGTTGGGTTGGAAGTTGGGTTGGAAGCTTTGTTCGAAGTTGGGCTGGAAGTTGGGATGGAAGTTGGGTTTGAAGGTGGGTTGGAAGTTGGGTTGGAAGTTGGGCTGGAAGTTTGGTTGGAAGTTGGGTTGCAATTTTGGTTGAAAAGTGGGTTGGAAGTTGGGTTGGAAGTTGGGTTGGATGATGGGATGGAAGTTGAGTTGGAAGCTGGGATGGAAGTTGGGATGGAAGTTGGGTTGGATGTTGGGGTCGAAGTTGGTTTGGAAGTGGGGTTGGAAGTTGGGCTTCAATTTGGGTTAGAAGTTGGGTTGGATGTTGGGTTGGAAGTTGGGTTGGATGTTGGTTGGAACTTGGGTTGCAACTTGGGTTTGAAGATGGGATGGAAGTTGGGCTGGAAGCTGGGATGGAAGTTGGGATGGAAGTTGGGTTGGAAGTTGGGGTGGAAGTTGGATTGGAAGTTGGGTTGGAAGTTAGGTTTGAAGTTGGGTTGGATGTTGGGTCGGAAGTTGGGTTGGAAGTTGGGTTGGAAGTTGGGTTGGAAGTTGGGTTGGAAGTTGCGTTGAAAGTTGGGTTAGAACATGGGTTGGAAGTTGGGATGGAAGTTGGGTTGGAAGTTGGGATGGAAGTTGGGATGATATTTGGCTTGGAAGTTGGGGTGGAAGATGGGTTTGAGGTTGGGCTGGAAGTTGGGTTGGAAGTTGGGTTAAAGGTTGGGCTGGATGTTGGGTTGAGGCTGGGTTGGAAGTAGGGTTGGAAGTTGGGTTGGAAGTTGGGTTGGAAGTTGGGTTGGAAGCTGAGTTAGAAGTTGGGTTTGAAGTTGGGTTCGAAGTTGTATTGGAAGCTGGGTTGGAAGTTGGGTTGGAAGTTGGGCTGGAAGTTGGGTTGGAAGTTGGGCCGGAAGTTGGGATGGAAGTTGGGTTGGAAGTTGTATTGGAAGCTGGGTTGGAAGTTGGGTTGGAAGTTGGGCTGGAAGTTGGGTTGGAAGTTGGGCCGGAAGTTGGGATGGAAGTTGGGTTGGAAGTTGGGATGGAAGTTGGGATGAATGTGGGGTTGGAAGTTGGGCTGGAAGTTGGGTTGGAAGTTGGGTTGGAAGTTGGGTTCAAAGTTGGATTGGAAGTTGAGTTGGAAGTTGGGTTGGACATTCGGTTGGAAGTTGGGTTGGAAGTTGAGTTCAAAGGTGGGTTGGAACTTAGATTGGAAGTTGGGTTTGAAGTTGGGTTGGAAGCTGGGTTGGAACTTGTGTTGGAAGTTGGGATGGAAGTTGGGTTGGAAGTTGGGTTGCAAGTTGGGTAAGAAGTTGTATTCGAAGTTAAGTTGGAATTTGGGTTGGAAGTTTGGTTGGAAGTTGGACTGGAAGTTGGGTTGGATGTTGAGTTGGAAGTTGGGTTAGAAGTTGTATTCGAAGTTAAGTTGGAATTTGGGTTGGAAGTTTGGTTGGAAGTTGGACTGGAAGTTGGGTTGGATGTTGAGTTGGAAGTTGGGCTGGAAGTTGGGTTGGAAGTAGGGTTGGAAGTTGGGTTGGATGTTAGGTTGGAAGTTGGGTTGCAAGTTGGGTAAGAAGTTGTATTCGAAGTTAAGTTGGAATTTGGGTTGGAAGTTTGGTTGGAAGTTGGACTGGAAGTTGGGTTGGATGTTGAGTTGGAAGTTGGGCTGGAAGTTGGGTTGGAAGTAGGGTTGGAAGTTTGGTTGGATGTTAGGTTGGAAGTTGGGTTGGAAGTTGGGTTGGAAATTGGGATGGAAGCTGGGTTAGAAGTAAGGTTAGAATTTGAGATGGAAGTTGGGTTGGAAGTTAAATTGGAAGTGGGGTGGAAGTTGGGTTGGAAGTCCGGTTGGAAGTTGGGTTGAAAGTTGCGCTGGAAAATGGGATGGAAGTTGGGTTGGAAGTTGGGTTTAAAGTTGGGTTAGAAGTTGGGTTGGAATTTGGGCTGGAAGTTGGGTTGGAAGTTGGTTTGGAAGTTGGGTTGGAAGTTGGGATGGAAGTTGAGTTGGATGTTTGGATGGAAGTTGGGATGGAAGGTGGGCTGAAATTTGGGGTGGAAGCTGGGTTGGAAGTTGGTTTGGATGTTGGGTCGGAAGTTGGTTTGGAAGTTGGGTTGGAAGTTGGTTTGGAAGCTGAGTTGCAAGTTGTATTGGAAGTTGGGTTGGTATTCGGGTTGGAAGTTTGGTTGGAACTTGGGTTGGAAGTTGGGATGGAAGTTGGGTTAGAAGTTCAGATGGAAGTTGGGATGGAAGTTGGGTTGGAAGTTGGGTTGGATGTTGGGTTGGAAGTTGGATTGGAAGTTGGGTTTGAAGTTGGGTCGGAAGTTGGGTTGGAAGTGGGGTTGGAAGTTGGGTTTGAAGTTGGGTTAGAAGTTGGGTTGGATGTTGGGTTGGAAGTTGGGTTGGATATTGGATTGGAAATTGGGTTGGAACATGGGTTCAAAGATGGGATGGATGTTGGGCTGGAAGCTGGGATGGAAGTTGGGATGGAAGTTGGGTTGGAAGTTGGGGTGGAAGTTGGGCTGAAAGTTGGGTTGGAAGTTGGGTTGGAAGTTGGGTTTGAAGTTGGGTTGGATGTTGGGTCGGAAGTTGGGTTGGAACATGGATTGGATGTTGGGATGGAAGTTGGGTTGAATGTTGGGATGGAAGTTGGGATGAAATTTGACTTCGAAGTTGGGGTGGAAGATGGGTTGCAGGTTGGGCTGGAAGTTGGGTTGGAAGTTGGGTTAAAGGTTGGGTTGGATGTTGGGTTGAGGCTGGGTTGGAAGTTGGGTTGGAAGTTGGGTTGGAAGCTGGGTTGGAAGCTGAGCTAGAAGTTGGGTTTGAAGTTGGGTTCGAAGTTGTATTGGAAGTTGGGTTGGAAGTTGGGTTGGAAGTTGGGCTGGAAGTTGGGTTGGAAGTTGGGCTGGAAGTTGGGATGGAAGGTGGGCTGGAAGTTGGGATGGAAGTTGGGATGAAAGTGGGATTGGAAGTTGGGTTGGAAGTTGGGTTGGAAGTTGGGTTGGAGGTTGGGTTCAAAGTTGGATTGGAAGTTGAGTTGGAATTTGGGTTGAACATTGGGTTGGAAGTTGGGTTGGAAGTTGGGTTGGAAGTTGAGTTCAAATGTGGGTTGGAACTTGCATTGGAAGTTTGGTTGGAAGTTTGGTTGGAATCTGGGTTGGAAGTTGTGTTGGAAGTTGGGATGGAAGTTGGGTTGGAAGTTCGGCTGGAAGTTGGGTTGGAAGTTGGGTTGGAAGTTGTATTGAAAGTTAGGTTGGAATTTGGGACAGAAGTCGGGTTGGATGTTGAATAAGAAGATGGGTTGGAAGTTGGGTTGGAAGTCCGGTTGGAAGTTGGGTTGAAAGTTGGGTTGGAAGTTGGGGTGGAAGGTTGGATGGAAGTTGGGTTGGAAGTTGGGATGGAAAATCGGCTCGAAGTTGGCTTGGAAGTTGGGTTGGAACTTGGGCCCAAAGTTGGGTTGGAAGTTGGGTTGGAAGTTGGGTTGGACGTTGGTTTGGAAGTTGGGTTGGACGTTGGGATGGAAGTTGAGCTGGAAGTTTGGATGGAAGTTGGGAAGGAAGGTGGGCTGGAATTTGGGTTGGAAGCTGGGTTGGAAGCTGGTTTGGAAGTTGGGTTGGAAGTTGGTTTGGAAGTTGGGTTGGATGTTGCTTTGGAAGCTGGGTTGGAAGTTGGATTGGAAGTTGGGTTGGTACTTGGGTTGGAAGTTTGGTTAACAGTTGGGTTGGAAGTCGGGATGGAAGTTGGGTTAGAAGTTGTGTTGGAAGTTGGGATGGAAGTTGGGTTGGAAGTTGGGCTGGAAGTTGGTTTGGAAGTTGGGTTGGAAGTTGGGTTGGAAGTTGGGATGGAAGTTGGGTTAGAAGTTGTGTTGGAAGTTGGGATGGAAGTT
This sequence comes from Penium margaritaceum, assembly GCA_023375785.1. NCBI lineage: Eukaryota > Viridiplantae > Streptophyta > Zygnematophyceae > Desmidiales > Peniaceae > Penium > Penium margaritaceum. Next base: position 323,604 of record SZWC01000500.1, read on the forward strand.
GGGTTGGAAGTTGGGCTGGAAGTTGGTTTGGAAGTTGGGTTGGAATTTGTATTGGAAGTTGGGTTGGAAGTTGGGTTGGAAGTTTGGTTGGAAGTTGGACAGGAAGTTGGGTTGGATGTTGGGTTGGAAGTTGGGTTGGATGTTGGGCTGGAAGTTGGGTTGGAATTTGGGTTGGATGTTGGCTTGAAAGATAGGTTGGAATTTGGGTTGGGAGTTCCGCTGGAAATTGGGATGGAAGCTGGGTTGGAAGTTAGGTTGAAATTTGGGATGGAAAATGGGTTGGATGTTGAATTGGAAGTTGGGTTGGATGTTGTGTTGGAAGTCTGGTTGGAAGTTGGGTTGAAAGTTGGGTTGGAAGCTGGGATGGAAGGTTAGATGGAATTTGGGTTGGAAGTTGGGATGGAAAATGGGATGGATGTTGGGTTGGAAGTTGGATTGGAAGTTGGGTTCGAAAATGGGTTGGAAGTGGGGTTGGAAGTTGGGTTGGAAGTTGGTTTGGAAGTTGGGTTGGAAGTTGGGATGGAAGTTGAGTTGGAAGTTTGGATGGTAGTTGGAATGGAAGGTGGGCTGGAATTTGGGGTGGAATCTGGGTTGGAATTTGGTTTGGAAGTTGGGTCGGAAGTTGGTTTGGAAGTTGGGGTGGAAGTTGGGTAAGAAGTTGGGTTGGAAGTTGTAATGGATTTTGGGTTGGTATTCGGGTTGGAAGTTTGCTTAGAAGTTGGGTTGGAAGTTGGGATGGAAGTTGGGTTAGAAGTTCAGATGGAAGTTGGGATACAAATTGGGTTGGAAGTTGGGTTGGAAGTTGGGTTGTAAGTTGGATTGGAAGTTGGGTTTGAAGTTGGGTTGTAAGTTGGGTTGGAAGTTTTGTTGGAAGTTTGGCTGGATGTTGGCATGGAAGTTGGGTTGGAAGATGGGTTGGAAGTTGGGTTGGAAGTTGGATTGGAAGTTGGGTTGGAAGTTGGGTTCCAATTTGGGTTGAAAGTTGGGTTGGAAGTTGGGTTGGAAGTTGGGTTGGAAGATGGGATGGAAGTTGGGTTGGAAGTTGGGATGGAAGTTGGGATGGAAGTTGGGTTAGAAGTTGGGGTGGAAGTTGGGCTGGAAGTTGGATTGGAAATTGGGTTGGAAGTTGGGTTAGAAGTTGGGTTGGATGTTGGGTTGGAAGTTGGGTTGGAAGTTGGGTTGGAAGTTGGGTTGGAACTTGGGCTGGAAGATGGGATGGAAGTTGTGCTGGAAGCTGGGATGGAAGTTAGGATGGAAGTTGGGTTGGAAGTTGCGGTGGAAGTTGGGTCTGAAGTTGGGTTGGAAGTTGGGTTAGACGTTGGGTGTGATGTTGGGTTGGAAGTTGGGTTGGAAGTTGGGATGGAAGTTGGGTTGGAAGTCTGGTTGAAAGTTGGGTTGAAAGATGGGTTGGAACATGGGTAGGAAGTTGGGATGGAAGATGGGATGGAAGTTGGTATGGAAGTTGGGATGGAAGTTGGGTTGGAAGTTGGGGTGGAAGTTGGGTTGGAGGTTGGGTTAAAGGTTGGGTTCGATGTTGGGTTAAGGCTAAGTTGGAAGTTGGGTTGCAATTTGGGTTTAACGTTGGGTTGGAAGTTGGGTTGGAAAATGGGTTGGAAGATGGGATGGAAGTTGGGTTGGAGGCAGGGATGGAAGTTGGGATGGTAGTTGGGTTGGAAGCTGGGGAGGAAGTTGGGTTGGAATTTGGGTTGGAAGTTGGGTTGGAAGTTGGGTTAGAAGTTGGGTTGGATGTTTGGTTAGAAGCTGGGTTGGAAGTTGGGTTGGAACTTGGGTTGGAAGATGGGATGGAAGTTGGGCTGGAAGCTGGGATGGAACTTAAGATGGAAGATGGGTTGGAAGTTGGGGTGGAAGTTGGGTTGGAATTTGGGTTGGAAGTTGGGTTGAAAGTTGGGTTAGAAGTTGGGTTGGATGTTGGGTTGGAAGTTGGGTGGGAAGTTGGGTTGGAAGTTGGGTTGGAAATTGGGTTGAAAGTTGGGTTGGAACATGGGTTGGAAGTTGGGATGGATGTTGGGCTGGAAGTTGGGATTGAAGTTGGGATGGAAGTTGGGTTGGAAGTTGGGGTGGAAGTTGGGTTGGAGTTTGGGTTGGAAGTTGGGTTGGAAGTTGGGATAAACGTTGGGTAGGATGTTGGGTTGAGGCTAAGTTGGAAGTTAGGTTGGAAGTTGGGTTGGAAGTTGAGTTGGAAGTTGGGTTGGAAGCTGAGTTAGAATTTGGGTTGGAAGTTGGGTTCGAAGTTGGGTTGGAGGTTGTGTTGGAAGTTGGGTTGGAAGTTGGGTTGGAAGTTGGGTTGGGAGTTGGGTTGGAAGTTGGGTTGGAAGTTGGGTTGGAAGTTGGGTTGGAAGTTGGGTTGGAAGTTGGGCTGGAAGTTGGGTTGGAAGTTGGGATGGAAGTTGGGATGGAAGTTGGGTTGGAAGATGGGTTGGAAGTTGGGTTGGAAGTTGGGTTGGAAGTTGGGTTGGAAGTTGGGTTGCAATTTGGGTTGAAAGATGGTTTGGAAGTTGGGTTGGAAGTTGGGTTGGAAGATGGGATGGAAGTTGGGTTGGAAGTTGGGATGGAAGTTGGGATGGAAGTTGGGTTGGAAGTTCTGGGTGGAAGTTGGGCTGGAAGTTGGGTTGGAAATTGGGTTGGAAGTTGGGTTAGAAGTTGGGTTGGATGTTGGGTTGGAAGTTGGGTTGGAAGTTTGGTTGGAACTTGGGTTGGAAGATGGGATGGAAGTTGTGCTGGAAGCAAGGATGGAATTTGGGATGGAATTTGGGTTGGAAAATGGGGTGGAAGTTGGGTTGGAAGTTGGGTTGGAAGTAGGGTTGGCAGTTGGGTTAGACGTTGAGTTGGATATTGGGTTGGAAGTTGGGTTGGAAGTTGGGATGGAAGTTGGGTTGGACGTTTGGTTGAAAGTTGGGTTGAAAGATGGGTTGGAACATGGGTAGGAAGTTGGGATGGAAGTTGAGGAAGTTGGGATGGAAGTTGGGATGGAAGTTGGGTTGGAAGTTGGGGTGGAAGTTAGGTTGGAGGTTGGGTTGGAAGTTGGGTTGGAAGTTGGGTTAAAGGTTTGGTTCGATGATGGGTTGAGGCTGGGTTGGAAGTTGGGTTGCAATTTGGGTTGAACGTTGGGTTGGAATTTGGGTTAGAAGTTGGGTTGGAAGATGGGATGGAAGCTGGGTTGGAAGCTGGGATGGTAGTTGGGATGTTAGTTGGGTTGGAAGTTGGGGTGGACGTTGGGATGGAAGTTGGGTTGGAAGTTGGGTTGGAAGTTGGGTTAGAAGTTGGGTTGGATGTTGGGTTGGACGTTGGGTATGAAATTGGGTTGGAACTTGGGTCTGAAGATGGGATGGGAGTTGGGCTGGAAGCTGGGATGGAACTTAAGATGGAAGATGGGCTGGAAGTTGGGGTGGAAGTTGGGTTGGAAGTTGGGTTGGAAATTGGGTTGAAAGTTGGGTTAGAAGTTGGGTTGGATGTTGGGTTGGAAGTTGGGTTGGAAGTTGGGTTGGAAGTTGGGTTGGACATGGTTTGAAAGTTGGGTTGGAACATGGTTTGGAAGTTGGGATGGAAGTTTGGTTGGAAGTTGGGATGGAAGTTGGTGTGGAAGTAATGTTGGAAGTTGGGATGGAAGTTGGGATGGAAGTTGAGTTGGAAGTTGAGGTGGAAGTTGGATTGGAGGTTTGGTTGGAAGTTGGGTTGGAAGTTGGGTTAAATTTTGGGTAGGATGTTGGGTTGAGGCTGGGTTGGAAGTTAGGTTGGAAGTTGGGTTGGAAATTGGGTTCGATGTTGGGTTGGAAGCTGAGTTAGAAGTTGGGTTGGAAGTGTGGTTCGAAGTTGGGTTGGAGGTTGTGTTGGAAGTTTGGTTGGAAGTTGGGTTTAGAGTTGGGCTGGAAGTTGGGTTGGAAGTTGCGTTGGAAGTTGGGTTGGAGGTTGGGTTGGAAATTGGGTTGGAAGTTGGGTTGGAAGTTGGGATTGAAGTTCGGTTGGAAGCTTGGTTGGAAGTTTGGTTGGAAGTTGCGTTGGAAGTTAGTTTGGAAGTTGGGTTGGAAGGTTTATTGGAAGTTGGGTTGGAATTTGGATGGGAAGTTGGGCTGGAAGGTCGGTTGAAAGTTGGGCTGGAAGTTGGGATGGAAGTTGGGTTGGAAGTTGGGATGGAAGTTGGGATGAAAGTGGGGTTGGAAGTTGGGTTGGTAGTTGAAAGTTGGGTTCAAAGTTGGGTTCAAAGTTGGATTGGACATTGAGTTGGAAGTTAGGTTGGACATTGGGTTGGAAGTTGGGTTCGAAGTAGAGTTCAAAGGTGGGCTGGAACTTGGATTGGAAGCTGGGTTGGAAGTTGGGTTGGAAGTTGGGTTGAAAGTTGGGTTGGAACATGGGTTGGAAGTTGGGATGGAAGTTGGGTTGGAAGTTGGGATGGAAGTTGGGATGGAAGTTGGATTGGAAGTTGGGGTGGAAGGTGGGTTGGAGGTTGGGTTGGAAGTTGGGTTGGATGTTGGGTTAAAGGTAAGGTTGGATGTTGGGTTGAGGCTTGGTTGGAAGTTAGGCTAGAAGTTGGGTTGGAAGTTGGTTTGGAAGCTGAGTTAGAAGATGGGTTGGAAGTTGGGTTCGAAGTTGGGTTGGAAGTTGGGTTAAAAGTTGGGTTGGAAGTTGGGTTTGAAGTTGGGTTGGAAGTTGTGTTGGAAGTTGGGTTGGAAGTTGGGTTGGAAGTTGGGTTGGAAGTTGGGATGGAAATTGGGCTGGAAGTTGGGTTGGAAGTTGGGATGGAAGCTCAGTTGGAAGCTTGGTTGAAAGTTGGGTTGGAAGTTGGGCTGGAAGTCTCGTTGGAAGTTGGGTTGGAAGTTGTATTGGAAGTTGGATTGGAAGTTGGGTTGGAAGTTGGGCTGGAAGTTGGGTTGGAAGTTGGGCTGGAAGTTGGGATGGAAGTTGGGTTGGAAGTTGGGATGGAAGGTGGGATGAAAGTATGTTTCGAAGTTTGGTTGGAAGTTGGGCTGGAAGTTGGGTTGGAAGTTGGGTTCAAAGTTGGATTGGAAGTTGAGTTAAAAGTTGGGTTGAACATTGGGTTTGAAGTTGGGTTGGAAGTTGAGTTCAGAGGTGGGTTTGAGCTTGGATTGGAAGTTGGGTTGGAAGTTGGGTTCTAAGCTGGGTTGGAAGTTGTGTTTGAAGCTGGGATGGAAGTTGGGTTGGAAGTTGGGCTGAACGTTGGGTTGGAAGTTGGGTTGGAAGTTCTATTGGAAGCTGGTTTGGAAGTTGGGTTGGAAGTTTGGTTGGAAGTTGGACTGGAAGTTGAGTTGGATGTTGGGTTGGAACTTGGGTTGGTAGTTGGGTTGGAAGTTGGGTTGGATGTTGGGTTGGATGTTGGGTTGAAAGTTAGGTTGGAAGTTGGGTTGGAAGTTGGGTTGGAAATTGGGATGGAAGCTGAGTTGGAAGTTAGGTTGGAATTTGGGATGGAAGTTGGATTGGATGTTGAATTGGTAGTTGGGTTGGAAGTTGTGTTGGAAGTCCGGTAGGAAGTTGGGTTGAAAGTTGGGTTGGAAGTTGGGATGGAAGGTTGGATGGAAGTTTGGTTGGAAGTTGGGATGGAAAATGGGACGGAAGTTGGGATGGAAGTTGGGTTGGAAGTTGGGCTCAAAGTTGGGTTGGACGTTGGGTTGGAAGTTGGGTTGGAAATTGGGATGGAAGTTGAGTTGGAAGTTTGGATGGAAGTTGGAATGGAAGGTGGGCTGGAATTTGGGTTGGAAGCTGGGTTGGAAGTTGGTTTGGAAATTGGGTCAGATGTTGGTTTGGAAGTTGGGTTGGAAGTTGGGTTGGAAGTTGGATTGGAAGTTGGGTTGGTATTCGGGTTGGAAGTTTGGTTGAAGGTTGGGTTGGAAGTTGGGATGGAAGTTGAGTGAGAAGTTTGGATGGAAGTTGGGATGGAAGTTGGGTTGGAAATTGGGCTGGACGTTGGGTTGGAAGTTGGATTGGAAGTTGGGTTTGAAGTTGGGTTGGAAGTTGGGGTGGAGGTTTGGTTGGAATTTGGGCTGGAAGTTGGGATGGAAGTTGGGTTGGAAGTTGGATTGGCAGTTGGGTTGGAAATTGGGTTGGAAGTTGGGTTGGAAGTTCGGTTGTAGGTTGGGTTGGAAGATGGGATGGAAGTTGGATTGGAAGCTGGGATGGAAGTTTGGATGGAAGTTGGGTTGGAAGTTGGGGTGGAGGTTGGGTTGAAAGTTGGGTTGGAAGTTGGGTTGGAAGTTGGGGTAGAAGTTGGGTTGGATGTTGTGTTGGAAGTTGGGTTGGAAGTTGGGTTAGAAGTTGGGTTGGAAGTTGGGTTGGAAGTTGGGTCGGAATCTGGGTTGGAACATGAATAGGAAGTTGGGAAGGAAGTTGGGATGGAAGTTGGGTTGGAAGTTGGGTTGGAAGATGGGATGGAAGTTGGGTGGGAAGCTGGGATGGAAGTTGGGATGGAAGTTGGGTTGGAAGTTGGGGTGGACGTTGGGCTGGAAATTGGGTTGGAAGTTGGGTTGGAAGTTAGGTTAGACGTTGGGTTGGATGTTGGGTTGGAACTTGGGTTGGAAGTTGGGTTGGAAGTTGCGTTGGAAGTTGGGTTGAAAGTTGGGTTGGAACATGGGTTGGAAGTTGGGTTTGAAGCCGGGATGGAAGTTGGGTTTGAAGCTGGGTTGGAAGTTGGGTTGGAAGTCGGGTTGGAAGTTGTGTTGGAAGTTGGGTTGGAAGTTGGGATGGAAGTTGAGTTGGAAGTTGGGTTGGAAGTTGGGTTGGAAGTGGGGTTGGAAGTTGGTTTGAAAGATAGGTTGGAATTTGGGTTGGAAGTTTGGTTGAAAGTTGGGATGGAAGTTGGGTCGGAAGTGTCGGTAAAATGTAATGTACTACAATATGCAATGAGGAGAATGTTGGTAAGGTCTGAAGCTTCGACGAAGATGTAGGCTGCTCACAGAGATTTGACGTCACATGTGAGGAATAAAGCACTTGCACACCAAGAATGAAGGAGTATTGCTGCTGCTGAATTGATGGAATGGGTGGGTGCAGCACCAGAGGTGCGGGCACTTTGGATGGGCTGGATTGATGTTGTGTAGGACCCAAGGAGCGGGCGAGCCGCCAGGCAAGACGCAGCATCGAGGCACGGGCTGAACCTGTGAAGGTGCCGCAGCTGCCAAGGAACGAGCACAAGGCAACGAGATGATTGTAGCATAGACAATGAGGAATGGGTGCGGTCCGAGACGCGGGCAAGCCGGCAGGCGAGCCGCAGCGCCGAGGAGTGGGCTGAGTCTGTTGGCAGTGCCGCAGCAGTCAAAGGACGAGAACAAAATGGTCAAGACAGTCGCAGCGTAGAGGAGGCATGAACTGAGCTGTTGATGGGAACGATAGCGGAGGCCTGATGAGCTTGGTTGACGCTGCTTGTTAGGCACAAGCCTGAAGGAAGTACTAGCCGCAGCCTTTGTGGGCGGGCAAGCATGCAGAGGGGACTGCCGCAGGGTCAGGGACCGGGCAAGACGGCGGGCCGAGCCTGAGGTACCAAGAGCGGGCTAGTAAGGAGCAACAAGGAACTGAGTGGGGGTGGGACAAGGTCCGAGCCGAGCAGAAGCAAAGCCATAAGTGCGGCCAGGAAAACACACCGATGAACTGATGAATCTGGTTAATGACAATGAAGTAGGCAAACAAGGTTTAATACTAGCCTAGAGAAAATGAACACTAGGACTACTATGGTGGGCGGTGCGTCCTGTGGCGCCTCGGTCGCTTCGCGACTGCTGCTGCTTGTCTTGATGCTTGGTGCGGCTTGGTGATGCCGACTCAGGAACACCGTGGGTATTCGGAACGTTGGTGTGTTGTGCGCGGGAGGGGCTTTGTCGGATAGTGTGGGCGGAACCGCATCTTGCTGGTTGGAATGGCGGCATTGCGAACGGTACCGATAAGCGCGGGATGCCAGCCCTTGGGCTCCTGCTGATGTTCACTATTGATCTTTTGCCGTTGCGTTTGATGTTGCCGGTCATGGGAGATGAGACATATCGGGTGAGGATATTTCTGTGTATACGCTTGGTGTCTTGTGTCGAGTGGACACACGGATAATTCTGACAGCCGCCATCACTTGCACAAGACACCGAAGCTGATTCGGTTCACACATTGATGTAGGGGTTGAGTGGAGCCGGCCTGGGGGAGTGAAGCCATGATCCCATGGTGCCAGTGTTGAAGACAAAGATGGTGGAAGGGAACGGCCCTTGGAATCAAGCTCGATGCTGCTCCTTATGTCGTGACAGTCTCGTAGCTGGTAGGGAAAGAGGAATAGTTCAAACGGTGGAGTTGCAATGGAGTTCACAGACATATTCGGACATGTGCTTAAGACATTTGGGATAGGCCGACACGGATCTCCTTTTGTTGTGGCTGATGGGGACACGTTGTTGATGGGTTGATTTGGGTCTCCGAGAGAAGGGGACAAGGGGATTTCAGTTGGTGTTGGCAATGCAGTTGATGGACGGAGGGAGGACACATCAGGGCTTTCTTTGTAGAGTGGCTGTGCACTGGTAGGTGTGGATGGTGTAGGAACTTTGCTGATGGGTTCACCTGTTGCTGAAGTCAGATGAGGTCTGAGCGTCCGGGTGGTGATGTGGAGTAGCAGGGCCCATTTTCTGTCTTCGAGAGTTTGTTGAGACAGATCAGGGACATCGGAGGTGTTTCCAATGAGCAGGTCATGCAGTTGCTGCTGCCAGTTGTTCAGTGCAGCCATGAGGTGGGAGGTTGCAATGACGTTGAGTCATTTGTTGGATGAGGGGAAGTCTGCGTCACGACTGCTTGATGATCATAGGAGTGTGATGATGTTCGAGTGGGTTGGCAAGGTGTTGAGCAGAGAGTAGGGGTTGGTGGAGATCAGAGGTGGTAGAGGACTGTGGAGAGAGACGTCGAGTCTGAGCAGGGTGATGCTGCCACCACATCACAATCAAGATTACGCTGCCACCGTGAAGCCTTGAATCTCTGAGGGAATTGGGACTATTGCTGCTGCTTCTAGAAGAGTTGATGGAGACGCTGTTGGTGGAGAAGTGTTTGGGTGTAGTGGCTGATTTGTTGCCGAGGAAAGGAGCTTTGTAGGTGGATGAAGTGAAGATGGCATCACAAGAGCTGCGGAGAGACGTGAGAGGGGATTGGCGTGGGAGGTTGAAATAATGCCAAGGAAGATAGATTGGTGCTGATTGGAGGATGTTGTTGAGCTCAGAGGAACGCCAGAATGAGACAAAGCTGCTGCTTTTGTTGGAACTTCTGCTGAGGAAGACCGAGGTAGGTGATGACTAATGAGACATGATGTTTGCTGACTTTGAGGGCCGTAACAGATGAGTCAGGCCATCGTACTCGTCAAAGGGAGCTTGCGCCCATACACAACTTCCCCTGACAGTAGATGGCACAAAGAGCAGTGCTGTGCAGATGGTCTGCAGCTGGATTTGAGGAGGTAGCGGCAGCGTGCGTTGGCCTGGTGTTTTAGGCGTCAGTGGAGGATCATGGCGTGGCAGATGAGGCAGAACCTTTTGCTGAGCTCTGATACCATGTCGGTAAAATGTAATGCACTACAATATGCTGTGAGGAGAATGTTGGTAAGAGCAGAAGCTTTGACGAAGACCAGGCTGCTGGCAGAGGTGTGACGGCACATGTGAGGAGTAAAGCACTTGCAGACCAGGAATGAAGGATTATTGGTGCTACTGAGTTGATGGAATGCGTGGGTGCAGCACCACCGGTGCGGGAACTTTGGATGGGCTGGAATGATGTGGTGCAGGACCCAAGGAGCGGGCGAGCCGCCAAGCGAGTCGCAGCTTCGAGGCACGGGCTGAACCTGTGAAGGTGCCGCAGCTGCCAAGGAACAAGCACAAGTCAGCAGGATGATTCTAGCATAGGCAATGAGGAATGGGTGCGGTCCTAGATGCAGGCGAGCCGGCAGGCAAGCTGCAGCGCCAAGGCGTCTGATGAGTCTGTTGGCAGTGCAGCAACAGTCAAAGGATGAGCACAAAATATTCAAGACTGTCGCAGCATAGAGGAGGCATGAACCGAGCTGTTGATGGCTACGATAGCGGAGAACTGATGAGCTTGGTGGAGGCGATGCTTGTTAGGTACGAGCCTGAAGGAAGTACTAGCCGCAGCCTTTGTGGGATTGCAAGTGAGCAGAGGGGACTGGCGCAGCTTCACGGACAGCGCAAGGCGGCAGGACGAGCCTGCAGTACAGAGAGCATGCTACTCAAGAGCAACAAGGAACTGAGTGGGGACGGGACGAGGTCCGAGCCGAGCAGAAGCAAAGCGATAAGTGAGGCGAGGATAACACACCGATGAACTCATGAATCTGGTTAAGGATAATGAAGTAAGAATACAAGGTTTTATACTAGCCTAGAGAAAATAAACAATAGGCCTACTATGGTGGGCGGTGCGTCCAGTGGTGCCTCAGTCGCTTCGCGACTGCAGCTGCTTGTCTTGATGCTTGGTGCTTCTTGGTGATGCCGACTCGGGAACACTGCGAGTCTTTGGAACGGTGGTGTGTTGTGCGCGGGAGGGGCTTTGTCGAAGAGTGTGAACCGAACCACATCTTGCTCGTTGGGATGGCGGCATTGCGAACGGTACCCGTCAGCGCGGGATGCCGGCCGTTGGGCTCGCACCGATGTTGACTATTGGTCTTTTGCCGTTGCGTATGTTGTTGCCGGTCGTGGGAGAGGAGACATATCGGGCAAGGGTATTCGGGTATTTCCCATTCGCCCAAACTGCCACTGGATTGCCTTGGGTATACGCTTGGTGTCTTGTGTCAAGTGGACATACGGATAATTCTGACGGGAAGTTGAGTTGGAAGTTGGGTCGGAAGTTGTGTTGGAAGTTGGATTGGAAGTTGGGCTGGAGGCTGGGTTGGAAGTTGCGTTGGAGATTGAGTTGAAAGTTGGGTTGGAAGCTGGGATGGAAGTTGGGATGGAAATTGGGTTAGAAGTTGGGATGGAAAACGGGATGGAAGTTTGGTTGGAAATTGGGTTGGACATTGGGTTGGAAGTTGGGTTGGAGGTTGGGTTGGAAGTTGGGTTGGAAGTTGGGTTGGAAGTTGGGATGGAATCTGGGTGAGTAGTTTGGATGGCAGCTGGGATGGAAGTTGGGTTGGAAGTTGGGTTGGACGTTGGGTTGGAGGTTGGGTTGGAATTTGGGTTGGAAGTTGGGTTGGAAGTTGGGTTGGAAGCTGGGTCAAAAGTTGGGTTGGAAGTTGGGTTGGAAGTTGGGTTGGAACTTGGGTTAAAAGCTGGGATGGAAGTTGGGTTGAAAGTTGGGATGGAAGTTGGGATGAGGGTTGGGTTGGAAATTGGGTTGGAAGTTGGGATGGAATTTGGGTTGGAAGTTGGGTTGGAAGTTGGGTTGGAAGTTGGGTTGGAAGTTGGGTTGGAAGTTGGGTCGGAAGTTGGGTTGGAAGTTGGGTTGGACGTTGGGTTGGAGGTTGGGTTGGAATTTGGGTTGGAAGTTGGGTTGGAAGTTGGGTTAAAAGCTGGGATGGAAGTTGGGTTGGAAGTTGGGTTGGAAGTTGGGTTGGCAGTTGGATTGGAAGTTGGGTCGGAATTTGGGTTGGAAGTTGGGTTGGATGTTGGGTTGGAAGTTGGGTTGGAATTAGGTTTGGAAGTTGGGTTGGAAGTTGGGTTGAAAGTTGGGTTGGAAGCTGGCTTGGAGGTTGGGTTGGAAGTTGGGTTGGAAGTTGGGTTCGAAGTTGGGTTGAATGCTAGGCTGGAAGTTGGGTTGGAAGCTGTCTTGGAAGTTGGGCTGGAAGTCGGGCCGGAACTTTGGCAGGAAGTTGAGTGGGAAGTTGGGTTGGAAGTTGGTTTCAAAGTTGGGCTGGAAGTTGGGTTGGAAGTTGGGTTGGAAGTTGGGTTGGAAGTTGGGTTGGGATGGACATTGGGTTGGAAGTTGGGTTGTGCCAGAGTTGTGCAAGGGTTGTGCCAGAGTTGTGCCCGAGTCGTGCTAAAGGTGTCCCAGAGTTGTGCCAGAGTTGTGCCAGTGTTGTGACAGAGTTGTGCTAGAGTTGTGCCAGAGTTATGCCAGAGTTGTGCCAGAGTTGTCTCAGAGTAGTGCCATGGTTGTGCCAGAGTTGTGCCAGAGTTGAGCCTAAGTTGTGCCAGAGTTGTGCCAGAATTGTGCCAAAGTTGTGCCAGAGTTGTGCCAGAGTTGTGTCAGAGTTGTGCCAGAGTTGTGTCAGAGTTGTGCCAGATTTGTGTCATAGTTGTACCAGAGTTGTGCCAGAGTTGTGCCAGAGTTGTGCCAGAGTTGTGCCAGAGTTGTGCCGGAGTTGTGCCACAGTTGTTCTGGAGTTGTGCCATAGCTGTGCCAGAGTTGCGCCAGAGTTGTGCCAAAGCTATGCCAGAGATGTGCCAAACATGTTAGAGAGTCGTGCCATAGTTGTGCCAGATTTGTGCCAGAGTTGTGCCATAGTTGTGCCAGAGCTGTGCCAGAGTTTTGCCACAGTTGTGCCAGAGTTGTTCCAGAAATGTGCCAGAGTTGTGCCATGGTTGTGCCGGGTTGTGCCCGAGTTGTGCCAGAATTGTGCCATAGTTGTACGAGAGTTGTACTAGAATTGTGCCAGAGTTTTGCCAGAGTTGTGCAGGAGTTGTGCCAGAGTTGTGCCAAAGTTGTGCCAGAGTTGTGCCAGAGTTGTTCCAGAGTTGTGCCAGAGTTGTGCCAGAGTTGTGCCATAGTTGTGCCAGAGTTGTGCCAGAGTTGTGCAAGAGTTGTGCCAGAGTTGTGCCAGAGTTGTG
>SZWC01000500.1:337078-347078 GCA_023375785.1 Penium margaritaceum
GAGTTGTGCCAGAGTTGTGCCAGAGTTGTGCCAGAGTTGTGCTAGAGTTGTTCCAGAGTTGTGCCAGGTTTGTGCCAGAGTTGTGCCAGAGTTGTGCCAGAGTCGAGCCAGAGTTTTGCCAGAGTTGTGCCAGAGGTGTGCCAAAGTTGTGCCATAGTTGTGCTTGAGTTGTGCCAGAGTTGTGCTATATCTGTGCCAGAATTAAGACAGAGTTGCCCCAGATTTGTGCCAGAGTTGTGCCACAGTAGTTCTGGAGTTGTGCCAGAGTTGTGCTCGAGTTGTGCCAGAGTTGTGCCAGAGTTGTGCAAGAGTTGTGCAATAGTTGTGCCAGAGTTGTGCCAGAGTTGTGCCACAGTTGTGCCACAGTTGTGCCACAGTTGTGCTGGAGTTGTGCCATACTTGTGCCAGAGTTGCGCCAGGGTTGTGTCCTAGTTGTGCCGGAGATGTGCCAAACTTGTACCTGAGTCGTGCCAGAGTTGTGCCAGAGTTGTGCTACAGTTATGCAATTGTTGTGCAAGAGTTGTGCCAGAGTTGTGCCAGAGTTGTGCCATAGTTGTGCCAGAGTTGTGCCAGAGTTTTGCCAAAGTTGTGCCAGAGTTGTGCAAGAAATGTGCCATGGTTGTGCGAGGGTTGTGCCCGAATCGTGCGAGATTTGGGCCATAGTTGTACCACAGTTGTGCTATAATTGTGCCAGAGTTTTGCCAGAGTTGTGCAAGAGTTGTGCCAGAGTTGTGCCAGAGTTGTGCCAGAGTTGTTCCAGAGTTGTGCCAGAGTTGTGCCAGAGTTGTGCCAGAGTTGTGCCAGAGTTGTGCCAGAGTTGTGCCAGGGTTGTGCCAGAGTTGTGCCAGAGTTGTACCACAGTTGTGCCAGAGTTGTGCCAGAGTTTTGCCAGAGTTGTGCCAGCGTTGTGCCAGAGTTGAGCCAGAGTTCTGCCAGAGTTGTGTCAGAGTTTTGCCAGAGTTGTGCAAGAGTTGTGCCAGAGTTGTGCCAGAGTTGTGCTGGGGTTGTGCCATAGTTGTGCCAGAGTTGCGCCAGAAATGTGCCAGAGTTGTGCCGGAGATGAGCCAGACTTGTGCCATATTTGTGCCAGAGTTATGCCAGAGTTGTGCCTGAGTTGTGCAATAGTTTTGCAGGAGTTGTGCCAGATTTGTGCCAGAGTTGTGCCATAGTTGTGCCAGAGTTGTGCCTGAGTTATGTCAAAGTTGTGCCAGCGTTGTGCCAGAGTTGTGCGAGAGTTCTCCTGAGGTGTACCAGAGTTGTGCCAGAGTTGTGCCAGAGTTGCACCTGAGTTGTGCCACAGTTGTGCCAGAGTTATGCCATAGTTGTGCAAGAGTTGTGCCAGAGTTGTGCCAGAGTTGTGCTAGAGTTGTGCAAGAGTTATTCCAGAGTTGTGCCAGTGTTGTGACACAGTAGTGCCAGAGTTGTGCCAGAGTTGTGCCAGAGTTGTGCCAGAGTTGTGCAGGAGTTGTGCCAGATTTGTGCCAGAGTTGTGCCAGAGAACTGCCAGAGTTGTGCCAAATTTGTGCCAGAGTTGTGCCAGAGTTGTGCCAGAGTTGTGCCATAGGTGTGCCCAATTTGTGTCATAAATGTGCCATAGTTGTTCCAGAGTTGTGCCAGTGTTGTGCCAGATTTGTGTTAGATTGTGCAAGAGTTGTGCCAGAGTTGTGCTATAGTTGGACCAGAGTTGTGCCAGAGTTGTGCCAAAGTTGTGCCAAAGTTATGCAAGGGTTGTGCCCGAGTTGTGCCACAGTTGTGCCAGAGTTGTACCAGAGTTGTGCCAGAGTTGTGCCAAATCTTTGCCATAGTTGTGCCAGATTTGTGCCAGTGTTGTGCCAGATTTGTGCCCGATTTGTGCTTTAGTTGTGCCAGAGTCGTGCCAGATTTGTGCCAGAGTTGTGCCAGTGTTGTGCCAGAGTTTTACCAGAGTTGTGCCAGAGGTGTTCCAGGGTTGTGCCAGATTGGTACCAGAGGTGTGCCAGAGTTGTGCCAGAGTTGTGCTAGAGTTGTTGCAGAGTTGTGCCAGGGTTGTGCCAGAGTTGTGCCAGAGTCGGGCCAGAGTTGTGCCAGAGTTGTGCCAGAGGTGTGCCAAAGTTGTGCCATAGTTGTGCCTGATTTGTGCCAGAGTTGTGCTATATCTGTGCCATATTTGTGCCTGAGTTGCACCAGATTTGTGCCAGAGTTGTGCCATAGTAGTTTTGGAGTTGTGCCAGAGTTGTGCCAGAGTTGTGCTTGAGTTGTGCCAGAGTTGTGCCAGAGTTGTGCCAGAATTGTGCCAGAGTTGTGTTAGAGTTGTGCCGGAGTTGTGCCATAGTTGTGCCAGAGTTGTGCAGGAGTTGTGCCATCGTTGTGCCAGAGTTGTGCCAGATTTGTGCCAGAGTTGTGCCAGAGTTGTGCCAGAGTTGTGCCGGAATTTTTCCATACTTGTTCCAGGGTTGGGCCAGAGTTGTACTAAAGTTGTTCCAGAATGGTGCCAGGGTTGTGCCAGAGTTGTGCCAGAGTTGTGCAAGGGTTGTGCCAGAGTTGTGCCAGAGTTGTGCCAGAGTTGTGCCAGAGGTGTGCCAGAGGTGTGCCATAGTTATGCCAGAGTTGTGCTAGAGTTGTGCCAGAATTATGCCACAGTTGCGCCAGAGTTGTGTCATGGTTGTTCCAGAGTAGTTCCAGAGTTGTGCCAGTGTTGTTCCAGAGATGTGCTTGAGTTGTGCCAGAGTTGTGCCAGAGTTGTGCCTGAGTTGTGCCATAGTTGTGCTAAAGTTGTGCCAGAGTTGTACCCGAGTTGTACTGGAGTTGTGCCATAGTTGTGCTGTAACACGAAATCTCCTAATTTGACATGAATGTTTGTGGAGCATCAGACGCTTGCATGTGTGTGAGTGGGACTCACAGTGCACTCACCTTTGCGAGACGTGCATGAGAAGAGAATACGAGTCACGGAGTACTGATGGTTTCATGTGTGCGGGAGTGTGTGAGAGCACTGGAAGCGGTATGCTCATCTTGTTACTAGGATGCTTTTGCATGTGTATGAGGAGTTGGTTCGTTGAGTTTGGGGCTATAGGCCCAACGGCTATATATAACCCATTGTGTTGCTTGGTTTAGTAACTTATTCCGGGTTCCATTTGTCTTCCACTTGGACATAGTCTATGTTCCCAGTTGCCAAAGTTGTGTGGGGATAAGAGCTCTCAAGTTGTGAGCGGAGAATTGGAGAGAGTTGTGTTGGAGAAGTAGTCGCCTTTCAAAAGTTTTCTGGGGGTAGATCGTCTGGTATCATAGCAGAAGGGCGTCACCTTCTGGCTGATTGCCCTTTCCGAGGAAGCTGGCACAGCTGCGTTGGAGCGCGAGGTTGGCAGGTGAAGCACCAAGCGTGGGCGTCATTGCCTGGGCATTGGACGCTCTAAGTCTTTGGAGGTTGGAGCCTCACCAAGGACTGAGGAGATAACGCTGGAACGAGTCCAGCGGTGGTACTCCAGCCGAGGCTTCAGGGGATGGCAGCTCTTGTGGGGACCAGTTCTCAATCACTTCGTTGCGCATTGATCCTCTGGTTCCTGCGAGCAGATCCGAGCAACCGTGTCGCGATGTTCCAACTGGTTTGTCTTACCTGAGTGTGGCGCCACGTGCAATGGCGGCCGGGAGGCAGCACTGACGCTGGTCTTTGACGGCCAAGGAACTGACAACTCGAAGCTGAACTGGTTGAGAATGCACCTTGATGGAGTCTCAGTGGTATGGTACCGGCAGCTGTTGGAGGATTCACGCGCTGCCGGGGGAGCACCTTTGACGGAGGCCACATTATGGACGGCCTTCGAGACGCAATTCAAGATGTGTGCATCTGCGGACATGGGAAAGGCAGTGAGAGTCCCGACCACGCTCAGGAGACGCATCTGAGATTCGGCGGATCGTCTCGCTGTCCGGGTGAGAGGATTTTCCCGCCACATCCCCGGCAACGGAGAAGCCAAACAGGTGAAGGACTTCGCAAGTGCATGCGGATGACCTTTGACCAGTCGTTTGAAGTGGCTGCATTTGCAAACACTCGCCGCAGCCATAAAGGTTGTTAACAACATGGAGGAAGAGGACGCACCCAGTGTGGAGGCAGCCGAGGCAGAACAGCTCTGCAAGTGCTCGCGGAGCTTTGACTACAGTTAGCCGCCCGATTCCAGCAACCCGGCCCGGGGAACGTCCCTCCACACCTGAAGGGGCAGCTAATCTGCCATAACTGTGGCCAAGAGGGCCACTTTGCCCGACAGTCTACCAATCGAAGGGTGCAGTTTGCACATGCGACACCGGTGCAGCAGGTGGCAGCTGCCACGCCAGTGGTGCCTAACCACCCAATACATGACATCATGGACCTTGCCCAGGTGGAGCAGGTCAGACGCATCGCGGAACCCAACTGGGAGGAAGCAATAAACTGCAAGGATGCTGCCGACTTGATTGAACAGGAAGCAATTTCACAAAGCCACAAGGCCGCAAGGCTTGAGGTGGTAGAAGCACGTGCCAAGCGCATCAATATGGAGAAGCTCTATGGCATGTGGTCTGCCAAAGCAGCAGATGCTGAAGACGAGGTGGCTTGCGCTGAACGCATCGATGCAGGTTACAACACCTACCACCAGGAACAATTGGCCCAGGAGATGTTGGATCGCAAGTTGGGTTGGAAGTTGGATTGGAAGCTGGGTTGGAAGTTGGGTGGGAAGTTGGGTTGGAAGTTGGGTTGGAAGTTGGGTTGGAAGTTGAGTTCGAATTTGGGATGTAAGTTGGGATGGAAGTTGGGTTGGAAGTTGGATTAGAAGTTAGGTTGGAAGTTGGGTTAAAAGTTAGGTTGGAAGTTGGGTTGGAAGTTAGGTTGGAAGTTGGGTTGTAAGTTGGGTTGGAAGATGGGTTGGAGGTTGGGATGGCAGGTGGGATGAATATTGGGTTGAAAGTTGGATTGGAATTTGGATTGGATGTTGGATTTGAGGTTGGGTTGGAAGTTAAGTTGGAAGTTGGGCTGGAAATCGGGTCGGTAGTTGGGTTGGAAGCGGGGTTGGAAGTTGGATTAGAACTTGGGTTGGAAGTTGGGCTAGAAGCTGGTATGGAAGATGGGTTGGAAGTTGGGTCGGAAGTTGGGTCGGAAACTGGGTTGGAAGTTGGGTTGGCAGTTGGATTGCAAGTTGGGTTAGAAGTTGGGTTGGATATTGTGTTGGAAGTTGGGTTGGAAGTTGGGTTGGTAGTTGGGTCGGACGGTGGGTTGGAATTTGGGTTTTAAGTTGGATTGTAAGTTGGGTTGGAAGTTGAGTTCGAAGTTGGGATGGAAGTTGGGTTGGATGTTGGGGTTGAATTTGGGATGGAACTTGGGTTGGACGTTGGGTTGGAAGTTGAGTTGGAAGTTGGGCTGGAAGTTGGGTTGGAAGTTGGGTTGGAATTTGGACTGGAAATTGGGTTGGAAGTTGGGTTGGAAGTTGGGTTGGAAGTTGGGTTGGAAGTTGGGTTGGAAGTGGAGCTCAAAGTTGGGATGGAAGTTGGGTGGGAAGTTGGGTTGGAAGTTGGGTTGGAAGTTGGGTTGGAAGTTGGGTTGGAAGTTGGATTGGAAGTTGGGTTGAAAGTTGGGTTGGAAATTGGGTTGGAAGTTGGGTTGGAAGATGGGTTGGAAGTTGGGATGGATGTTGGGATGAAAGTTGGGTTGGAAGATGGGTTGGAAACTGGGCTGGAATTTGGGTTGGAATTTGGGTTGGAAGTTGGGTTGGAAGATGGGTTGGAAGTTGGGATGGATGTTGGGATGAAAGTTGGGTTGGAAGATGGGTTGGAAACTGGGCTGGAATTTGGGTTCGAATTTGGGTTGGAAGTTAGGCTCGGAGTGGGGTTCGAAGCTGGGTTGGAAGCTGGGTTGAAGTTTCGGCTGTAAGTTGGGTTGGAAAGTTGGGTTGAAGGTTTAATTGGAAGTTGGGTTGGACGTTGGACTGGAGTTGGGTTAAAAGTTGGGTTGGAAGCTGGGTTAGAAGTTGGGTCAGAAGTTGTGTTGGGATTTGGTTCGGAAGTTGCGTTGGAAGTTGGGTTGGAAGTTGGGTTGGATGTTGGGTTCAAAGTTGGGTTGGAAGTTGGGTTGGAAATTAGGTTGGAAGTTGGGATGCAAGTTGGGTTGAAAGTTGGATTGGAAGTTGGGTTGGAAATTGGGTTGGAAGTTGGGATGGAAGTTCGGTTGAAAGCTGGGTTGGAAGTTGGTTTAGAAGTTGGGCTGGAAGTTGCTCTGAAGTTGGACTGGAAGTTGGGCTGCAAGTTGGGTTGGAAGTTGGATTGAAAGTTGGGTTGGAAGTTGAGTTCAAAGTTGGGATGGAAGTTGGGTGGAAGTTGCGTTGGAAGTTGGGATAATAGTTGGGATGAAAGTTGGGATGGAAGTTGGGTTGGAATTTGGGTTGGAAGTTGGGTGGGAAGTTGAGTTGGAAACTGGTTTTGAAATTGGGTTAAAAGTTGGGTTGCAACTTGGGTTGGAAGTTTGGTCAGAAGTTGGGTTGGAAGTTGAGTTCGAAGTAGGGATGGAAGTTGGGATGGAAGTTGGGTTGGAAGTTGGGCTGGAAGATGGGCTGTACGTTTACTGGGTAGTTGGGTTGGAAGCTGGGTTGGAAGTTCGGTTGGAAGTTGAGTTCGAAGCTGGGATGGAAATTGGGATGGAAGTTTGGTTGGAAACTGGGGTGGAAGCTGGGTTGGAAGTTGGGTTGGAAGTTACGTTGGAAGTTGAGTTGGAAGTTGGGTTGGAAGTTGGGTAGGAAGTTGGGTTGGAAGTTGCGTTGGAAGTTGGGTTAGTAGTGATGTTGGACGTTGGGTTAGAAGCTGGGTTGAAAGTTGGGTTGGAAGTCGGGCTGGACATTGGGTTGGAAGTTGGGTTGGAAGTTGGGTTGGACGTTGGCATGGAAGTTGGGATGGAATTTGGGTTGGAAATTGGGATGGAGAATAGGATAGAAGTTGGGTTGGAAGTTGGGTTGGTAGTTGGACTGGAAGTTGGGTTGGGAGTTGGGTTGGAAGTTAGGTTGGAAGTTGGGTTGGAAGCTAGGTTGGAAGTTGCGTTGGATGTTGGGTTGGAAGTGGGGTTTGAAGTTGTGTTGGAATTGGGTTGGAATTTGGGTTTGAAATTGCGTTGGAAGTTTGGTAGGAAGTTGGTTTGGAATATGGGCTGGAAGTTGGATTGGAAGTTTGGTTGAAAGCTGGGTTAGAAGTCGGGTTGGAAGTTGGGATGGAAGTTTGGTTTGAAGTTGGGTTGGAAGTTGGTTTGAAGGGTTGGAAGTTGGGTTGGAAGCTGGGAAGGAAGTTGGGTTGGAAGTTGGAATGGAAGTTCGGTTGGAAGTTGGTATGGAAGCTGGGTTGGAAGTTGGGTTGGACATTGGGATGGAAGTTGGGTTGGAAGTTGGATTGGAAGTTAGGTTGGAAGTTGGACTGGAAGTTGGATTGGAAGTTGGGTTGGAAATTGGGTCGAAAGTTATGTTGGAAGTTGGGTTCGAAGTTGGGTTGGAAATTGGGTTGGAGGCTGGGATGGAAGCTGGGATGGATGTTGGGTTGGAAGTTGGGTTGGAAGTTGGGTTGGAAGTTGGGTTGGAAGTAAGGTTGGAAGTTGCGTTGGAATTTGGGTTGGAAGTTGGGTTGGAAGTTGGGCTGGAGGTTGGCTTGGAAGTTGGGTTGTAAGTTGGGTTGGAAGCTTGGTTGAAAGCACGGTAGGAAGTTGAGATGGAAGTTGGGATGGAAGTTGGGATGGAAGTTGGGTTGGAAGTTGGGTTGGAAGTTGGGTTGGAAGTTGGGTTGGAAGTTGGGATGGAAGTTCTGTTGGAAGTTGGGTTGGAAGTAGGGTTGGAAAATAGGTTGGAAGTTTGGCTGGAAGTTAAGATGGAAGCTGGGTTGGAAGTTGGGATGGAAGTTCGGTTGGAAGTTGGATTGGAAGTTGGGTTGGAAGTTGGGATGGAATTGGATTGAGGGTTGGGTTGGAAATTGGGTTGGATGTTGGGTTGGAAGTTTGGTTGGAAGCTTGGTTGGAACTTGGGTTGGATGTTGGGCTGGAAGTTGGGTTAAAAGTTGGGTTGGAAGTTGGGTTGGAATTTGGGCCGGAAGTTGGGCTGGAAGTTGCGTTGGATGTTGGGTTGGAAGTTGGATTTGAAGTTGTGTTGGAATTGGGTTGGAATTTGGGTTTGAAATTGCGTTGGAAGTTTGGTAGGAAGTTGGTTTGGAATATGGGCTGGAAGTTGGATTGGAAGTTTGGTTGAAAGCTGGGTTAGAAGTCGGGTTGGAAGTTGGGATGGAAGCTGGGTTTGAAGTTGGGTTGGAAGTTGGTTTTAAGGGTTGGAAGTTGGGTTGGAAGCTGGGAAGGTAGTTGGGTTGGAAGTTGGAATGGAAGTTCGGTTGGAAGTTGGTATGGAAGCTGGGTTGGAAGTTGGGTTGGACATTGGGATGGAAGTTGGGTTGGAAGCTGGATTGGAAGTTAGGTTGGAAGTTGGATTGGAAGTTGGGTTGGAAGTTGGGTTGGAAATTGGGTCGAATGTTATGTTGGAAGTTGGGTTGGAAGTTGGGTTGGAAGTTGGGTTGGAAGTTGGGTTGGAAGTTGGGTTGGAGGCTGGGATGGAAGCTGGGATGGATGTTGGGTTGGAAGTTGGGTTGGAAGTTGGGTTGGAAGTTGGGTTGGAAGTAAGGTTGTAAGTTGCATTGGAATTTGGGTTGGAAGTTGGGTTGGAGGTTGGGCTGGAGGTTGGCTTGGAAGTTGGGTTGGAAGTTTGGTTGGAAGCTTGGTTGAAAGTTCGGTAGGAAGTTGGGATGGAAGTTGGGATGGAAGTTGGGATGGAAGTTGGGTTGGAAATTGGGTTGGAAGTTTGGTTGGAGGTTGGGTTGGAAGTTGGGTTGGAAGTTGGGATGGAAGTTCTGTTGGAAGTTGGGTTGGAAGTAGGGTTGGAAAATGGGTTGGAAGTTTGGCTGGAAGTTAAGATGGAAGCTGGGTTGGAAGTTGGGATGGAAGTTCGGTTGGAAGTTGGATTAGAAGTTGGGTTGGAAGTTGGGATGGAATTGGATTGAGGGTTGGGTTGGAAATTGGGTTGGATGTTGGGTTGGAAGTTTGGTTGGAAGCTTGGTTGGAACTTCGGTTGGATGTTGGGTTGGAAGTTGGGTTAAAAGTTGGGTTGGAAGTTGGGTTGGAATTTGGGCCGGAAGTTGGGCTGGAAGTTGCGTTGGAAGTTGGTTTGGAAGTTGGCTTGAAACTTGGGTTGGAAGTTTGGTTGAATGTCGGGTTGGAAGTTGGGTTGGAATTTGGGATGGAAGTTGGGATGGAAGATGGGCTGGAAATCGGGTTGGAAGTTGGGTTGGAAGTTGGGTTGGAAGTTGGGTCGGAAGTTGGGATGGAAGTTTGGTTGGAAGTTGGGCTGGAAGTGGGGTTGGAAGTTGGGTTGAAAGTTGGGCTGGAAGTTGGGATGGCAGGTGGCTTGGATGTTGGGATGGACGTTTTGTTGGAAGCTGGGTTGGAACTTGGGCCGGAAGTTGGGTTGGAAGTTGGGTTGGATGCTGGGATGGAAGTTGGGGTGGAAGTTGGGTTGGAAGTTGGGTTGAAATTGGGTTGGAAGTTGGATTGGAAGTTAGGTTGGAAGTTGGGATGGAAGTTCGGTTGAAACTTGGGTTGGAAGTAGGGCTGGGAGTTTGGCTGGAAGTTGGGCTGGAAGTTGGGATGGAAGTTGGGTTGGAAGTTGGATGGAAGTTCGGTTGGAAGTTGGGTTTGAAATTGGGTTGGAAGTTGGATTCCAAGTTGGGTTGGAAGTTGGGATGGAAGTTAGGGTGGAAGTTGGTTTGGAAGTTAGGTTGGAAGCTGGGTTGGAAGTTGGGTTGGAAGTTGGGTTGAAAGTTGGGTTGGAAGTTAAGTTGGACTTTGGCTTGAAAGTGGGGTTGGAAGTAGGGTTGGAAGTTGGGTTGGAAGCTGGGTTGGAAGTTGGGCTGGAAGTTGCGATGGAAGTTGGGTTGGAGATTGGATTGGATGTTGGGTTGGAAGTTGGATTGGACTTCGGGTTGAAAGTTGGGTTGGAAG